>SJYT01013153.1:0-34515 GCA_006410635.1 Cephalophus harveyi | reverse complement strand
GGTACTGTTCTGCTGCCCTTTTAAGGCAGCAACTCTGTTTCTACATGTGAACCTGGCACACAGCAGGGCTCCCCAAGTCCGTGTTGTCACTGGGCTGATCTCTTGTCCAACCAGCAACCCCCACCCCTTGTTGCTTTGAAACATGCCAAGCACAGCCCATTCCAGGACCTTTGCACCTGCCTGCACTCCTGAAGAGATATCCCTGCCCATCCCTCTCTTGTGGCCCTTCTATCACCACCTTTCAGACCTGGAAGCAGGTCACATGTGTGGCTGTCTACAGACACATGCAGCCCAGAAAACAGAATGGGAAACTTCAGGGTTGGCCACTCAATGCCCACCAGCTCCCAACAGAAGCATGGCCCTTCTATCACCACCTTTCAGACCTGGAAGCAGGTCACATGTGTGGCTGTCTACAGACACATGCAGCCCAGAAAACAGAATGGGAAACTTCAGGGTTGGCCACTCAATGCCCACCAGCTCCCAACAGAAGCCGGGTTCTGTGGCTTCCGTAAACATCCCATATGGTGGGAGGGCTGTTGGGCTGTCCTCCCCTTGGCACCAGAGAGCCTACTCACCCTCCCTGTCGCCCCCAGCTGGCCCCCAAGCCCAGTCACCACTCAAGTGGGCCTCCTCCTGGAGCCGTTGAGTCCCCCTCTGATCCCCTTCCAGGAGCCGCTGCAGCTTGGCCACGTGGCCTGCAGGCACGAGCTGTGCCATCTCCTCCCTCAGCTGCTGCACCCGCTGGGTATGCTGTGACCAGGCCAGCTGCAGCCTCTGGGTGGCTCCATACAGCTCCTGGGGAAAAGGTGCATTGGTTGTGGGGTGACTGCCCAGAGCTACAGGGTCACCACCAGACATAGAAAACTGCATCTCTACCTGGTAGGCCACGCCACAAGGGAAGGGCGTGTCCAGCAAAGCTCACGATTTCTAAAGAGTCCATTTATCTGATGACTGCATTCCATTTCCTGGTAGTTCAGATGGTAAAGAATCCACCTGCAATGCAGGAGACACAGGATACGTGGACTTAGTCTCTGTTCTGGGAAGATTCTCTGGAGGACAGCATGGCAACCCACTCGAATATTCTTGCCTGGAGGATCCCACGGACAAAGGAGCTTGGCAGGCTAAAGTCCATGGGGATGCAAAGAATCGGATGGGACTGAGTGACTAACCCAAAGTCCATTCAGGGGCGCTTCTGAACCCTGAGAGCCTGGAAGGTCTGCCTGTAGCCCTCCCTGTGACCTCGTGCCAGATCCTGGGAGGGTCAACTTATTCTGTCCTGTTTACTCCCTGGGTTCTTTGTTGGGCTTAATTCCTTCAATAATGGGACCCACACCAGCCACGTACAGCAGCCTCCCTCTAAATGTAGAGCTCATGCTCCTGAGACGGGCTGTGGTCAGGGCCCCCGAGGTGGTTGCACAGTGTCTGGCGTGGTGTGGATGTGGATGGACTTGGCCACCTGCTTTCTGGGCACACGACCCATGGGATCGCTGGCACCAGGCTGCCCAGAGCCTGGCCACTTTCCCTGAATGGAGTGCCTGGGAGGCCATCTAAACACCAGAACTGCCCTTGAGACCCTGTGGACAGGAGAGGTGGCAGCTCCACCAGGGGCCCTGCTGAGGGCAGGCAGGGGAGGAGGGCACTGGCCACCCCGGACAGGGGTGAAACTGTGACCAACAGTCCTACTCCCTTACTGGCTGTGTCACCGCATGTCTAAGGGGCCACCACCCCAGGCAGTTTCCCCGGACAGACCCCCTTGCAGGCAGGGGAGGAGGGCACTGGCCACCCCGGACAGGGGTGAAACTGTGACCAACAGTCCTACTCCCTTACTGGCTGTGTCACCGCATGTCTAAGGGGCCACCACCCCAGGCAGTTTCCCCGGACAGACCCCCTAGAAGCACACCACACACACGGGTCCAGCAGAGCAGCCGCCATGCTCCTGGGATGGAGAGAGGGGAGGAAAGTTCTTATACACCCTCCACCAGATGTAGCCACCTCCCCACGGCTTTAGAGCTTTGGATGATCACTATGCAGTCACTCCAGCCCAGGTCTGAGTCCTGCACACCTGCCTGGGCGTCTTGCTGCCTCCTGCAGCTGATGCTGTGCTGAGTCCTGAAGCCTGACCACAGGCCTCGCCGTCCACTCTCCTTGGCCAGGCAGTACTTCAGAAAGGCCCAGCTGAGTGCCCCTTGAATTCAGTGTGGAGAGGTCCACCATCGTCTGAGGGGCTCACTGTCCCACCCCAAGACCCAGAACAAGGAGGCCCTGGCTTCCTGGCTACAGGGTCCCTGCTTCTCTTCTAGAGACATCCTGCTTTCTCATGTGGCAATTGAGCAGGGCTCTGCAGAGCAGGCACACCTTCCACCCACAGCTTGCTTTACAAGGAGGGCCTCAGGGGCACTCAGCTGGGCCTTTCTGAAGTACTGCCTGGCCAAGGAGAGTGGACGGCGAGGCCTGTGGTCAGGCTTCAGGGCTCAGCACAGCATCAGCTGCAGGAGGCAGCAAGACGCCCAGGCAGGTGTGCAGGACACACACCTGGGCTGGAGTGACTGCATAGTGATCATTCAAAGCTCTAAAGCCGCGGGGAGGTGGCTACATCTGGTGGAAGGTGTGTAAGAACTTTCCTCCCCTCTCTCCATCCCAGGAGCATGGCGGCTGCTCTGCTGGACCCGTGTGTGTGGTGTGCTTCTGGGGGGTCTGTCCGGGGAAACTGCCTGGGGTGGTGGCCCCTTAGACATGCGGTGACACAAGCCAGTGAGGGAGTAGGACTGTGGCTCACAGTTTCACCCCTGTCCAGGGTGGCCAGTGCCCTCCTCCCCTGCCTGCCCTCAGCAGGGCCCCTGGTGGAGCTGCCACCTCTCCTGTCCACAGGGTCTCAAGGGCAGTTCTGGTGTTTAGATGGCCTCCCAGGCACTCCATTCAGGGAAAGTGGCCAGGCTCTGGGCAGCCTGGTGCCAGCGATCCCGTGGGTCCTGTGCCCAGAAAGCAGGTGGCCGAGTCCATCCACATCCACACCACGCCAGACACTGTGCAACCACCTTGGGGGCCCTGACCACAGCTCGTCTCAGGAGCGTGAGCTCTACATTTAGAGGGAGGCTGCTGTACGTGGCTGGTGTGGGTCCCATTATTGAAGGAATTAAGCCCAGCAAAGAACCCAGGGGGTAATCAGGACAGAATAAGTTGACCCTCCCAGGATCTGGCACGAGGTCACAGGGAGGGCTACAGGCAGACCTTCCAGGCTCTCAGGGTTCAGAAGCGCCCCTGAATGGACTTTGGGTTAGTCACTCAGTCCCATCTGATTCTTTGCAACCCCATGGACTTTAGCCTGCCAAGCTCCTTTGTCCGTGAGATCCTCCAGGCAAGAATATTCGAGTGGGTTGCCATGCTGTTCTCCAGAGGATCTTCCCAGAACAGAGACTAAGTCCACGTATCCTGTGTCTCCTGCATTGCAGGTGGATTCTTTACCGTCTGAACTACCAGGAAATGGAATGTAGGCATCAGATAAATGGACTCTTTAGAAATCTTGAGCTTTGCTGGACATGCCCTTCCCTTGTGGCATGGCCTACCAGGTAGAGATGCAGTTTTCTATGTCTGGTGGTGACCCTGTAGCTCTGGGCAGTCACCCCACAACCACTGTGCCTTTTCCCCAGCAGCTGTATGGAGCCACCCAGAGGCTGCAGCTGGCCTGGTCACAGCATGCCCAGCGGGTGCAGCAGCTGAGGGAGGAGATGGCACAGCTCGTGCCTGCAGGCCACGTGACCAAGCTGCAGCGGCTCCTGGAAGGGGATCAGAGGGGGGCTCAGCAGCTCCAGGAGGAGGCCCACTTGAGTGGTGACCGGGCTTGGGGGCCAGCTGGGGGTGACGGGGAGGGTGAGTAGGCTCTCTGGTGCCAAGGGGAGGACAGCCCAACAGCCCTCCCACCATATGGGATGTTTGCGGAAGCTACAGAACCCAGCTTCTGTTGGGAGCTGGTGGGCATTGAGTGGCCAACCCTGAAGTTTCCCATTCTGTTTTCTGGGCTGCATGTGTCTGTAGACAGCCACACATGTGACCTGCTTCCAGGTCTGAAAGGTGGTGATAGAAGGGCCACAAGAGAGGGATGGACAGGGATATCTCTTCAGGAGTGCAGGCAGGTGCAAAGGTCCTGGAATGGGCTGTGCTTGGCATGTTTCAAAGCAGCAAGGGGTGGGGGTTGCTGGTTGGACAAGAGATCAGCCCAGTGACAACACAGACTTGGGGAGCCCTGCTGTGTGCCAGGTTCACATGTAGAAACAGAGTTGCTGCCTTAAAAGGGCAGCAGAACAGTACCTCAGAGTGTGCACTGCAGGGGACTGGATCCTGGCTCCACCACCTGAGCTGAATGATTTAACTGAGTGAGTAATTTAAGTCTCTGTGCTTCCATTTCTTTCAACCTTTGGTGGCAGTGGTTCCCACCTCAGAGTAGTCTCTCAGGAATCAGTGAGTGAGCACCTCAAAGTGCAAGCCTGGGGAGGCATATTTGGATCCTCAAAGTTCATGGGTCAGTGGGAGGGTGAGGAGGGGCAGAGGGCTAGGTGCCTTCGTGAGGAAGGAATTTGTGCAAGATTGGAAAGGTGGGTAAAATCTGATATTTGTAAAACACAAATTCTAACGAAGAACAGCCTTATAGCATTATGCAAACATGTTGTGCTGGAGAGACATTTAAGCTAGGACAGATTATTGACAAAGGAAATTTAGTCAGAGATCCTCTAGAAAGACTACCATGTTTGGGGAAACTCAACTTTGAGTCATTTAGGATTAAAATCCTAGGACANGCAAACATGTTGTGCTGGAGAGACATTTAAGCTAGGACAGATTATTGACAAAGGAAATTTAGTCAGAGATCCTCTAGAAAGACTACCATGTTTGGGGAAACTCAACTTTGAGTCATTTAGGATTAAAATCCTAGGACAGAGTCTCTTATCTGCTCACACTACAGTGAGAAATGCAGCTTTGTGGCTTGTGAGACATTTCTAACCATCTCTCCCTATGGATGAAAGGCTAGCCAGATACTCAGATTTTGTACACTTCAGCTGATTTCCCTTCTAAAGTATATAAGCCTGAGATGATTCTTTTTTAAATGTACTGTATTGATCTCTGCTGCTGCTAAGTCACTTCAGTCACGTCTGACTCTGTATGACCCCATAGTTGACAGCCCACTAGGTTCCCCAGTTCCTGGAGTCTCCAGGCAAGAGTACTGGAGTGGGGTGCCATTGCCTTCTCTGGTGTTGATCTCTAACCTCCTCTTATTCAGGAAGCACATGAAAAATAGCTGAAAGCAACAGAAGAGCAGGTGGAGAAGGTGGAAATGATTTTTAAGAACATGGACATGCTCCTCCAAGAGAAAGTGGGTGAGCTGAAGGAACAGGTGAGTGATGGACGCCTCCTTTGGGTGTCCAGGTAGCTGATGAGGGAGACAGGACCCAAGAGAACCCTGTGTCCTTCAGAAGTGCTGAGAAGGGGAGAGGAGGGCAGGGAGAGGTCAGAAAGAGGTCTTGCTGTCTCTTGCACCAAGAGGTCTGCTTGGTGCTCCAGGAAGTGAAATGTGAGCATCGGTGGAAATACTTCTCTTCCACAGTGACCAAATGTGGTTTATCCGCAGCGCCCTGAGCCATGGGTCCCCAGTTCGAGTCACTCCATGCAGGCTGCCCGCTCTAGACCCCCACTCCCCCAACCTGTGTAGCCCCTGCACTGCCGGCACCACCGCCCTCCAACCTTTTCAGTCCCTGGGTCCTCACTTTCCTTCCCAGCTGTCAGACACCTGGTGACCCCATTACCCCCCAGTCACTCTTGGTAAAACCTCACCCCAAGTAAATCTTGAGGCTCCAACATGCTGGAGCAGGTGGGGGGCACAGGTAGGGATGGACTGTCCTAACTGCCGCCTTTCCCCCACACCCCTGTTTGGGGGGCCCTTCTGCTCTGCCTCTGACCCCCAGCCCCTCTCTCCTCCTCTCAGTTGTGACTTGGACTTGTGTCCCTGTGAGACCAGAAGGTCCCAGAGAAATGGCCGTGCACTCAGCTCTCCCAGCCCCACTTCTGCCGCCCCGTCTCTGGTCTCTTCAGCACTGCCTTCTGGAGCCCTGGTGCTTCCAGAGAGTTTTCTGCTGCCTTGACAGGCGCCCCTTCAGAGCTGTCTGCTCCCAGCTACCCGCCCACCCAGGGGCTCACCTCACTCTTCAGCACGGCCCTTGGTGTGGAGCAGAGCTCCCATCACCAGCCCCGCACCCCATCTTTTGGGCCTGACAGCTCGGCTCCTCGGCTTCTCTATCAGCCTGTCAGCAGCAGTAGTCTTCCTTAGATACGTTGGAGCTGTCGGCCTGCCTCAGAGTAGACAGTGGCTTCTCCGGTGGCCTCGAGATTCTGCAGGACCTGGCCCCCACCCCTCGGCCCCTAGCCCAACTGGCATGGCGGCTCTGCTTTACTCACGGGCCACCCGGCCATTCCTGCCACCACACGTGCAACGGCCTTTGACTGGGAGGTTTGCGCCAGGTAGCCTCCCCCACGCCCCCATGCTTCTTTCAGGTCTCTCTGTGCACATCAGGCTCAGCCGTGTGTCCCCCGCCTGGGTTCTCTGTTAAAACACCACCTGACACTGCATGCTCTGCTGGCACCTCCCGTTAGAACACGTGCCTGTGGGGGCAGGGCCATGGCTGGGCAGCATTGGCCTGCAGAGCTGCTCGGTAGCTACTTGAGCGAGTGAACTCAGTGTGGACTTTCAAAGCCCAAAGCCTCTGTGTCTTTGCATCTTGACTAGTGTATCATGTGTCCCCATCACTGAAGGCCCTGTCGGTGTCATGTGGGTGGCACACAAGGTGCCTCGGTGCGTCCTGGCTGACATGGTGGGCCTGCAGAGCACACTGAGATAAGGCAATCATTTTGGGTCCTCTTGACAGTTTCCTCATTGTCTTTTGGAGACCTCCAGAATTGGGTCTTCTTCTCTTCATTTCATGGTAAATCAATTTGTACAAAGTTGGCTTAAATTTTCTCTACCACATAGTTCGTCAGTTTCCTCTCTCATGCCAGGATAACAAAACCTGTCATTACATCCAACATGTCTCTGATTTGTAAGGTTCCTCAAACTAGTCTGAACGTGTGTGGAGGGATAGGAAGGGAGAGCTGGTGGTGTGACGTGGCTGCATTAGACGTGTGGTACACTGTGGCTTTCTCCCCTTTCCAGTTTGAAAAGAACTCCTGATCTGATCTGCTGCTCTAGGAGCTCTATGTGGAAAATGCTCACCTGAAAAAAGTGCTTCAAGTCACTGAAGAGGAGCAACGGGGTGCAGAGAAAAAAGTCCTGATTCTTGGAAGAAAACCTTAGAGCTCTCAACAAATTACTCAGCAAGATTGCTACAGCATCCCTCACTGTGTAGACTGCTTTTCTTCCTGGAGTTCATTTTGAAAGAACATCTTTAAAGTAAATCACTGTGACACTGTAACTTATTGTGGATCACTGGCTGCACACCCCTGGATAGATGAGGATTGTGATTCTGTTTATCTCACAAGTATTTAACGAAGGTCTATGTGCCAGATGCTGGGGAAACAGGTTGAAAAAGACTACTTTTTTTTCTTTTTTTTAGTGGCCCTTGGGTAACTTCCAGAGTTTATATTCCTAATTTTGCTACTGACAAGTAAAACAGATTATGGGGTTCTCAGCAAGGTAAATGGTAAAATAAAGCAATTTTAATGTTGCACTTCTGACCTTAGCTACAGAGATTCACTGTTAGTGCTATGGGTTTAGTCACTGGCATTGTCATTGGTGGATCGATATAAACACTCCAGAAAGGTTGTACTTTCTGTGACTTTCAGCTGGTGGTAAGGGATAGAGGAAGGAAGCCTTTTTGTCAGGGCCTGTTCCACCATGATGGAGTCTAGACAGTGCTGGTATTTTAGGGCTGTGGACTCAGGGAGGATGGTATCCATTGTGAATGCTACCTTTTCCTCATTGTAAAGTCATAGCATGAAAGTGTATGATATGTTTAAAAAAAGGAAAAAAGTACATTTTTATATCCAAGATATACATAAAGTATGGTCATTTGGTTTATCAGAATAAACTACTGTAATATGAAGTAACTGTATTTGCAATAAAATCCTTTTCTATTAAAACTGATTAACTTCTAAATATTTTTTAAACTAAAATATTTCAAAGATATAGAAAAATAGTTCTATAGGAAGCATTCGTATGTATTACATAAACATGCAGATGTGTTAAGGACATTGTTACAGCATCTTGGACAGAAGCCCAGTCCCTATTCTACTGCATCCAACCTCTTTCCCCTTCCTAGTGGCAACCACTCTCCTGAAGCTGCTGCACACTCCCTCCCCTCCATCTGTCTTCACATTTACTGTATGTGCTTGAATGAGAAAAACCTTAATCCGCTGGAATAGATGGAAAGATCAGATCTGGGGTAGGAGGACTCAACAACATAAAGTGGACTCTTCTCTCCATGCAACTATGGTCACTTAACCTATGCCAAAGAGGCAAGGATAGACAGTGGAGAAAATTCACTTCAATAAGTGGTGCTGAGAAATCTGGACAGCTACAGTAAAAGAATTAAATTAGAACATTCTCTGATACCATACATAAAAATATACTCAAAATGGATCAAATACCTAACTGGACACTTTTAGAGGAAAACATAGGCTGAACACTCTTTGAGGGAATTCTCTGGCAGTACAAAGGTTAAGACTTAGTACTTTCACTGCTGTGGGCCTGAGCTCAATCCCTGGTCAGGGAACTAAGATCCCATAAGTTGCATGGCACAGGCAAAAAAAAAAACAAAACACTCTGACATAAATTATTGAAATATCCTTTTTGATTCATGTGTTTGAGTACTGAAAATAAAAACAAAAATAAACAAATGGGACTTCAGTTCAGTAGCTCAATCGTGTCTAACTCTTTGTGACCCCATGAATCACAGCACGCCAAGCCTCCCTGTCTATCACCAACTCCTGGAGTTCACTCAGACTCACGCCCATCGAATCAGTGATGCCATCCAGCCATCTCAGCCTCTGTCGTCCCCTTCTCCTCCTGCCCCCAATCCCTCCCAGCATCAGAGTCTTTTCCAATGAGTCAACTCTTCGCATGAGGTGGCCAAAGTACTGGAGTTTCAGCTTTAGCATCATTCCTTCCAAAGAAATCCCAGGGCTGATCTCCTTCAGAATGGACTGGTTGGATCTCCTTGCAGTCCACCGGACTCCAAAGAGTCTTCTCCAACACAACAGCTCAAAAGCAGCAATTCTTCAGCACTCAGCTTTCTTCACAGTCCAACTCTCACATCCATACATGATCACTAGAAAAATCATAGCCTTGACTAGACGGACCTTTCTTGGCAAAATATTGTGTTTGCTTTTCAATATGCTATCTTGGTTGGTCATAACTTTTCTTCCAAGCAGTAAGCGTCTTTTAATTTCATGGCTACAATCACCATCTGCAGTGATTTTGGAGCCCCCCCAAAATAAAGTCAGCCACTGTTTCTACTGTTTCCCCATCTATTTCCCATGAAGTGATGGGACCCGATGCCATGATCTTCGTTTTCTGAATGTTGAGCTTTAAGCCAAATTTTTCACTCTCCTCTTTCAGTTTCATCAAGAGGCTTCTCAGTTCCTCTTCACTTTCCGCCATAAAGGTGATGTCATCTGCATATCTGACGTTAGTTATATTTCTCCCAGAAATCTTGATTCCAGCTTGTGCTTCTTCCAGCCCAGCATTTCTCATGATGTACTTTGTGTATAAGTTAAATAAGCAGGGTGACAATATACAGCCTTGATGTACTCCTTTTCCTATTTGGAGCCAGTCTGTTGTTCCATGTCCAGTTCTAAGTTTTGCTTCTGACCTACATATAGGTCATAACTTTTCTTCCAAGCAGTAAGCGTCTTTTAATTTCATGGCTACAATCACCATCTGCAGTGATTTTGGAGCCCCCCAAAATTAAAGTCAGCCACTGTTTCTACAGTTTCCCCATCTATTTCCCATGAAGTTATGGGACCCGATGCCATGATCTTTGTTTTCTGAACATTGAGCTTTAAGCCAACTTTTTCACTCTCCTCTTTCAGTTTCATCAAGAGGCTTCTCAGTTCCTCTTCACTTTCTGCCATAAGGGTGATGTCATCTGCATATCTGACGTTAGTTATATTTCTCCCAGAAATCTTGATTCCAGCTTGTGCTTCTTCCAGCCCAGCGTTTCTCATGATGTAATTTGCATATAAGTTAAATAAGCAGGATGACAATATACAGCCTTGACGTACTCCTTTTCCTATTTGGAACCAGTCTGTTGTTCCATGTCCAGTTCTAAGTTGTGCTTCTGACCTGCATATAGGTTTGTCAAGAGGCAGGTCAGGTGGGCTGGTATTTGCATCTCTTTCAGAATTTTCCACAGTTTATTGTGATCCACACAGTCAAAGGCTTTGGCATAGTCAATAAAGCAGAAATATATGTTTTTCTGGAACTCTCTCGCTTTTTGGATGATGCAGCAGATGTTGGCAATTTGATCTCTGGTTCCTCTGCCTTTTCTAAAACCAGTTTGTACATCTGGAATTTCATGATTCACGNTGGTATTTGCATCTCTTTCAGAATTTTCCACAGTTTATTGTGATCCACACAGTCAAAGGCTTTGGCATAGTCAATAAAGCAGAAATATATGTTTTTCTGGAACTCTCTCACTTTTTGGATGATGCAGCAGATGTTGGCAATTTGATCTCTGGTTCCTCTGCCTTTTCTAAAACCAGTTTGTACATCTGGAATTTCATGATTCACGTATTGCTGAAGCCTGACTTGGAGAATTTTGAGCATTGATCAATGGAAAGAAATAGAGGAAAAGACCAGAATGGGAAAGACTCGAGATATCTTCAAGAAAATTAGAGATACCAAGGGAATATTTCATGCAAAGATGGGCTCGATAAAGGACAGAAATGGTATTGCTGTGAAAGTGCTGTACTCAATATGCCAGCAAATTTGGAAAACTCAGCAGTGGCCACAGGACTGGAAAAGGTCAATTTTCATTCCAATCCCAAAGAAAGGCAATGCCGAATAATGCTCAAATGGGACTTAATTTTACTTTAAAACTTTTGCACACCAAAGGAAACAAAAATAAAATAAAAAACTAACAGAGAGGGAAAAAATATTTGCAAAGGAAGCAACTGACAAGGGATTAATCTCCAAAATATACAAATGTAGCTCTATGTCAAAAAGAAACAAATAATAATGAAAATAAAAACCCAAAACCCGATTTAGAAATGGGCAACACAAATAAATAAAAATAAAAAAATAGAAATTGGAAGAACTTAATAGACAGTTCTTCAAAGAAGATAGACAGATTGCCATGAAATGATGGCACATGAAATGATGGTCACCATCACTAATTATCAGAGAAATGCATGACAGAACTGCAATGATATATCATATCACACTGGTCAGAATGGCCATCATCCAAAAGTCTACTAATAATAAAGGCTGAAGAGTAAAGGAAACCCTCCTACATTATTGGTAATACTGTAAATTGGTACAGCCACTATGGAGAACAGTATGGAAATTCCTTAAAAAGCTGAAAATATAATAGAACTACTGTATGGTCCAAAAATCCCACTCTGGGGCATATATCTGGAGAAAATTATAATTCAAAAAGATACATATACTCCAATGTTTATTCCAAACTCCCTTCCCATCCAAGGTTGCCACATCCCATTGAGCAGAGTGCCCCATGCTATATAGTAGGAAAGACAATTGAGTTTTCAACCTTGGGTCCATCACTTACTGTCTGAATGGTTTTGGTTAGGTTACTTAACCTTCCCCGAGGGAGCAGCTACTCACCTTCAGCTGGAGGAACCAGGAAAATGGGTTCCCCTCTCTCCCCTCCCCAGAAGCACATTCCTTGGCCCTGGTCCACTGGTACTTTGTCTTGTCCAGGCAGACGTGTTTAGGCCTGAGTTATGCTTCTCTTCAGTCGAGAACCTTCAATATTAGCCTTCCTCTACTCACCACCCTGGTGCCTGGGGCCTGGTGCCCACTTGTCCCAGGCCCACTGCCTCCTGGCCTCCTGCCCACTGTCCGGAGCAGCTGAACCCCTCCTTCCTCCCCAGCCTTGCCTTGGACTTTATACCTAATATCCACCCTTACTAGATTAGCATTCCACCTAGTGACAATGCATCACTGATTCTTCAGAAACAGTGATAATGCATAAATTAACAAGAGTAGTGACTTCAGCCACATGTACGCTTAACAAAATGCCCCTTTACTCTACGTGATAACCTCCAACACCCACAACTTCATAAAGTTGGATGAGACAATTAAGGCTGAGGTTTTAAACTTAGTATACGAGCTGGGATTTGCACAAGCATGGCCTGCCTGCCACCAAAATCTGACTCTTTCTGCTGCACCCCTTGGTTTTTCTTTATCACTGTGGGGGTTAGTTTATATTAGTGCCAAATCAGTACTGGAACGGCCTTGCTGGGTGAGAACCATCCCTCTTTCTCCCCAGGCAAGCCGTCTCATTTGCAGGCTGAGATCACAGTAGACAGGAGATAGATACATGGATCCACAGAGAAATGGAGAAAATAAATTGGTTGAAATATATGAGGCTCATTTAGGGGCAGAGCCAGAGTAATAATTTAAAAGGATTGCAGCATCCTGTGCTTTGTCTTATCCACATACGACTACTATCTCTCTTCTCAAAGCTGAGGGCCCAGACATGGCCCTTGGGTTCTGCCCTGCTACAGATGTCATTTATTTGAGCATCTGATTGCCAGCATCCCACTCTACTTTAGACAGATTTCTTGTGCTCTGACAGCTTCAGAAACTAACCAGGGAACAGATGTGAACAGAGCAGCCCAAGGACTGCTTGGAGCTGCTGGCTACACTTGCCTCAATCCTGGAGAAATAATTCTCCTATCCCTCACCCTCATTCATGGGCTGAAAACAGCCCCGGGGCCCATCTGTGTCCGTGATAAAGAATCCTCTCTCTCCACCCCACACACACCTAGGTTTACACCTGGGCCAATTTCACCACCTTTCAGGTTGGCTGTTGCCAGTCCTGAGGTATCAGAAATGAAAGGTTGACCCTACACTGTGAGTTTGGATCAGAATGTACTCTTGAGCAAATGTGTGTTTCCTGCTTCTTCCCAAACTCAGCCACTACCTGGGAAGAGAAAAAGCTCATTACTCCTCCTGGGAGCCAGACTGAGGCAGGTTGAACATCCGCTCCATCTGTTCTCCACACCTAGGATATGTTAAATCAGAGCACAGTGTGTCAGCCGCACAGACACAGGGCAGGAGTTCCCTCCCTGCTGGGAAGTGACAGCAGCCCGTCATTGCATGCATGTCAACTCGCCCCCATCCCCATCGGTGGGGACAGATCAGGGACTGAAGCTCTTGAGCTCTTTTTCCCTCCAGTGAGAATCCATCTCGTGACCTCACCATGTGATGTTTATACCCTGGTAACATCACTGGCAGCTTTCTCTGAACTTTACCATCTAGCATCCATGACCTGAAGTGCTGAGAACTCTCCCCCTTCACCTGTAGGCAAGCCATTTGGTTTTGGCTCCTCTCGACTCTGGTGGTGGAGAGAACAATTCCAGAGTAAGGGGGCAGAATCTAGGCTGTGGAGAGGAGAGAGTGAGGCTTGGCAGCTCCTTCAGGGTGTTCAGTTGTGGGTTGAGAACCATTGAGACTGAAGTTGAAGGGGGCAGCATAGTTGAGGGAGAGGTTTTTTCTTTTTTTTTTTAATTTATTTTTAACTGAAGGATAATTGCTCTACAGTATTGTGTTGGTTTCTGCCAAACATCAGAATAAATCAGCCACAGGACAAAGGGCTTTTTTCTTTTTAAAATGGCAGCCATTCTGGTCAAAGCCTCTTGGTCCCTGCTTTTCCTAGTATCAGACGCTGTTTTCCCAACTAGACTAGCTTTCCTGTTAGCTCAGTTGGTAAAGAATTCACCTGCAATGCAGGAGACATTGGTTCGATTCCTGGGTCAGGAAGATCCACAGAAAGGATTGGCTACCCACTCCAGTATTCTTGGGATTCCTTGGTGCTCAGCTGGTAAAGAATCTGCCTGCATTGTGAGAGACCTAGGTTCTATCTCTGGGTTGGGAATATCCCCTGGAGAAGGGAAAGGATACCCACTCCAATATTCTGGCCTAGAGATTCCATGGACTGTATAGTCCATGGCATAGCAAAGAGTCAGACACGACTGAGTGACTATCACTTTCATTTTTCATGCTTTTCATAAATGGCCTTTATTGCATTGAGAAAATTTATATTTTATTGAATTTTTTTATCATGAATGGGTTTTGAAATTTGTCAAGTGTTTTTTATGCATCAGTTCAGTTCAGTTCAGTTGCTTAAATGTGTCCGAATCTTTGCGACCCCATGAATTGCAGCACGCCAGGCCTCCCTGTCCATCGCCATCTCCCAGAGTTCGCTCAGACTCACGTCCATTGAGTCAGTGATGCCACCCAGCCAGCTCAACCTCGGTCGTCCCCTTCTCCTCCTGCCCCCAATCCCTCCCAGCATCAAAGTCTTTTCCAATGAGTCAATTCTTTGCATGAGGTGGCCAAAGTACTGGAGCTTCAGCTTTAGCATCATTCCTTCCAAAGAAATCCCAGGGTTGATCTCCTTCAGAATGGACTGGTTGGATCTCCTTGCAGTCCAAGGGACTCTCAAGAGTCTTCTCCAACACCACAGTTCAAAAGCAGCAATTCTTCAACGCTCAGCTTTCTTCACAGTCCAACTCTCACACCCATACATGACTACTGGAAAACCATAGCCTTGACTAGGTGGACCTTAGTCGGCAAAGTAACGTCTCTGCTTTTGAATATGCTGTCTTGGTTGGTCATAATTTTTCTTCCAAGCAGTAAGCGTCTTTTAATTTCATAGCCTGCAGTCACCATCTGCAGTGATTTTGGAGCCAAAAAAAATAAATTCTGACACTGTTTCCACTGTTTCTCCATCTATTTCCCATGGAGTGATGGGACCAGATGCCATGATCCTCATTTTCTGAATGTTGAGCTCTAAGCCAACTTTTTCACTCTCCTCTTTTACATTCATCAAGAGGCTTTTGAGTTTCTCTTCACTTTCTGCCTAGTCTTACTTTTAATTCTTACTTGAATGTTGGTAGAATTGAGCTTTGAATCCATTTGGTCCTAAGCTTTTAACTTTGGGGATTTTTTAAAATTAATATTTGAATCTCCTTATTGGAGTGTTGAATTTTTCTATTTTTTCTTGTTTCAGTCTTGACAGCATGTATGTTTCCCAGAATTTATCTATTTCTTCTAGGTTTTCCAATTTGTAATTGCTCATCAATAATAATGGTCCCTTATTATTATGCTTCTTTACTTCTGAGGTATCTGTTGTAATGTCACTTTCCTTTCTGTGGTTATTTCAGTTTCCTCTCTTTCCTTTCTTTTTTGGGTTTATTGATATTGTTTGTTTATTTCGAAAAATGCGCTTCCAGTTCTTGAACATGAACACTAGGCATTCTGGCATACGGGCAATGTGTTTAGAGTTGTCGCTTAGCAACGATCATTCTGGGATGTAAGAATCCAAACCATTGAGCTTCCCAGATTGGAGGTTGTGGCAGGACGGCTCTGGCTCACCTGTAGTGCTTGTGTTGGGTTTAGGGGGCTGTGAAGAGCCGAGGGGGAGGTGAGGTGTGTTTGGAGCCCATAGGCTCTGTGATGAAGAAGATTTGTAAGAAAAGTGAGTCACCCTTAGGCTCCTCCATCAGCCTGGGGAGAGACAGAAGTCATCATAGAACCAACTTCCAGCCCTGGTACCACATCCGAGACAGGGACCTCAGAAAAATCCACAAAGCTGCCAGCGTAGGCAATGTAGCCAAAGTGCACCAGGTTCTGTTGCTTGGAAAGAATGACCCGAACAACAGGGACAAGATGAACAGGTAAGTGGGGAGGAAGGGCCTGGCAGATGTCCCTCCTGTGAGTTTCCCCTCCAAGGCTCACAGACACCTTTGTGGAATCCAGCGTCCCACAGACTTGAGAGGCTCCAAAAGCCTTAGCTGGTTTTGGACCCGCTTATACTTCCCGTTATAGAGCACTTTACTGGTCGTTTTAAAGTTATTTAACTGAATGTCAGTAATCACGGAACTGAAATAAAACATGAATAGCATCTTGTTTTCTTCTTCCTCCTTCTCCTCCTTTTCATTTGTTATTATGCATGCGTTAACATGATGTATTCATGAGTATGAACTCTCAAGTTCTATAGCCCTCAAAAAATCTTCTGGAACTCCCTGGCTCTCACATTGTTTTTCTCATGTGATTTATGAAAACTCTTCTTCCCATGGATCGTCCACTGCAGATATTGGCAGTGGGCAGATTTTTTATGTTGTTGGCATCTTATTTTTAATGTATACATTTTTATACCATAATGTTATATATTACAGAAAACTACACAGTGAGAAAAATAATCCCCATGACAGGTCAACTTCTGCATTAAAAATTCTTCAGATACCATGCAATATCCATTTTATATCACTGTACATTTAGTTCAGTTCAGTCGCTCAGTCGTGTCCGACTCTTTGTGACCCCATGAATCGCAACACGCCAGGCCTCCCTGTCCATCACCATCTCCCGGAGGTCACTCAGAATCACGTCCATCGAGTCCATGATGCCATCCAATCATCTCATCCTCAGTCGTCCCCTTCTCCTCCTACCCCCAATCCCTCCCAGCATCAGAGTCTTTTCCAATGAGTCAACACTTCGCATGAGGTGGCCAAAGTACTGGAGTTTCAGCTTTAGCAACATTCCGTCCAAAGAAATCCCAGGGCTGATCTCCTTCAGAATGGACTGGTTGGATCTCCTGGCAGTCCAAGGGACTCTCAAGAGTCTTCTCCAACACCACACTTCAAAAGCATCAATTCTTCGGCACTCAGCCTTCTTCACAGTCCAACTCTCACATCCATACATGACCACAGGAAAAACCATAGCCTTGACTAGACGGACCTTAGTTGGCAAAGTAATGTCTCTGCTTTTGAAAATGCTATCTAGGTTGGACATAACTTTTCTTCCAAGGAGTAAGCATCTTCTAATTTCATGGCTGCAGTCACCATCTGCAGTGATTTTGGAGCCTAAAAAAATAAAGTCTGACACTGTTTCCACTGTTTCCCCATCTATTTCCCATGAAGTGATGGGACCACATGCCATGATTTTCGTTTTCTGAATGTTGAGCTTTAAGCCAACTTTTTCGCTCTCCTCTTTCACTTTCATCAAGAGGCTTTTTAGCTCCTCTTCACTTTCTGCCATAAGGGTGGTGTCATCTGCATATCTGAGGTTATTGATATTTCTCCCGGCAATCTTGATTCCAGCTTGTGTTTCTTCCAGTCCAGCCTTTCTCATGATGTACTCTGCATATAAGTTAAATAAGNCTCCTCTTTCACTTTCATCAAGAGGCTTTTTAGCTCCTCTTCACTTTCTGCCATAAGGGTGGTGTCATCTGCATATCTGAGGTTATTGATATTTCTCCCGGCAATCTTGATTCCAGCTTGTGTTTCTTCCAGTCCAGCATTTCTCATGATGTACTCTGTATATAAGTTAAATAAGCAGGGTGAAAATATACAGCCTTGACGCACTCCTTTTCCTATTTGGAAGCAGTCTGTTGTTCCACGTCCAGTCCTAACTGTTGCTTTCTGACCTGCATACAGATTTCTCAAGAGGCAGGTTAGGTGGTCTGGTATTCCCATCTCTTTCAGAATTGTCCACAGTTTATTGTGATCCACACAGTCAAAGGCTTTGGCAAAGTCAATGAAGCAGAAGTAGATGTTTTTCTGGAACTCTCTTGCTTTTTCCATGATCCAACGGATGTTGGCAATTTGATCTCTGGTTCCTCTGCCTTTTCTAAAGCCAGCTTGAACATCAGGGAGTTCATGGTTCACGTATTGCTGAAGCCTGGCTTGGAGGATTTTGAGCATTATTTTACTAGCATGTGAGATGAGTGCAATTGTGCGGTAGTTGGAGCATTCTTTGACATTGCCTTTCTTTGGAATTGGAATGAAAGCTGACCTTTTCCAGTCCTGTGACCACAGTTGAGTTTTCCGAATTTGCTGGCAGATTGAGTGCAACTATACTCCAATAATATTTTTGAATACTCTATTGCAGATTTCCTAAAATATTATAGGAACCTTGAATTCAGTACTGCTGTGTTGGCCATCACTGACCAGACAGGTCTCATCATGATTTGATTGTCATTCTCTTCATCCCTAAGTAGGAATCTACCAAAAACAGGTACTGAAGAGCCCAGACACTGCACTTCCAACACAAAATACATGTAAGTACCTTTCCATATTCCTAAATCTCCATTTCTGAAAGCATTAGTCAGACTTTCTTTGAGGCAGAAGAATTGCTCCCAGTTGGTAGTATACATTAACTGTACAGTTTATGCTGTTTCCCTTAACTAAGTCTCCTCAAAAACAAAGACTAGAATCAATTATTCAAACTGAATATGAGACCCTAAAGTTTATGTCAAGGTCACCTTGATTAATATAAGTCACATTTGGAAATCCCCAACAATTTTAACAACATTTTTTTTCCCCTATAACTGACAGATGTACCATTGGAAGTTATCCTTTTTGTGTATAAGCCAGATATTAATCTAGTCTTGAAAACACAATAACTTATACATTAGAGTTTATAAGTGATCTTCAAGTATATAAGTAAACACCACCAGTAAATCTGCAGGTCTGTTACAGAGGATGGAATTGTTCTAGTCTTTCTCCTTGTAGGTCAAGATGTAGTAGGTAAAATTGTTAATAATTCCTACTATAAGTGGGCTAATTCCTGGGAACAACTACAAAACAGAACAGAACAACTACAACTACAATACAAGCACAATACAGAAACCTAAGGGGAAAGTCACCTAAACCTTGAGAGTCTATTGAATTTAAACAGGAGGCTAATTCCAAAAGCATGGTTGATATCAATACTTGAACCTGCCTGATAACATTGTTTGGTGTCTTGTTGCTAGTGGTTTTAATTAGCACTGTATGAGAGAAATTTAATGGTTTTGTACATTGTTTTCAGTCAGTTAACCAGAGTGAACAGGATAAGAAAGCCTTCCTCAGAGATCAATGCAAATAAATAGAGGAAAACAATAGAATGGGAAAGACTAAAGATCTCTTTAAGAAAATTAGAGATACCAAGGGAACATTTCATGCAAAGAGGGCTCGATAAAGGACAGAAATGGTATGGACCTAACAGAGGCAGAAAATATTAAGAAGAGGTGGCAAGAATACACAAAGAACTACACAAATAAGATCTTCATGACCCAGAAAACCACGATGTTGTGATCACTCACCTAGAGCCAGACATCCTAGAATGCGAAGAAAAGTGGGCCTTAGGAAGCATCACTATGAAAAAAAGCTAGTGGAGGCAATGAAATTCCATTTGAGCTATTTCAAATCCTAAAAGATGCTGTGAAAGTGCTGCACTCCATATGCCAGCAAATTTGGAAAACTCAGCAGTGGCCACAGGACAGGAAAAGGTCAGTTTTCATTCCAGTCCCAAAGAAAGGCAATGCCAAAGAATGTTCAAACTACTGCACAATTGCACTCATCTCACACACTAGCAAATGCTAGTATAATGCTCAAAATTCTCCAAGTCAGGCTTCAACAGTACATCAACTATGAGCTTCCTGATGTTCAAGAAAAGGCAGAAGAACCAGAGATCAAATTACCAACATCTGCTGGATCATCAAAAAAGCAGGAGAGTTCCAGAGAAACATCTACTTTTGTTTCATTGACTACACCAAAGCCTTTGACTGTGTGGATCACAACAAACAATGGAAAATTCTTAAAGAGATGGGAATACTGGACCACCTTACCTGCCTCCTGAGAAATCAGGATGCAGATGAAGAAGCAACAGTTAGAACTGGTTATGGAACAATAGACTGGTTACAAATCAGGTAAGGAGTACATCAAAGCTGGATATTGTCACCCTGCTTATTTAAATTACATGCAAAGTACATGATGGGAAATGCCAGGATGGATGAAGCACAAGCTGAAATCAAGATTGCCAGGAAAAATATCAATAATCTCAGATACACAGATGACACCATCCTTGTGGCAGACAGTGAAGAAGAACTAAAGAATCTCTTGATGTAAGTGAAAGAGGTGAGTGAAAAAGTTGGGTTAAAACTCAACATTCAGAAAACCAAGATCATGGCATCTGGTCCCATCATTTCATGGCAAATAGATGGGGAAACAATGGAAACAGTGAGTGATATTATTTGGGGGACTCCAAAATCACTGCGAATGGTGACTGCAGCCATGACATTAAAAGACACTTGCAGCTTGAAAGAAAAGCCATAACAAACCCAGACACTCAGACAGTGTATTAAAAAGAAGAGACATTACATTACTTGCCAAAAAAGGTCCACCTAGTCAAAGCTATGGTTTTTCCAGTAGTCATGTATGTATGTGAGAGTTGAATCATATAGAAGGCTGAGTGCCGAAGAATTGATGCTTTCATATTCTGTTGCTGGAGAAGACTCTTGAGAGTCCTTGGACAATAAGGAGATCAAACCAGTCAATCCCAAAGGAAATAAGCCCTGAATAGTCATTGGAAGGACTTATGCTGAAGGTGATGCTCTAACACTTTGGCTACCTGATGCCAAGTGCCCACTCATTGGAAAAGACCCTGCTGCTGGGAAACTTCGAAGGCAAGACAAGTAGGGGCAACAGAGGATGCAATGATTGGATGGCATCAGTGATTGAAAGGACAAGAGTTCAAGAAAACTCTGGGACAAAGTAAAGGACAGGTTAACCTGGAGTGCTGCAGTTCATGGGGACAAAAAGAGTTGGACATGACTTAGCAAATGAACAACAACAACTTAAGAAAAATCTCTTATTTTTCTCTGTAAATGAGTATTTCATAAATTAAGATAAACAGTTGATTATATTAATATATAATTTTATATCTTCAATGGAATTTGAATAGGTATGTGACTGCAAGGAGATTCAACCAGTCCATTCTGAAGGAGATCTGCCCTGGGATTTCTTTGGAAAGAATGATGCTAAAGCTGAAACTCCAGTACTTTGGCCACCTCATGCAAAGAGTTGACTCATTGGAAAAGACTCTGATGATGGGAGGGATTGGGGACAGGAGGAGAAGGGGACGACCGAGGATGAGATGGCTGGATGGCATCACTGACTCAATGGATGTGAGTGTGAGTGAACTCCGGGATTTGGTGATGGACATGGAGGCCTGGTGTGCTGCGATTCATGGGGTGGCAAAGAGTCAGGCACGACTGAGCAACTGAACTGAACTGTACCAAAACATGATTATATATGTGTGCATATATTTACTTCATACATTAATTTTTATGGAAAAACAAATATAGCTAAATATCAGTGTGCAAGCTGTCTTTAGTGCTACATTCTAAAAGTTGCCCCTTATTTTATGGTATACTTTTAAAAACAGGTGTACCCCAATGTTCATCGCAGCACTGTTTATAATAGCCAGGACATGGAAGCAACCCAGATGTCCATCAGCAGATGAATGGATAAGAAAGCTGTTGTACATATACACAATGGAGTATTACTCAGCCATCAAAAAGAATACATTTGAATCAGTTCTAATGAGATGGATGAAACTGGAGCTGATTATACAGAGTGAAGTAAGCCAGAAAGAAAAACACCAACACAGTATACTGACACATATATATGGAATTTAGAAAGATGGTAATGATAACCCTGTATGCGAGACAGCAAAAGAGACGCAGATGTACAGAACAGACTTTTTGACTCTGTGGGAGAGGGCGAGGGCAGGATGATTTGGGAGAATGGCATTGAAACATGTATACTATCATGTAAGAAATGAATCACCAGTCTAGGTTCGATGCAGGATACAGGATGCTTAGGGTTAGTGCACTGGGATAACCCAGAGGGGTGGTATAGGGAGAGAGGTGGGAGGGGGGTTCAGGAGTGGGAACTTATGTACACCTGTGGCAGATTCATGTTGATGTATGGCAAAATCAACACAGTATTGTAAAGTAAAAAAATTAAAAAAATAAATCAAAAAAATAAAAACCCAAAACTTAGAAACTTAAATCAGCAATTGAATAATGTCTCACAGTTATCACGTGTATAATAATATACAAAATTTCTTGCCTCAACTAGATGCTGGGAGTTGGGTCTCTCACATGAGTACAATCAGATATTGAGTGGGAAGTAAACCTTCAGAAAACATTCTTAGATAAGAAAGTCACTCAGTTTCTAGGCAAGAAAACTGGAGAAGAAAATCAAGTAGGGTGGATAAGAAGTCATCTGTGGTTTATCTTTTCATTTCCTGAATGGTGTTTTTTGAAGTATAAACTAATTTGATGAGGCATTGTTTGTCAAATTTTCTTCTATAGATCATGATTTTGGTGTCTTATCAAAACCTTTTTGCACAATCCAAGGTAACAAAGATTTTCTGCTATCATTTATTCTAAAATATTGCTAATTTAAGCTCCCAGATTGAGGTGTATGATTTATTTGAAGTTAATTTTTTGTACGGTATGAAGTAAGGGAATTTATCTTTTGCAGCTAGATATATTTCTTGAAAAGACTATCTTTTTTTTTCAATTAAGTTGCCTTACCAATGGCTAATTTTCATACAAATTTTGCATATATATATATATATATTTACATTTGCATTTTGACTTCCAAATACCAATTATCTTCCTGTTTTTGTATGCTTTGCTTAGTCTCCAGGATATCCAGATTACTGGTTTTCTAAAATATATATATATATATATTTAAGGAAAGTTGGTCCTGTTCAACTCTCACCTCTTTATTTGAAGCAGATCCTCATATTCATAGTTCTGATGGATATTGCCATTATTCCCAGTGGCATCATCTCAACCAATCATGGTCCTGAAGTGCTTCTGCTTACATGCTTTCACTACACGTCATATTACTCATTGGACAAATCTTACCATCGTCGCTAACATATTTAAGCATTATAAATTACAAAATTTTGCTGTGGTATATTATATAACTGATTAGAATCTTTTTTCCATCTTTGGGGAAAAAGATGTGATCCTATTACATCAATTAGGATAAGGTCAAAAACGTTTTCACATATTTGACTTTTTCTATATATTAATAATTTCTATGTTGCGTTCATTAGGAGGATGAAACCACGCAGGATAAGAGTAGGGAAAAATCAGAGTAAAAGGAAACACACTGAATTCAGAATGACCATTTCTTCCAAAATTTCGTGTTTTGTTTTTTGTATTCAGCCGAGCTTACTTACAAACTTTCTTCCATCAGAAAAAATTGCTTCCTAGCTACCTATTCTATAAAAAGACTCCCAGAGGACATAGATATTTCCTATTATCACCTGTTGAGAAAGATACTGTTAAATCCAGGGCTATATAACAATACAGAATTGTATGTGAGTAAAGATGACAATAAAATTTTAAAAAAGATAAATTATATAAACATATATATAAATAAATTAATATTTATTTCATCTTGTGGTAATATTGAAATAGTATATTCTTTAAATTTTCATTATGCTTTATAATTTTTCTATGATAGTTATTGCTACAAAAATCATGAAAAATGTTTAAAAATCACAGTGATATATTTGATGCTGTTTGTGTTTTTCAGTCCTTAAGTCTTGTCTAACTTTGTGACCCAATGGACTTCAGCATGCCAGGCTCCTCTGTCCTCCACTATCTACTGGAATTTGTAAAAGCATTTCTACTGAGTCAATGATGCTTTCTAATCATCTCAAACTCTACCTCTCCTTATCCTTTTGCCTTCAATCTTTCCCAGCATCAGGGTCTTTTCCAACAAGATAGTTCTTGAGAAGGAAATGACAACTGACTTCAGTATTCTTCCCCAGAGAACAGCATGGAGAGTTTGAAAAAGCAGTAATACATGGATGAACAAATAAGATAGAGGCAACATTCATTCGTCAGTTCAGTCACTCAATCATGTCCGAATCTTTGTGACCCCATGGACTGAGGCACATTAGGCTTCCCTGTCCATCATCAACACCCAGAGCTTGACCAAACTCATGCCCATCAAGTCAGTGATGCTACTCAACCATCTCATCCTCTGTTATCCCCATCTCTTCCTGCCTTCAGTCTTTTCCAGTGAGTCAGTTCTTCACATCAGGTGGCCAAAATATGGAGCTTCAGCTTCAGCATCAGTCCTTCCAATGAATATTCAGGACTGATTTCCTTTAGGATTAACTGGTTTGATCTTCTTGCACTCCAAGAGACTTTCAAGAGTCTTCTCGAACATCACAGTTCAAAAGCACCAGTTCTTCAGGGCTCACCTTTCTTTATGGTCCAAATCTCACATCCATACATGACTACTGGAAAAATCATCAGCTCATTTCAGTTCAGTTCAATCACTCAGTCGTGTCCAACTCTTTGCAGCCCCACGAATCACAATATGCCAGGCCTCCCTGTCCATCACCAACTCCCAGAGTTTACCCAAACTCATGTCCATTGTGTTGATCATGCCATCTAGCCATCTCACCTTGTCATCCCCTTCTCCTCCTGCCCCCAATCCTTCCCAATATCAGGGTCTTTTCCAATGAGTCAACTCTTCACATGAGGTGGAAAAGTACTGAAGTTTCAGCTTCAATAGCAGTCCTTCCAATGAACACCCAGGAATGATCTCTTTTAGGATGGACTGGTTGGATCTCCTTGCAGTCTAAGGGACTCTCAAGAGTCTTCTCCAGCACCACAGCTCAAAAGCATCAGTTCTTCGGTGCTCAGCTTTCTTCACAGTCCAACTCTCACATCCATACATGACCACTGGAAAAACCATAGCCTTGACTAGACGGACCTTTGTTTGCAAAGTAATGTATTTGTTTTTTAATATGCTGCCTAGGTTGGTAATAACTTTCCTTCCAAGGAGTAAGCATCGTTTAATTTCATGGCTGCAGTCACCATCTGCAGTGATTTGGGGCCCCAAAAAATAAAGTCTGATACTGTTTCCACTGTTTCCCCATCTATTTGTCATGCCATGATCTTCGTTTTCTGAATGTTGAGCTTTAAGCCAACTTTTTCACTCTCCTCTTTCACTTTCATTAAGAGGCTTTCTAGTTCCTCTTCACTTTATGCCATAAGGGTGGTGTCTTCTGCATATCTGAGGTTATTGATATTTCTCCTGGCAATCTTGATTCCAGCTTGTGCTTCTTCCAGTCCAGTGTTTCTCATGATGAACTCTGCATAGAAGTTAAATAAGCAGGGTGACAATATACAGCCTTAATGTACTCTTTTTCCTATTTGGAACCAGTCTATTGTTCCATGTCCAGTTCTAACTGTTGCTTCCTGACCTGCATATAGGTTTCTCAAGAGGCAGGTGAGGTGGTCTGGTATTCCCATCTCTTTCAGAGTTTTCCACAGTTTATTGTGATCCACACAGTCAAAGGCTTTGGCAACATCAATAAAGCAGAAATAGATATTTTTCTGGAACTCTCTTGCTTTTTCAATGATCCAGTGTATGTTGGCAATTTGATCTTTGGTTCTTCTGCCTCTTCTATAACCAGCTTGAATGCCTGGAAGTTCATAGTTCACGTATTGCTGAGACCTGGCTTGGAGAATTTTGAGCATTACTTTATTAGCATGTGAGATGCATGCAATTGTGTGATAGTTTGAGCATTCTTTTGCATTGCCTTTCTTTGGGATTGGAGTGAAAACTGACCTTTTCCAGTCCTGTGGCCACTGCTGAGTTTTTCAAAGGTGCTGGCCTATTGAGTGCAGCACTTTCACATCTTTCATGATTATCTGGGTCGTGAAGATCTTTTTTTGTACAGTTCTTCTGTGTATTCTTGCCACCTCTTCTTAATATCTTTTGCTTCTGTTAGATCCATACCATTTCTGTCCTTTATTGAGCCCATCTTTGTATGAAATTTTCCCTTAGTATCTCTAATTTTCTTGAAGAGCTCTCTTGTCTTTCCCATTCTATTGTTTTCCTTTCTTTGCATTGATCACTTAGGTAGGCTTTCTTATCTTGCCTTGTTATTGTTTGGAACTTTGCTTTCAAATGGGTATATCTTTTCTTCTCTACTTTGTCTTTTACTTATTTTCTTTTCTCAGATATTTGTAAACCCTCCTCTGATAACTATTTTGCCTTTTTGCATTTCTTTTTCTTGGTAATGGCCTTGATCACTGCCTCCTGTAAATTGTCACAAACTTTCATCCAAAGTTCTTCCAGCAGTCTATCAAATCTAATTCCTTGAATCTCTTTGTCTCTTCCACTGTATAATCATAAGGGATTTGATTTAGATCATACCTGAATGGCCTAGTGGTTTTCTTTACTTTCTTCAATTTAAGTCTGAATTTGGCAATAAAGAGTTCATGATCTGAACCACAGTCAGCTTCCAGTCTTGTGTTTGCTGACTGTTTAGAGCTTCTCATCTTCAGCTGCAAAGAATATAATCAATCATATTTTTGCTATTGACAGTCTGATGATGTCCATGTGTATTGTTGTCTCATGTTTTTGGAAGAGAGTGTTTGTTATGACAAGTGTGTTATCTTGGCAAAACTTTGTTAGCCTTTGTTTTGCTTCATTTTGTACTCAAAGTTTAAGCTTGCTTGTTATTCCAGGTATCTCTTGATTCCTGCTTTCATTTCTATCCCCTATGATGCAACAAACATCTTTTTTCAGTGTTAGTTCTAGAAGTTCTTGTAGGGCATCATAGAACCATTCAGCTTCGGCTTCTTTGGCATTAATGCTTGGGGCATAGACTTGGATTACTGTGATATTGAATGGTTTTCCTTGGAAACAAAGAGATCAGTCTATTTTTGAGAATGCACTGAGTACTGCATTTTGGACTCTTTTGTTGACTATGAGGCCTACTCCATTTCTTCTACTGGGTTCTTGCCCACAGTAGTAGACATAATGGTCAACTGAATTAAATTCACCCATTCTGGTTTATTTTATTTGACTGATTCTTAAAATGTTGATATTCACTCTTGTCATCTCCTGTTTGACAACTTCCAATTTACCTTGATTCATGGGCCTACCATTCTAGGTTCCTATCCAATATTGTTCTTTATAACATCAGACTTTTCTTCCATCACCAGTCATATCCACTACTGTGCATTGTTTTAGCTTTGGCTCCATCTCTCCTTTTTTTCTGGAATTATTTCTCTACTCTTCTCCAGTATCATTTTGGTCACCTAACAACCTGGGGAGTTCATATTTCAGTGTCATATTTCTTTGCCTTTTCAGGTTATTCATGGGGGGGGAGGCATTTCTCAAAGCAAGAACACTGAATTGGTTTGCCGTTCCCTTCTTCAATGGACCACAATGGGTCTGAAATCTCAACCATGACCCACCCATCTTGGGTAGCTCTATATGGCATGGATCACAGTTTCATTGAGTTAGAGAAGGCTGTGATCCATGTGATCATTTTGGTTAGTTTTCTGCATTGTTGTTTTTGTCCTATCTGCCCTCTAATGGATATGGATAAAAGGTTTGTGGAAGCTTCCTGAATGAGAGACAACATTCAGAGTTGGTTAAACATCAAGTAATGAGTTAGAAAAAAAACAAATGTCTGAAATAAAGAACAAAAAGTTATACTGGCCCCATTTCAAAAATGTCAAAAGAAAAATTAAAAAAAAATTATAGTAGATTAAGTGAGGCCATATTTTTTTAATCTTTTACCATAAATGTTCAACAAAAGTATATTTAGTAGGAGTGACATAATCTAATTCTTCATCAATTTTCTACTTTATCTGAAGAACAATTAAAGACCTGAAAATTCACCCTATTTCTAATCTAACAAGTTAGTCAGTGTCCACCATGGATACTGCAGATAACAGGACAACCTTTGGTCACAGCGCTGCAGGCAGCATGAACTTCATCTTGTCATTAGTTTCCTTTTCAGTTCAGATCAGTTGTTCAGTCGTGTCCGACTCTTTGCGACCCCATGAATCGCAGCACGCCAGGCCTCCCTGTACATCACCAACTCCCGGAGTTCACTCAGACCCACGTCCATTGAGTCAGTGATGCCATCCAGCCATCTGAGTTTTCCAAATTTGCTGGCATATTGAGTGAAGCACTTTCACAGCATCATCTTTCAGGATTTGAAACAGCTCAACTGGAATTCCATCACCTCCACTAGCTTTGTTCGTAGTGATGCTTTCTAAGGCCCACTTGACTTCACATTCCAGGATGTCTGGCTCTAGATGAGTGATCACACCATCGTGATTATCTGGGTCATGAAGATCTTTTTTATACAGTTCTTCCGTGTATTCTTGCCCCCTCTTCTTAATATCTTCTGATTCTGTTAGGTCCATACCATTTCTGTCCTTTACCAAACCCATCTTTGCATGAAATGTTCCCTTGGTATCTCTCATTTTCTTGAAGAGATCTCTAGTCTTTCCCATTCTGTACTTTTCCTCTATTTCTTTGCATTGATTGCTTAAGAAGGCTTTCTTATCTCTTCTTGCTATTCTTTGGAACTCTGCATTCAGATGCTTGTATCTTTCCTTTTCTTCTTTGTTTTCCACCTCTCTTCTTTTCACTGCTATTTGTAAGGCCTCCCCAGACAGCCATTTTGCTTTTTTGAATTTCTTTTCCATGGGGATGGTCTTGATCCCTCATTCCATAGTTCATCAGGCACTCTATCTATCAGATCTAGGCCCTTAAATCTATTTATCACTTCCACTGTATAATCATAAGGGATTTGATTTAGTTCATACCTGAATGGTCTAGCGGTTTTCCCTACTTTCTCCAATTTAAGTCTGAATTTGGTAATAAGGAGTTCATGATCTGAGCCACAGTCAGCTCCTAGTCTTTTTGTTGACTGTATAGAGCTTCTCCATCTTTGTTTGCAAAGAATATAATCAATCTGATTTCAGTGTTGACCATCTGGTGATGTCCATGTGTAGAGTCTTCTTTTGTGTTGTTGGAAGTGGGTGTTTGCTATGACCAGTGCATTTTCTTAGCAAAACTCTATAGTGTTTGCCCTGCTTCATTCCACAACCAAGACCAAATTTGCCTATTACATCAAGTCAAATAGGGACAATGCATAGAAATCTGGATACAGACTGTGCACAGAGTCAGTTCAGTTCAGTTCAGTTGCTCAGTCATGTCCGACTCTTTGCGACCCCATGAATTGCAGCACACCAGGCCTCCCTGTCCATCACGAACTCCCGGAGTTCACTCAGACTCCCATCCATCGAGTCAGTGATGCCATCCAGCCATCTCATCCTCTGTCTTCCCCTTCTGACTTGCCCCAAATCCCTCCGAGCATCAGAGTCTTTTCCAATGAATCAACTCGTCGCATGAGGTGACCAAAATACTGGAGTTTCAGCTTTAGCATGATCCCCTCCAAAAAAATCCCAGGGCTTCACAATGGACTCATTGGATCTCCTTGCAGTCCAAGGGACCCTCAAGACTCTTTTGCAACCCACAGTTCAAAAGCATCAATTCTTCGGCACTCAGCTTTCTTCACAGTTCAACTCTCACATCCATACACAACTACTGGAAAAACCATAGCCTTGACTAGATGGACCTTTGTTGTCAAAGTAATGTCATGATTGTACAGTGGAAGTGAGAAATAGATTTAAGAGACTAGGTCTGATAGATAGGGTCCCTGATGAACTATGGAAGGGGGTTCATGACATTGTACAGGAGACAGGGATCAAGACCATACCCATGGAAAAGAAATGCAAAAAAGAAAAATGGCTGTCTGAGGAGACCTTACAAATAGCTGTGAAAAGAAGAGAAGCGAAAAGCAAAGGAGAAACAGAAAGATACAAGCATCTGAATGCAGAGTTCCAAAGAATAGCCAGAGGAGATAAGAAAGCCTTCCTCAGTGATCAATGCAAAGAAATAGAGGAAAAGAACAGAATGGGAAAGACTAGAGATCTCTTCAAGAAAATGAGAAATACCAAGGGAATATTTCATGCAAAGATGGGCTTGATAAAGGACAGAAATGGTATAGACCTAACAGAAGCAGAAGATATTAAGAAGAGGTGGCAAGAATACGTGGAAGAACTGTACAAAAAAGATCTTCATGAGCCAGATAATCACAATGGTGTGATTACTCATCTAGAGCCAGACATCCTGGAATGTGAAGTCAAGTGGGCCTTAGAAAGCATCACTACAAACAAAGCTAGTGGAGGTGATGGAATCTCAGTTGAGCTATTTCAAATCCTGAAAGATGATGCTGTGAAAGTGCTTCACTCAATATGCCAGCAAATTTGGAAAACTCAGCAGTGGCCACAGGACTGGAAAAGGTCAGTTTTCATTCCAATCCCAAAGAAAGGCAAGGCCAAAGAATGCTCAAACTACCTCACAATTGCACTCATCTCACACGCTAGTAAAGTTATGCTCAAAATTCTCCAAACCAGACTTCAACAATACGTGAACTGTGACCTTCCAGATTTTCAAGCTTGTTTTAGAAAAGGCAGAGCAACCAGAAATCAAATTGCAAACATCCACTGGATCATGGAAAAAAACAAGAGAGTGCACAGGGTTGAACTGCATAAATCTAAAGAATCATAAATTTAGGAAACCCCAGTATTTTATGATAGGATGCAAATTAAGCCAGCCCAAACCTTGTCCCAGAGGAAGAGTTTATTTATTTATTTTTGTTAATCTGAACAGCAAATCAAGTCTGCCACCTATGCAACACAGCAAAACAATTCTAAAAGGGATGTTTATAGTACAGTCTTACTTCAAGAAACAAGAAAAAACTCGAATCAACGACTTATCCTTATAACTAAAGCAAGTAGAGAAAAACAAGCAAAACCCAAAGTTAGAAGAAGGAAATAAATCATAAAGGTCAGAAATACATAAAATAGACAAAAGAAAACAAAAGCAGAGATTAATGAAGCTAAAAGCTGGTTCTAGGAAATAAATACAATTGATGATTCTTTAACCAGACCAATCAAGAAAAAAAGTAAGAGAACTCAATAAAATTAGAAATGAAAAAGGAAAAGTTACAATGGCTACCATGAAAGATCATAAGAGACTACTACAAACAACTGTATGCCCATAAAATGAACAACCTAGAAGAAAAGGACAGCTTCTTAGAAAGTTACAACCTTTCAAGATTGAACTAGGAAGAAATAAAAAAATATGAACAGACCAATCATAAACACTAAAACTGAAACTGTGATTAAAAATCTTCTAACAAACAAAAGTCCAGGACCAGAAGGTTTCACAGGTGAATCTATTGAACATTTAGACAATAGTTAATATCTACCCTTCTGAAAATCTAATCAAAATTTGTAGAGGAAGAAATATTCCCAAACTCACCCTACGAAGCCTCCCTCACTGTGAAACCAAAACCAGAGGAAGATATCACACACAAAAAATAATATTACAGGTGAACATCACTAGTGAACATAAATGCAAAAATTCTCAACACATTAAATCCAATGACACCTTAAAAGGATCATACACTATAATAATCAAGTTGGATTTATCCCAGGAATGCAGAGGTTTTTCAATATTTGCAAATCAGTAAGTGTGATATGTTATACACTACTTGAAAAAATTATAGCATAAAAACCACACAATCATCTCAGTAGATACAGGAAGAGCTTTTAACAAAATTCAACACTGCTTTAATATAAGATTTTAAAAAAAATACTGCTGAAGACACAGAGAACAAACTTGTGGAAACAGCAGGAAAAGGAGAGGGTGGGAATAATTGAGAGAGTAGCATTGAAATATATACATTAGCATGTAAAATAGCTAATGGAAAGTTGCTATATAACATAACACAGTGAATCAGCCTGCTGTTCTGTAGTGACCTAGAGAGGTGAAATAGAAGGTGGGAGGGAGGCTCAAAAAAGAGCTGATATATGTGTACTTATGTTTGATCCATGTTGTCTTATGGCAGAAGCCAACATATCATAGTAAAACAATTATCCTACAACTAAAAAAAAAACTGAAGAAAATGTGCATAACAGGAGACAATCTCAACATATAAAGGGAGTATATGACAAAGCCACAGCAAACATCATTATCAATAGTGAAAAGCTGAAAGTATTTCGTCTAAGATCAGGGATAAGATGAGTACATCCACTCTTACTCTTATTCAACGTAGTTTTGGAAGTCCAAGCCACAGAAATCAGAGAAAAAAACACAGTGAAAGAAGCCCAAGTTGTAGATGAAGAAATTAAACTGTCACTGTTTGCAGATAACATATTATACAGAGAAAACCCTGAAGACACTACCAGAAAACTACTAGAGCTCATCAATGAATTTCATAAAGTTGCAGGACTCAAAATTAATACACAGAGATCTCTTGAATTACTATAAACTGACAACAAAAATCAGAAAGAGAAATAAAGGAAACAATCCCATTTACTGTCACATCAAAAAGAATAAAACACCTAGGAATAAACCTACCTAAGGAGGCAAATGATTTGTACTCAGAAAATCATAAGATACTGAAGAAAGAAATCAAACATGACCCAAAAGGATGGAAAAATATGGTGTTCTTGGATTGGAAGAATCAGTACTGTGAAAATGGTTATACTATCCAAAGTAATCTACAGAATCAGTGGAATTCCTATTAAATTACCAAGAGCATTTTTAACAGAATTAGAACAGCAACAACAACAACAAATCCTACAATTTTTACAGAAACACAAAAGACTGAATAGCTCAAGCAATCTTGGAAAAGATAAATAGAGTTGGAGAAATCAGGCTCCCTGGCTTCACCTTCAGACACTACTACATAGGTGTAGTAATCAAAGCAGCGTTGTCCTTGCACAAAAACAGAAATATAGATCAACAGAACAAGATAGAAGATCTAGAGATAAACCCTTGCACCTATGGTGACCTAATCTATGACAAGGAGGAAAGAATATGCAGTAGAGAAAAGGCAGTCTTTTCCATAAGTGGTGCTGGAAAAACTGGAGAGCTACATATAAAAGAATGAAATTAGAACATTCCCCAACATTGTATACAAAAATAAACTTCAAATGAATTAAAGATGTAAATGTAAGGCTGGATAAAATAAACAGTTAAAGGAAAACATAAAGAAAACACTCTTTGACATAAATTTTTGAAAGATCTTTTACTATCCACCTTCTAGAGTAATAAAAATAAAAATAAATAAACAAGTAATACCTAATTAAACTTAAAAACTTTTGCACACCAATAAATAAATAAATAAGATGAAAACTACAATTATCAGAACGAGATAAAATATTTGCAAATGAAGCAACTGACAGGAAATAATCTCCAAAATATATAAACAGTGCATTTAGCTCAGAATTTTTTAAAAACTCCAATAAAAAAATGGGTGGATGGAAGATCCAGATAGACATTTCTCAAGAGAAGACATATAGATGTCAAAAAGGCACATGAAAAAATGCTCAGCAGCACTAATGGCTGGAGAAATGCATATCAAAACTGTAATTAGGTATCACCTCACACTGGTCAGAATAAACACTGTCAAAAATCTACAAAAAATAAATGTGGAGAGCGCATGGAGAAAATGGAGCCCTCTTGTACTGTTGGTGGGAATGTAAACTAGTACAGCCTCTATGTAAAATAGTATAGAGATTCGTTAAAAATACTAAAAATAGAGATACTATATGATCCAGCAATCCCAGGACATATTTCCAAAGAGAACCATAATTTGAAAGGATACGAGCACCCCGATGTTCATTTAAGCACTATTTACAATGGCTAGGGCATGGAAGCAGCCTAAATTTCCATCAACAGAGAAGTGAATAAAGAAAATGTCATGCATATATAATGGAATACTACTCAGCCATATAAAAGAATAAAATAATTCCATTTGTAGCAACTTAGAGATTGTAATATTGAGTTATGTAAGTCAGATAGAGAAAAACAAACATCACATGATATCATTTATATATGAAATATAAATATAGGTACAAATGAACTTATATACAAGGCAGAAATAGAATTAAGGATGTAGAAAATAAAACTTATGGTTACCAACACATAAGATGGGGGGATAAACTGGAAGGTAAACTGACATATACACACTGCTATAAAATAGTTAACTGATAAAGACCTGCTCAGTAGCACAGGGAAACTCTGTCCAATACTATGTAATGGCTTATCTGAGAAAATAATCTACAAAAGAGAAAAACAAATAACCAAAAAAGTTACTCTCTGGAACAATGAATATTTTATTAAACTAAAGAGTCATAAAGTTAAGATAAATGTTTACCAGAAGTAAATATAAAGAAACTGGAAAGTCAAAACAATAATTAGTAACAAATGAGTATTGAGCTTATAAGAAAATGGGTGATCAGATTGGTATAATTATTATTTTTTCATGAAGTAGAAGATAGAATCAAATGTATACTTTTATAAATATTTATCATAATAAATGACATAAATATATATATATTTGAAATAACAATAAAAATATTCTAATTTTGGTGTTTTATTGCCTTAAAAATGTTCTGTCATTTATTCATTCAAAATGATTCATTAAAGACTAACTGAAATTTTAAATCCCAAAGTAATAAATAAAAATGCAGTTATATGAAAAAAGAAAGGAAACAGGTTTAAACTAACAAAAGTAATTAGATTGAC
>SJYT01013148.1:285202-314876 GCA_006410635.1 Cephalophus harveyi | reverse complement strand
TTGAGGAATCTGTATGCAGGTCAGGAAGCAACAGTTAGAACTGGACATGGAACAACAGACTGGTTCCAAATAGTAAAAGGAGTATGTCAAGGCTGTATATTGTCACCCTGCTTACTTAACTTCTATGCAGAGTACATCATGAGAAATGCTGGACTGGAAGAAACACACGCTGGAATCAAGATTGCCAGGAGAAATATCAATAACCTCAGATATGCAGATGACACCACCCTTATGGCAGAAAGTGAAGAGGAACTAAAAAGCTTCTTGATGAAAGTGAAAGAGGAAAGCGAAAAAGTTGGCTTAAAGCTCAAATTTCAGAAAATGAAGATCATGGCATCTGATCCCATCACTTCATGGGAAATAGATGGGGAAACAGTGGAAGCATTGTCAGACTTTATTTTCTTGGGCTCCAAAATCACTGTAGATGGTGACTGCAGCCATGAAATTAAAAGATGCTTACTCCTTGGAAGAAAAGTTATGACCAACATAGATAGCATGTTCAAAAGCAGAGACATTACTTTGCCGACAAAGTCTGTCTAGTCAAGGCTATGGTTTTTCCTGTGGTCATGTATGGATGTGAGAGTTGGACTGTGAAGAAGGCTGAGCATCAAAGAATTGATGCTTTTGAACTGTGGTGTTGGAGAAGACTCTTGAGAGTCCCTTGGACTGCAAGAAGATCCAACCAGTTCATTCTGAAGGAGATCAACCCTGGGATTTCTTTGGAAGGAATGATGCTAAAGCTGAAAGTCCAGTACTTTGGCCACCTCATGCGAAGAGTTGACTCATTGGAAAAGACTCTGGTGCTGGGAAGGATTGGGGGCAGGAGGAGAAGGGGACAACCAAGGATGAGATGGCTGGATGGCATTACGGACTCGATGAACGTGAATCTGAGTGAACTCCGGGAGATGGTGATGGACAGGGAGGCCTGGCATGCTGTAATTCATGGGGTCGCAAGGAGTCGGACACGACTGAGCGACTGAACTGAACTGAATAATTAGCCATGTTATAGAACTTTTCATGTGCATATTGGCTATCTGCCTGTCTTCTTTGGGAAATACCTCTTTAGTTCCTCTGCTCATTTTTTTTGTTGAGTTGTTTGATATTAAGCTTTATAAGCTGTCTGTATAATTTTGATATGGCCAATTAATCCATGACAAAGTAGGTGAGAATATACAAAGGTGAAAAGTTTCTTCAATAAGTGGTGCTGAGAAAATTGGACAGCTATATGTAAAAGAATGAAATTAAAACATTTTCTAACACCATATACAAAAATAAAGTCAAAATGGATTAAAGAGCTAAATGAAAGACTGGATACTATAAAATGCCTAGAGGAAAACATAGGGAAAAAAACACTGACATAAATCACAGCAATAGTTTTCTTGGATCTGTCTCTTAGAGTAATAGAAACAAAAGCAAAAATAAGCAAATGGGATTTAATTAATCTTAAAGCTTTACACAGCAAAGGAAACCATACACACACACACACACACAAAAAAGAAAACACACGGAATGGGAGAATCTATTTGCAAATGATGCAACCGAAGATGGCTTAATTTCTAAACGTAACTTTCATATGCATGACCTGGGAAATAAAAATATTCGTGTAAATTATTTTATTTTGTTATTTGCTTTACTGCAATGGTCTGGGATCAAACCTGCAACATCTGAGGTATCCCTATACAGATAAAATAATTCAATGGTTTAAAGTCAGAACAAGGATTTTGTTTGGTGCCTAGGGGACAGGATTGGTTAGGAAAACACAAGGAAATTTCCTAGGTAAATATGTTCTCGTATATACATATTTAAATTAGTATACGTAAATATTCATTGAATTGTATATGAAATTAATACATTAACTCAGTTTACTGCATACATTTTTTATTTCATAGAATGTTTTTAAAAAGCATACATCACAAGAATATCATGTTCATTACATTAGATTGTGTGTGTCAAGAACTTTAGTATTTGTTTTTCACTCCTTTGTATTCTACAAACAAGGACACTAAATCTCAGGCTAACAGAGTCAAGAAGCCATGAAATGAAAGATCTTAGAAATAATATAATGACAATGAAAACAGAAATAAAAGAATCGACAAAAAACACTGGAGACTGATTGTGTGGTTAGAATTTTTTTAAAAATTAACTACATAATGTTTTATGTAGATAATGGAAACAACAGTGATGTTAACCAAAGCAGTATAATCACATACAGAAGCGGGAAGATGTAAAATTTATGTATTTGTATTAAGGCTTGTAGCATTTGAACTGGTAATAGACTATTTAATGAGATGTCAAGTATACAACAGAAACTAAAGGCTCTGAGATAATCATCAGTTCATAACTACAGTGGCTATTTTTGGAGTTAACTGCATATTTGATTACAAACATTATATGTTTTGCCTCAGGCTCCCCAGTTGGCACTGGTGGTGATGAACGTGCCTGCCAATGCAGGAGACAAAAGAGGTGAGGGTTCAATCCCTGGGTCAGGAAGGTCCCCTGGAAGAAGGCAGGGCAACCCACTCCAGCATTCTTGCCTGTAGAATCCCATGGACAGAGAAGCCTGGTACAGTCCATAGGGTCGCAGAGTCAGACACGACTAAAGTGACAGAGCAGGCATGTATGCATATTTTGCCTCAAATATTAAATTTTGAAATTAAAAAAAAAAAATTCAGGGAAAACTAGAAGGTGTGAAATATTAGATTTACCTAGAATTTTAGGGGAAAAGTCTGGTAAAGGAAATGGAAGTCTTAAAACATTAGATATAAAAACACATTTGAAAACAGCATGATAACTAGATTTAATTTTTATACTTTATTGTATATTAATTTCTACAAAAATGAAGTCAAAATAAGAATTTGGCTTACACAACTTTTCTTTAGTATATATTTTTGGTGCATATATTATTTTTCTACTGGTGTTTATAACAAGCTATCATGAACTTAGTTGTACAAATTTATTATCTTTATTATCCTACAGTTCTTGAGGTCAGAAATCTTACCTGCTTTTGTCTCACTGAACTGAATTTCCTTCTGGAAGATCTTGGAAAAATCCAGTTGTTCTTCTTTTCCAGGTTTTAGAGGGTACCCACATTCCTTTGGTTCTTGATCCTTTTTTAGTTTCAAAGTCAGCAAAATCTGGTGGAGCCTTTCAGACAAAACATCACTCAAAAATGGAAACTTCTGCCTCCCTTTTCCACATTGGAGACCCTTGTAATTACACTGGCCCCACCAGGATAATCTCCCTATGTTGAGGTCAGTTGGTTAGCACCCATAATTTCAGCTGGTACCTTAATCCTCCTTTGTCATATGAGGCAACATATTCAGGGGTTCTAGGGACTCAGATGTGGATATCTTTGAGAGCCCAGTAACTTATCTACTGTTCTGGTTATATGAGGCTCCTTTTCGAAATTTTATTCTAGAATATCAAAGAGGCAGTCTGTCATAATTCATTTATAAAATCTAACTTCACATTGTCAACCCTTGTTGATATCTATGGTTTAGGTGAATTGTTGGTCATGCTTGTGGAAGACAAATTGCACTATAAATTTTAATATGCACCACTCTGACTTTTTAACATGAAAATATTTAAACAAACTGAGTAAAAGATTTTGGTATATTTAGCCTGAAATGCTAATTTTGACCTTTACAATTTTTTCCTGTTTATCACTTGTTCATTTAGATTTATCTCTATTTTCCCATTCTCTCTTATTTCCACAAAACAGTTCTCAAATATTGTTAATCATAAAAATATGCTATTGGTGTCAAGAAAATATAATAATTATGTCAAAGGCCTTAGATTTCTTTTAAAGACAAAAATGTATTTGTTTATATAAAACTGTATTAATACAGTTTTTAATGCTAGAAAATTTCATTCAAATATCTTAAAGAAAAACATTTTTCTTGAAATTCTCTTAAAATATTAGTTTCTTGAAAACCAGACACTTATCACTCTGACCTTCATTTCTGATTTTAGTTGATTTTTACTCAGTTCCAACTTGAAATTGATGAGAACTTCTCAGTAAAGAGCAGTACTGAAGATGACAGCAGACAGTTAAATGAGAGAATTCTAAAGTTTGTTGTTGTTCAGTCACTAAGTCATGTCTGACTCTGTGACTCTGTGGATGGCATCATGCCAGGCTTCCCTGTCTTTCACTGTCTTCTGGAGTTTGCTCAAACTTGGTGTCCATTGAGTCGAGAATGCCAACCAATCATCTCATCCTCTTTTGCCCCCTTCATCTCATGCTCTCAATCTTTCTTAGCATCAGGGTCTTTCCCAGTGAGTCACCTCTTTGCTTCCAGTGGCCAAGTATTGGAGCTTCAGCATCCGTCCTTCCAATGGATATTCAAGATGATTTCCTTTAGGATTGATTTGATCCCCTTGCTGTCCAGGAGCCTCTCAAGAGTCTTCTCCAGCACCACATTTTGAAAGCACCAGTTCTTTGGTGCTCAGCCTTCTTTACAGTTCTATCTAAATATAGAAAATCCCATCATAAAGGAATAATATGTCTCCATAATGTTTTTTTGAAAGTCACTCAGTTGTGTCTGACTCTTTGTGACCCCAAGGACTATACAGTCCATGGAATTCTCCAGGCCAGAATACTGGAGTGGGTAGCCTTTCCCTTCTCCAGGGGATCTTCCCAGCCCAGGGACTGAACCCAGGTTTCTCCATTGCAGGCAGATTCTTTACCGGCTGAGTCACAAGGGAAGCCCTGGAACTACTACTATTCAGAGAAGTGCTGAATAATATTAGCATTGGAAACAGTGAATTGTAGCATATGGACTTAACTTTCAGAACAGGCTACAGTTATGTTTGAAAATGATAAGCAAATTCTCCAACTTGCTGAGTAACAGTTCAATTTTTGGAGGGAAATAATTAACATCTTGTTAAATAATTTTAGCTGGTATACGTTGATGAATATATATGAATATTTAAGTGGGGTACCAACTGTGGCAAAACCACTATAATTAGAGTGGGAAAAGTTTTCAGTGCTTGATTTTTTAAAATAAGGTTCATTCTTTTTGAAGTGTAAAGACTTCAATGAAATGAAATAAACCTTAAGTTTTATATTTTCAAGTTGTAATATGCCTTACTATTTACCTATTACTTTACTATCAGCAAACCACTTGCCATGTCTTTCTTCTTGTTAGTTTACATGTTTTACTTGGGAATGGATTTTCTTCGATCCTACAAAGCAGAAGACAAAGAATCTGTTTAGGGATACTTGCATATCTCTTCTGCTCTTTTCCATCCTCTTTCCCATGCCCAGGACTGTTAACAAACGGTTAAGGTAATATATAGATTGTTGGTGTCTATTCTTAGAAAACAGTGATTAAAAGGCAGCGGCACAGCCAAAAAGTCAACTTTTCGGAGCTTGGAGGGAATTCATCACACCCTATGCAGCGAATGTATGATTTTGTAAGAACCTGAGGGAACCTACGAAGTGCATCTGACTAGAAATACATTGTGCTGTTACCTGCTGAGTGGATCTTTTCCATACAGAAATGTTATCTCCTTTAAATCTATTTGTGTTTTTCTGTGTCCTATGCCACATTCTGTTTATATATTTTCTGTATATGTTTAATCAACAAATTGCATTTTCAAAACTGTTTCTATAAATACATTATTTAGCCCATTGCACTGACCAATATTTGTACTTGTTATGTATTGAATAAATGCACATAAAAAATTTTGACATCTCACTGGAATGACAGATACATTAATCAATCATTCATGCTTCCATAACATATTTATTGAGCACTTATAATTTGTCAGACGCTATTGTGATTGATGAGGATATCGCAGAGAGCGAAACATATTGTTCCTACACTTATGATGCTTAAATTCTAATGTAGAGAGAAAATAAATATAATAATACCTAAATGCTAATGTGACATTGAGTAAAATAAGGCACGACAGAATCCCTATTTCAGTGAACCTGTGGATAAAAAGGCAGTCGGAAATAATGTTATTAATTCTAGTAGAATATAATATATCAAATTTTCATCAATATTTTAAACTAAAATAAATAAAATTTTTGATCCTCAAAGTGTGATGGTTAACTTTGTCATCTTAACTGGGTGAGGAGATACCCAGATAGTTGGTAAAACATTATTAAAGTATTTTTGAAAGTGTCTGTGAGGGTGTTTCTGAAAGATTAGTATTTGACTTACTAGACTGAAGAGATCTGCCCTTACCAATATGAACTTGCATGATCCAACCATTGGGGAACTGAATACAACAGAAAGAAAAAGGAATGGTGAATTCTCTCTCTCTCTTCTTCAACTGAGATGTCCATCTTTTCTGCCTTCAGTCATTAAAGCTCTTGGTTCTCAGGCCTTTGGCTTCAGACTATGAATTACACCACCGGCTCTCCTGGTTTTCAGGCCTTTGGACTTGAATTATACCACCAGCTTTTCTCTGTCTCCAATTTGCAGGCAGACTGTGAAGTTCATGTACTCGATAACTACATGAACGAATTCCTATAATAAATGTCTTCATATATATGTATGTGTGTGTGTATGTATATCTGTGTGTGTATACATATTCTAATACATACATCCAAATATACATATCTGAATATATTCTATTGATTGTTTTTCTCTGGAGAATATTAATACACAAAGTTTTGTTTGCAGATAAATATCTGCAGTAATACAATATTATTTAATAATTAAATATTAAATAAAGCATACATTTTCAAATGTATTTCTTTCCATGAGCAGAAGCCTCTAAGCATTATAGAATATATCAATAGGAAAAGACTGCAGCAATTCAAGTGAAAGGAGGTAAGGTCATGTGCTATAGCAAAATATGACTGAATGAAGAGACAAGCAGATCAAAAGATTATTTTAGAGGCAAAATCAGATGCATAAAAGCAGGTCTCTAATGCTTACAATTAAAAAGAACATGTGGAGTTCATGGCAAAATTTAGAAAGGCATATAAAATCTTGAATTGAAATGAAATTATCATTCAATTAAAAAAACACATTAGTGAGATGCAGAATTTCTTTCATCTAGAAAACAGGAGGAAAATACTCCACTAAAACCTTTTTATGTCCTGTGATAAAAGAATCAAGTTGATATTTTAAATCAAGATCTTCTGTATAAAACTAAATTGATAGCATTACTTAAGCTAGTCATGTTCATTAGTCTTTCAAATTTGGTGTGGTATTGCAACTTGTGAACATCTCTAAACATTTAAATACCTAGAGAAATATTTATTTGAGAACACTTTAATGTTATGTGCTGTGCTGTCATTTCAGTCGTGTCTGACTCTTTGTGACCCCATGAACTGTAGCCCACCAGGCTCCTCTGTTCATGGGATTCTCCAGGCAAGAGTACTGGAGTGAATTGCCATTTCCTTCTCCAGGGATCTTCCCAACCCAGGGATCGAACCTACATCTCTTGAATCTCCTGCACTGGCAGGTGGGTTATTTACCAGCGCCACCTGGGAAGTCCCCCAATGTTATATTTTAATACAAATAATTATGTTTCCCTGAGGAGTAGAATTTTTTGATTACTTTATCATAAAATTTTTAAAGCTTGTTTTCCTCCAAATAAGTACAGTGTGCTTGTGTGCTCAGTTGTGTCCAATTCCTTGCGACCCCATGCACTGTTGCCTGCCAGGTTCCTCTGTCCATGGAATTTTCCAGGCAAGAATACAGGAGTGGGTTGTATTTTTCTCCTTTGGGGAATCTTCCTGATCCAGGAATTGAGCCCACCATTCCCATGTCTCCTGCACCAAAGGTGGATTCTTTACTGCCTAGCCACTCTTACCGCCTTCCTGCCTAGGGAAACCCAAATAAGTACACATTTATTTTAATTCAACATCTCATTAATATTTATAAAGATTGTTGCTTTAGTCCATGACCTTTACACTGTATTATATATATTTTGAGATCAGGTAATTTTTCTTAGAGGTAGATGCCAAGGATGATTTTTCATTTTAGGAATTAACCATGTGAAACACTAAATGGCTGATTACTTTTATCTAAACTAGGATATTGCCTCAGAATTAAAAATTTTGAACTTTCATGGACGTTCTCTGGCTACCCATTATTTCCTTCCATTTTTTCTTGTTCTATCTTCACATGACCTTAAAAGTAAATTCCAACAAGTTAATTACTTTTAGTTTGATTTAATATACCATACGCAATATAGGGATTATATACCTATATTTCTAACTACACGTTGACGCTCTTGATTTTCTTTTTCACTTGTTTTCACTGCATTCTGATTCTCAAGAGATGAAGACCCACATTTTCCTGCAATCTCAAAATCTAATGTCTCCAAAAACACAGCATGAATTATTCTTAAGTTTGATATAATTGTAGTTAGAAAACCTGACCTGAATTTACATGTGACTATTTAAGATTTTATCTCAACTAGTGTGAATACTATATATAATGAATACTTACATATTTGAATGAAGTCACATAAACGTTTATGACTAAAGATTGTTGCCTCAGATATTGCCAGGGTTGTTTAGTAATAACATTCACTCTGTTACTTTTGTAAAATCTGGAAAGAAAAAAAAAAAAAACCCCAGAATATGAGATGGCTGGATAGCATCACCAACTCAACGAATGTGATTTCAAGCAAACTCTAGGAGATGGTAAAGGACAGGGAAGCCCGGCATGCTGCAGTCCATGGGGTCACAAAGAGTTGGACAGGACTTAGTGACTGAACTGAACTGAAAGTGATGAAGCTGAGATTCTAGCCAGGTGGATATTATTAAGATAAAAGAAAAATGTGGCTGAGTAGTCTGCATTGAAGAGGTAACTAAGGGTGGAAGAGAATATTTCCAAGTTCTCTCAGCCAAGACAGTTATTTAACAATGCAACACAGACAGTGTCAGGCATTTCTGTGTGTGCTCTCCAATTAGGAGAGTCAATCATCAGCTTACAATACAGGAAGGTACTTATATGCTGAACAGTATGAGAATTAATCCCTACCATCACCACAGCACAGGCTGGAACCGGGATCCTGACCCTGGCTCAGAACTGAGATCAGAAAGCCTCAGGATCACAAGGATACTTAGAAAAGCCACTGTAAAGCTAACTAATAGGGGAGGCGCTCCTAAGATGGTGGAGGAATAGGACGGGGAGACCACTTTCTCACCCACAAATTCATCAAAAGAACATTTGAATGCTAAGTAAATTCCACAAAACAACTTCTGAATGCTGGCAGAGGACATCAGGCACCCAGAAAAACAGCCCATTGTCTTCGAAAGGAGGTAGGAAAATATATAAAAGAAAAAAAAGAGACAAAAGAGGTAGGGATGGAGCTCCGTCCTGGAAAGGGAGTCTTAAAAAAGAGAGCAGTTTCCAAACACCAGGAAACACTCTCACTGCTGAGTCTGTGGTGAGCCTTGGAACCACAGAGGGCAACATAACCGGGAGGAAAAATAAATAAATAACTAAAAGCCACAGATTACGTGCCCAAAAGTAACTTCCCCAGCAGGGAAGAGGCGCAGACGCCTGCACTTGCCACTAGCAAGCTGGGGCTGGGCAGGGAGGCGCGGGCTGCATTGCTTAGAGTAAGGACCGGGCCTGAATGCCCCAAGGGCAATTTGAGGGAACTAACTTGGGATAGCAAACCAGACTGTGGGATAGCTACCAACCGAAACGCCCTAACCTAAGACACCGCCAGGCCCACTCACAGAACAAAGGACTGAGCAGAGCTAGGCGGCTGCAGACCATCCCCCTCCAGTGACAGGCAGCCAGAGCTGGAAGGGGGCAATCATGGTCCCTGAGAGGCATTATGTACCAAACTGCAAGAAGGCTTCATTGCTAAGACTTCTTGGGATTCTGGACAGTCAACATCTGCCTGAGAAGGTGTGCCAGTTGTACACCCAGAAAACCAAGTGGCAGGGACAAGGGAGGCCATAAGTCGCAGCAACTGTGCTTGTCAAACACCTGGTCACCTGAGCTGCTCGGACCTGGGAAGGGCACAAAATGCAGGCCCAACCGAGTCTGTGCCTCTGAGGACTACCTGAGTGCCTGAACCTGAGCGGCTTAGACCTGGGAAGTGCACGCAACCCAGAGCTGGCCTCAGACAGTTCCCAGCAGAGCAACCTAGAGCCTAAGCAGTGTAGACAGGGAGGGCACACACACCATGAGTGGGGGCAAACCCAGTGTGGCCTAGACACTGCGAGCACACACCAGTGTTATCTGTTGGCAGCATCCATCCCTCCCTCCCCAAGGCATGACTGAACAAGTGAGCCTCAAAAACTGTCCACCACTGCCCCCTTGTGTCAGGGAGGAAATTAGACACTGAAGAGACCAGCAAACAGAAGAAGCTAAAACAGGGAACCTCCTTGTACGTGACAGGTGCAATAGATTAAAACCCTGTAGTTAGTACTGAATACATAGGAAGGGGCCTATAGATTTTGAGAAATATAAGATGGATCAAGGAACTATCCGAAACTAAACTGACCCCACACTGCCCACAACAAAACCAGAGAAAGTCCTATCTACATTTTTACTATTTTACTATAATTCTTTATTTTTTTTAATTTTTAAGTCCTCCATTACTCCTTTAATTTTCATTTTTATAGCCTACTATTACTTCACAAAAAAAGAGAGAGACCCTAATTTTTAAAAGCAAACTTCAAATATATATATATATATTATAATTTTTGTGACTTTGTTTTTTTCTTTTTCTTTAATATTGTATTTTTGAAAATCCAACCTATAGATTTTTAATTTTTACTTTTGGGTATTTCTTATCAATTTTGTACCTTTAAGAACCCAATCTTCAGTACCCGTTTTTACTTGGGAGCAAGATTACTGGCTTGACTGGTTTCTCCCCCTTTGGATTCTCCTTTTTTTTTCCACCAGATCGCCTCTATCCCCTCCCTCCCCCTTCTCTTCTTTAACCAACTCTGTGAATCTCTGTGTGTTTCAGTTGGTAGAGAACACTTAGGAAACTGATTACTGACTGGATCTCTCTCTTTTTGATTCCCCCCTTTACCTTCCTGCCCATCTCTGTCTCCTTCCTCCCTCTCCTCTTCTCTGTATAATTCCGTGAACATCTCTGAGCAGTCCAGACTGTGGAGCGCACATAAGCAAATGATTACTGGCTACCATGCTCCTTCTTCTTTTGATTCTACCTCATCTCATCCGGGTCACCTCTATCTCCCTCCTCCCTCTTCTCTTCTTCATGTGACTCTTTGAACCTCTCTGGGTGTCCCTCATTGTGGAGAAACCTTTCATCTTTAACCTAGATGTTTTATCAATGGTGCTGTATAGATGGAGAAGTCTTGAGGCTACTGTAAAAATAAGACTGAAAACCAGAAGCAGGAGGCTTAAGTCCAAATCCTGAGAACACCAGAGAATTTCTGACTCCAGGGAACATTAATCGACAGGAGCTCATCAAACACCTCCATACCTACACTGAAACCAAGCAACGCCCAAGGGCCAACAAGTTCCAGAGCAAAACATACCATGTAAATTCTCCAGCAGCACAGGAATACAGCCCTGAGCTTCAATATACAGGCTGCCCAAAGTCACTCCAAACCCACTGACATCTCATAACTCATTACTGGACACTTCGGTGCCCTTCAGAGAGAAGAAATCCAGCTTCACCCACCAGAACACCAACACAAGCTTCCCTAACCAGGAAACCTTGATAAGCCACCGGTCCAACCCCACCCACAGCAAGGAAACTCCACAATAAACAGAACTCCACAAACTGCCAGAATACAGAAAGGCCACTGGTGCCCTCCAGAGAGAAGAAATCCAGCTTCACCCACCAGAACACCAACACAAGCTTCCCTAACCAGGAAACCTTGATAAGCCACCGGTCCAACCCCACCCACAGCAAGGAAACTCCACAATAAACAGAACTCCACAAACTGCCAGAATACAGAAAGGCCACCCCAAACACAGCAATATAAATAAGATGAAGAGACAGAGGAATACCCAGGAGGTAAAGGAAAGGATAAATGCCCACCAAAACAAACAAAAGAGGAAGAGATAGGGAATCTACCTGATAAAGAATTCCAAATAATGATAGTGAAGTGAAGTGAAGTGAAGTGAAGTCACTCAGTCATGTCCGACTCTTTGTGACCCCGTGGACTATAGCCTACCAGGCTTTTCTGTCCATGGGATTCTCTAGGCAAGAATACTGGAGTGGGTTGCCATTTCCTTCTCCAGGGGATCTTCCCGACCCAGGGATCGAACCCAGGTCTCCCGCATCGGAGGCAAACGCTTTAACCTCTGAGCCACCAGGGAAGCCAAAAATGATCCAAAATCTTGAAAACAAAATGGAATCACAGATAAATAGTCTGGAGATAAGGATTGAGAAGATGCAAGAAAGGTTTAACAAGGACCTAGAAGAAATAAAAAAGAGTCAATATATAATGAATAATGCAAGAAATGAGATAAAAAACATTCTGGAAGGAACAAATATTAGAATAACGGAGGCAGAAGATAGGATTAGTGAGGTAGAAGATAGAATGGTAGAAATAAATGAATCAGAGGGGAAAAAGAAAAATGAATTAAAAGAAATGAGGACAATCTCAGAGACCTCTGGGACAATGTTAAAGGCCCAAACATTAGAATCATAGGAGTCCCAGAAGAAGAAGACAAAAAGAAAGAGCATGAGAAAATATTTGAGGAGATAATAGTTGAAAAATTCCCTAAAATGAGGAAGGAAATAATCACCCAAGTCCCAGAAACCCAGAGAGTCCCAAACAGGACAAACCCAAGGCAAAACACCCCAAGACACATAGTAATCAAATTAACAAATATCAAACATAAAGAACACATATTAAAAGCAGCAAGGGAAAAACAGCAAATAAAACACGAGGGGATTCCCATAAGGAAAGCAGCTGATCTTTCAACAGAAACTGTTCAGTCCAGGAGGGAATGGCAGGACAAACTTAAAGTGATTAAAGAAAATAGTCTACAGTCCAGACTACTGTACCCAGAAAGGATCTCATTCAAATATGAAGGAGAATTCAAAAGCTTTCAGTTCAGTTCAGTTCAGTCGCTCAGTCGTGTCCGACTCTTTGCGACCCCATGAATTGCAGCACTAATATCACTGATGAACATAGATGCAAAAATCCTTAACAAAATTCTAGCAATCAGAATCCAACAACACATCAAAAAGATACACCATGACCAAGTGGGCTTTATACCAGGGATGCAAGAATTCTTCAATATCCGCAAGTCAATCAATGTAATACACCTACCACATTAACAAATTGAAAAATAAAAGCGATATGATTTTCTCAATAGATGCAGAGAAAGCCTTTGACAAAATTCAGCATCCATTTATGATAAAAACCCTCCAGAAAGCAGGAATCGAAGGAACATACCTCAACATAATAAAAGCTACATATGATAAACACCAGCAAACATTATCCTTAATGGTGAAACATTTAAAGCATTTCCCCTAAAATCAGGCACAAGACAAGGGTGCCCACTTTCGCCACTACTATTCAACGTAGTTTTGGAAGTTTTGGCCACAGCAATCAGAGCAGTAAAAGAAATAAAAAGAATTCAAATTGGAAAAGAAGAAGTAAAACTCTCACTGTTTGCAGATGACATGATCCTCTACATAGAAAACCCTAGACTCTACCAGAAAATTAGCAGAGCTGATCAATAATAATAATAAAGTTGAAGGATATAAAATTAACACACAGAAATGCCTTGCGTTCCTATACACTAATAATGAGAAAATAGAAAGAGAAATTAAGAAACAATTCCATTCACTATTGCAACGAAAAGAATAAAATACTTAGGAATATATCTACCTAAAGAAACTAAAGACCTATGTACAGAAAACTATAAAAGACTGGTGAAAGAAATCAAAGAGGACACTAATAGATGGAGAAATATACCATGTTCATTGATTGGAAGAATCAATATAGTGAAAATGAGTATACTAAGCAAAGCAATTTATAGATTCAATGCAATACTTATCAAGCTACCAATGGTATTTTTCAGAGAGCTAGAACATATAATTTCACAATTTGTATGGAAATACAAAAAGCCTTGAATAGCCAAAGTAATCTTGAGAAAGAAGAATGGAACTGGAGGAATCAATCTGCCTGACTTCAAGCTCTACTACAAAGCCACAGTCATCGAGACAGTATGGTACTGGCACAAAGACAGAAATATAGATCAATGGAACAAAATAGAAAGCCCATAAATAAATCCACACACCTATGGACACCTTATCTTTGACAAAGAAAGCAAGAATATACAATGGAACAAAAGACAATCTCTTTAATGTGGTGCTGGGAAAACTGGTCAACCACTTGTAAAAGAATGAAACTAGAACACTTTCTAACATCATACACAAAAGTAAACTCAAAATGGATTAAAGATCTAAACGTTAAGTACAGAAACTATAAAACTCGTAGAGGAGAATATAGGCAAAACACTCTCTGACATAAATCACAGCAGGATCCTCTATGACCACCTCCCAGAATATTGGAAATAAAGCAAAAATAAACAAATGGGACCTAATTAAAATTAAAAACTTCTGCACAACAAAGGAACCTATAAGCAAGGTGAAAAGACAGCCTTCAGAATGGGAGAAAATAATAGCAAATGAAGCAACTGACAAAGAATTAATCTCAAAAATATACAAGCAACTCTTGCAGCTCAACTCCAGAAAAGTAAATGACCCAATCAAAAAATGGGCCAAAGAACTAAACAGACATTTCTCCAAAGAAGACATACAGATGGCTAACAAACACATGAAAAGATGCTCAACATCACTCATTATCAGAGAAATGCAAATGAAGACCACAATGAGGTACCATTTCACACCAGTCAGAATGGCTGCTATCCAAAAATCTACAAGCAATAAATGCTGGAGAGGATGTGGAGAAAGGGAACCCTCTTACACTGTTGGTGGGAATGCAAACTAGTACAGTCACTATGGAGAACAGTGTGGAGATTCCTTAAAAAACTGGAAATAGAACTGCCATATGACCCAGCAATCCCACTGCTGGGCATACACACTGAGGAAACCAGAATTGAAAGAGACCTGTGTACCTCAATATTCATCGCAGCACTGTTTATAATAGACAGGACATGGAAGCAACCTAGATGTCCATCAGCAGATGAATGGATAAGAAAGCTGTGGTACATATACACAATGGGGTATTACTCAGCCATTAAAAATAATACATTCGCAAAAGAGACACAAATGTATAGAAAGGACTTTTGGACTCTATGGGAGAGGAAGAGGGTGGGATGATTTGGGAGAATGGCATTGAAACATGTAAACTAACATGTAAGAACGAAGCACAAGTACATGGAAACAACCTAGATGTCCATCAGCCGATGAATGGATAAGAAAGCTGTGGTACATATACACAATGGGGTATTACTCAGCCATTAAAAATAATACATTCGCAAAAGAGACACAAATGTATAGAAAGGACTTTTGGACTCTATGGGAGAGGAAGAGGGTGGGATGATTTGGGAGAATGGCATTGAAACATGTAAACTAACATGTAAGAACGAAGCACAAGCCTATGTTCGATACAGGATACAGGATGCTTGGAGCTGGTGCACAGGGATGATCCAGAGAGATGATGTGGGGTGGGAGGTGGGAGGGGGATTCGGGATTGGGAGCTAATATACACCCATGGTGGATTCATGTCAATGTATGGCAAAACCAATACGGTATTGTAAAGTAAAATAAAGTAAAAATAAAATTAAAAAAAAACAAAAAACATTCGAATAGGTTCTAATAAGGTAGATGAAATTGGAGCCAATTATACAGAGTGAAGTAAGCCAGAAAGAAAAACACCAATACAGTATACTGACACATATATATGGAATTTAAAAAGATGGTAATGATAACCCTGTATGCAAGACAGCAAAAGAGACACAGATATATAGAACAGTCTTTTGGACTCTGTGGGAGAGGGTGAAGGTGGGATGATTTGGGAGAATGGCATTGAAACATGTATAGTATCATATGTGAAATGAATCACCAGACCAGGCTTGATGCATGGTGCAGGATGCTCGGGGCTGGTGCACTGGGATGACCCAGAGGGAATGTATGGGGATGGAGGTGGGAGGGGGATTCAGGATGGGGAACACAAGTACACCCATGTGGATTCATGTCGATGTATGGCAAAACCAATACAATATTGTAAAGTAAATAAATAGATAAAGCTAACTAATAATAGGTGAAGGGTGAAGTCACTCAGTCGTGTCCGACTCTTTGCAACCCCGTGAACTGTAACCTACTAGGCTTCTCCGTCCGTGGGATTCTCCAGGCAAGAATACTGGAGTGGATTGCCATTTCCTTCTCCAGGGGATCTTCCCAACTAATAATAAGTGGACAGTTATTTTGAACAAAGTTTTAGATGTAGTCAATCTGCTTTCAATTTGATTGATTGAAACTGTATTTTTAGTGAATTTTGAGAACCAAGACAGAGAATATGGGGGTTTAACACATGTGAGGAAAATCTTGATATAAATTTGTATGTGGTAAAAAAAAAAAATGGACATAAGATAAGGAACAAAACTTAGAAAAGATGTAAATATGGCTAGAATAAAGACATTTTCCTTTGGTACACTATACTTAGGATTTTTTTATGATTTCTTTTGAGGAGATAATTATAAATTATTTTAGAATACAAAGTTTTTGGTTTTGTTGATATTGGATGTGGTTTTCCTTATATTATGAATGTTTTAATGTGTTTATTGTCTAAATTCACTGTATGTGTTAAAAATGATTCTCAAACACACTATGTACTGACTCCATAGTATTTCTAAATCTTTTCAATATTGTATTTACTAAGTATCTAAATTTGTCAACCTACCATTTCACCTTTTTTACTTAGACTAGGAAGCAATACAGCAAGATTTTTATGCATTCCTTGAGGCACAGAATTCTGCACCAGTTCAAAGGGAAAACAGATTTTACTCATTTCTGAAATATCAGATACACCTGTGATATTCTTGTGCCCATTTCTTAAAAAGAAAATCTGCCCCAGTGGGTAATATTAAGAAGTACTCCTGAGAGACAGTTGTTTTAGAAGAGATTAATCGTGGGGAATTGCCTGGTAGTCCAGTGGTTAGGACTCCATGCTTTCACTGTCGAGGGCCTCGGTTCAATCCTTGTTTGGAGAACTGAAATCCCTGGCAAAAATAAATAAATAAAGTTTTAAACAAGCATGCTATATTTTTTAGATTTTGCCACTGTTTACTTGTGCTTTGTACTGTATAAATACAGTGCAGAAATGCTTTCATTCTGTTCATAATGGCACTGAATAATGCTTTTAAGAGTAAGAATTGAGTGGTCTATTTAAGGGCAATCTTGAGAAAACTCCAGGGAAGATCCCCTGAAGAAGGACAAGGCAACCCACTCTAGTATTCTTGCATGGAGAATCCAATGGACAGAGGAGCCTGGTGGACTATTGTCCATAAGGTCACAAAGAGTTAGACACAACTGAAGCAACTTAGACTTTATCAAGTAGGGAAAATGAATTTATTCTATCATTTGTGGAGTGCAATGGCCTGATCAGAGAAGGGTCACTGTCTCTAATATAGAAATAGAAGGTCTGAAAAGTCTCATATAAGTCCATTCAAGCAGTATTTAAAGGAATAATAGCTTCAACTATAGACATGTAAGTTATGATTCACACATACATGCATTTTACATATTTGTCATTATCTGATAACCTGAAATGAAAAAATGATTCTTAGTGTCAACTAAGTTTCTTTTAGAATTTAAATATAATTAGTAAAAAGGAGATTAATAGTTGTTTCCAAATCACAATACATACCTTGAAATATACTTCATTTTTAATAATAGAGATGTCTATCAATACAGTTTTCCCTTTTATGGCATACAACTGGAGCTAAACTGTAGCTGTTCAAGCCAGGACTACATTTGTCAGCCTAGGTTTTCCTTGAATAGAATTGTCATCACTGGAATATGGTGGATGTCCTACATACTGGTCTAGGCTAAGATTTTTAAGAAAGGGCAGCTACATAGTGATAAGAATACAGACAGCATGAATAAAATTTATATTCTTTAAGTCAATTTGTGGAATAGAGTGATCAGTGGCACCTAAATTAGATGACAATATCAGTAAAATGTTAAAATATATTATGTTAAACTAATATATATTTGGGGTCGATTTATTACAATAATATATCCTAATCTAACTAATAGAACTAAGCCATAACAAGAACAGAAGTATGTTTGAACAGTGCCTTTGTCCATTTATATATAATTCAGTGCATAAGAGAATCAAAGTTAACTTAAATTGTTGATTTAACTTGTTTTCTTTTCAAATATTTTCTCCTCTGTATGAATTATATTTTTTTCAGAACCATTTGTTTTGAAGATGAAAGACATTGAGATCTTAATATTTACTTTAAATCTGACTAAAAATAGAGATTTTTCCAGCAAAATATAGACTGTGGAGTCTTTTATAAGATTTTCTTTCCCTAAAGAACAGTCGCCAGGAGCAAAATTCCTTAGGATATCAGTATATAATCAAACATTCATGAAAATGTGCATGTATGAAAAAAGAAAAGAAAAAAAATATATATAGTGACCATTTCACCCTCTTGAATGTCCCTCTGTAACTTGAGGGGATTCCCTTTTATTTTCATCCTCCATCATAATGGGGTGTTAAGTGAAATTACTTAGAAGATGGTTGATTAAACAAAGTTAAAGACCTTTATTTTTTAGCTTTTAAGAGTCTAATATAATTAATTATGCACCTTAAAGTTAAAGGATACTATGTAGTACTTCCCAAATTATTTATTACATAATAATTTAAAAGTGTTTTTAAGAACACTGATTTTATATGGATTTAAGAGAAAAATCTATACTGTTTCCTTCAATTATTTCATAATTCCAACAGTGATTTCATTAGGAAAGAGTTGAGTTAAAGACAATTTAATCAAAATTTACACAAGTATTTTTTTCATTGATTTTTGGTAGTGATCTCAGTTTAATCTTTTCCTGATATTATTATATTTGTTATCTATGTTAAATTATTGAGAAAAATACACAATTTCAAAATAAAGTAAAACTCATTTCAAAATTACACAGCACTGAAGCTGTCTCTTATACACATCTAGAAGAATGGAACTGGAGGAATCAACCTACCAGACTTCAGGCTCTACTACAAAGCCACAGTCATCAAGACAGTATGGTACTGGCACAAAGACAGAAATGTAGATCAATGGAACAAAATAGAAAGCCCAGAGATAAATCCACACACCTATGGACACCTTATCTTTGACAAAGGAGGCAAGAATATACAATGGAGTAAAGACAATCTCTTTAACAAGTGGTGCTGGTCTGTCTCTTATACACATCTTCCTATTGTAAACACATTTATATCATGTTTTTTATAAACATAATATCAATAATATTTTTGTTTTTATAAAAACATTTCTAATAATAATATCTTATAGTTATTTGATAAACTTATACTCATTTTAAAATATATTTTCTTAAGAAGAAAGTGAGAGATGTGGCAAACACTGAGTATTATTTAGGCAAGCATTAAAATTGTTTGCAGAGCTCTGAAGTGATCCAAGCAGTCTCTGCCAATGATGGGAACTGGGAGAGCTGAAGAAGTGAAGGCAAGAATACTGGAGTGAGTTGGTATTGCCTTCTCCAGGGGATCTTCCAGACCTAGGAATTGAATCCAGGTCTCCTACCTTGTGTATAGATTCTTTACTGACTGAGCTACAAGGAAATCCCAAAGGATGGCTTGTCAGGAGTGGGATATTAGAGACCATCTTTTTTATGTTGGGTTTTATGTGACATTTTATTTGAATTTAGGATTCTAGAAAACAATTTAAAAAGTTATAAATGATCTACATATGTTGGTTTGTGATAAAAATTAAGCATAATTTTATTACTTTATTTCTATTTAAAATATTTTATATTGTTATATCCCCAATTATATATTGATTTAAATTATTTAGTGCTATAATTATTTTATATACAATAAATTTTACCTTTTATTTTTTTTAAGCCTACTATGTGAACAAAAGCCTATTTTAACTATGCTGCTTTGGAAAACAGTACTTTTCAAGTAAAATATGATAAATATGTTTAAATAAAACTATTGAAAAAATATCAGATTGATCATAACAATGTCAACTAAAATGAGAGCTAAATTCAAAGTATACTTCCCCTTTTCCTTCTCCTTTCTCTCTCTCTCTGTCTGCCTGTCTCTTTCTCTCTCCTCCTTCTCTCCTTGCCAATACCCTCCCCAGCCTTCTTTCAAATTCTAGTGCATTTTGAAGGCTAGTGGCTCAATAAAAAAAAAATTAAACACACTTAAAGAGAAAGCAAACCCCAGCAGTACTGAAAGACACAGATGTTTATACTATAGTAGCACTAGCAATTTCTTCTCTAGTTTTGTTATTTAAAAGAAAAGGATTAAGAACTAATAAACAGAGTTATTAAACGAGTAATGCTACTGGCTTCATATATAGTTGATATTATGGCCTCAGAAAATTGATTTATGGTTGTTACAATATGTTTAAGAAGAGATCAATAACATATCATTGTAACCCATTTCAACATCATACCGATTTTAAATACATATGATTATTGATTTCCTGCAACAGCTTATGACAGTATATGCTACTTTTTTTAAAGCCAACATTGTCAGAGTTCCACACAAATTAATATTCCCATACCAGAAAATTTATTTTATAGGAACATGAGTCTTTTAGGCTAATAAAGCTAATGAAAATAACATCGAACATGAATAGAGGAAACAGGACAGAAGACATTTGTCAAGATATAAGAAAAGCAAATCTATACTTCGTCCCTCCAAAATAACATTTTTAATAGTTTGAAAACTTAAGTTTAAATATTTGGTTTTAAATGAATATTTTAAAATATGTTATTTGTGATATATACTTAGATATGAGCACATTTCTGCTATGAAATTTAAACTCCTTTACTTCATTAAATATCCACATGGAGTTGGAAAATAGAGTTTTTATATTTTTTTTTCTCAGTCTTTAATTACATAATTCAGATATTATATGACACACTTATTTTCTTATTTTTTTGACTTAGGCTCTTTCATAACTCAACCATAATAATGGAGCACCAGAGCCTAGGATTTCTGTTCTCAGTGGACTGTGCTCTTACACATACACATACCAGTGAATAAGTAAAGTGGATGAACGAATTTCAAGTTGATTTTTCATTTAATCTTCTGTGTGCTTTAGCCATAAAATACAGTTCATTCAAAGGCCTTTTGTTGTTTCACTTCATTTATTTGGCATAATAGCAATAAATGTTCTACTTCATGTGTTTCCCAGTAGTGAAACAGCACCCGGCTTTACAATGAGACTAGAGGGGGTTTATAATATGAAAGTATCTCATTGTGCTCGTGTATAAAGGTGTCATTGTTTAAACATATTACAATTTGATAATATCAGACTACCATTACCTACCAGAGTAGAGGCTTTTAGTATATGTATTTGTAATTTGATTTCATATCATATCTCTTAGCAACTTTCCCAAGGTGTTAGCTCTTAATCAATTCCAGCATTCTTGCTGGTGAATTCCATGGACAGAGGAGCCTGGCAGGCTACCGTCCATGGGGTCGCAAAGAGTCAGATGCGACTGAGCACACAAACACAGAGAATGACCTTTCATCTTCATTAATTAGGGCCTTACATAAATCCTACTTACCGAATTCCTGCCTTGGTTCTCTTCCTGACATCCTTGTGACTCTTGCCTCTTAACCTTTCAGAACCTGAAGCTTTCTACTTGACCTCAGATTCTGTAACTCTTTGTTGTCAAACATAGGAGTCCTCATTTTACCGCCCAAACATAATTACAAAGATTAAAAGTGACCAAGAGGGCATCCCTTATAGCTCAGTGATAAAGAATCAGGGCTTCCCTGGTGGCTCAGTGGTAAAGAATCCATCTGTCAATGCAGGAGACATTGGTTCAGTCCGTGGTCTGGGAAGATTACACATGCTGCAGAGCAAATAAACCAGAGCACCACAACTGTTGAGCCTGTGCTCTAGTGCCTGGGAGCTGCAAGTACTGAGCCCACATGCCCTACAGCTGTACTCTGAAACAAGAGAAGCTACTGCAATGAGAAGTCTGTGAACTACAGAGAGTAGCACCTGCTCGCTGCAACCACAGAGATGTCTGCGTAGCAATGAAGATCCAGTTCAGCTATAAATAAATAAATAAATTTATTTTTTAATAAGTTACCAAGGAATTTTATCACTGTTCTTCCTTCAACCTGGATTTCTTCTCTGACCATTAATTAGAAATTTCTTCAATTATCTTTTGTACTCTTATAGCTATAAATGGTCAACCATTATATAGATTCTCTTAATTTATTCCATTCTGGTGAAAACAAAGATAAATGGTATCTGATGTTGTATGGGAGAGGTTACTTTAAATTACCAAAATTTTCATAAGTAAGTATTTCTGTGTAATGTACCAACTCTAAATTCAGCTATTATTAAGTAAATTTTTTAAATGTATATTACACATTGTTTTCTTAGAAAGAAAAATTAAATATGTGAATAAAGTAACTTTTTAAGAATTAAGAGTTATCATCAGGAAAATTATGCTTTAAGAAAATAGATGATGAACAAACATTCTGGAAGCTGGAAAAATGGCAATCAGTGGCAAAATATTTAATTAAACTGTTGCTTGAGAATATTTTGGATGCCTGAAATTTTTCTTCTAAAGCTGTGGCTATAACAAAAGAGTTCAGAAAACTGAAATAAGCATATTTAAAAAAAATATAAATATAAGCATATTTTTATTATTGACTATATTAGGAAAGGAGTTGGAGAAATAAAAATAAGTCAAGGAAACAACTATTAACTTTCAAAGAAGAAGCGAAATAAGAAATTTGTAGCAATCTAAGGCTTTTCAAAGTTATAAAAGCCAGTTGACTTCAGATCCCTAAGCCCACCCCAATCAAAAAAGAGAGAGAGAGAGAAAATCCTTGAGAAGAAATAACCCTCTAGGAAAAGTTTAAACAAAGTTAGTTCAGTTCAGTGACTCAGTTGTGTCCAACTGTTTGCGACCCCATGAATCACAGCACTCCAGGCCTCCCTGTCCATCACCAACTCCTGGAGTTCACTCAGATTCGTGTCCATTGAGTCAGTGATGCCATCCAGCCATCTCATCCTTGGTCGTCCCCTTCTCCTCCTGCCCCCAATCCCTCCCAGCATCAGAGTCTTTTCCAATGAGTCAACTCTTCGCATGAGGTGGCCAAAGTACTGGAGTTTCAGCTTTAGCATCATTCCTTCCAAAGAAATCCCAGGGCTGATCTTCTTCAGAATGGACTGGTTGGATCTCCTTGCAGTCGAAGGCACTCTCTAGAGTCTTCTACAACACCACAGTTCAAAAGCATCAATTCTTCGGTGCTCAGCCTTCTTCACAGTCCAACTCTCACATCCATACATGACAAAGTTGAATTAGAACTAAAGAGACTAACAGTGTGATATCTTTTAAGTCTTATGAAAGAAAGTGAAGTTGCTCAGTTGTGTCGGACTCTTTGCAACCCCATGGACTGTTAGCTTACCATGCTCCTCTGTCCATGGGATTTTCCAGGCAAGAGTACTGGGGTGGGTTGCCATTTCCTTCTCCAGGGGATCTTTCTGACCCAGGGATCAAATTCAGATCTCCCGCATTATAGGCAGACACTTTACCATCTGAGGCACCAGGGAAGTCCTATTAAGTTTTATAAATGAACAAAATATTTCACAAGACAAAAACCTGATCAAGCCTTTCCCACGGAATCACAACCGCTTTAAGGTGCTCCTGTTTAAAATGAAAAAGAATAAAACTACAGAAAAAAGGAAAAAAAGGAAAATATAGCCTGTGCATGAACTGAGAAGTAAAAATGAAGGTGAGTATGATTCCTGGAAAACCTTCAATGTAGGGATCAAACAGATACAAATTATAAAAAGTTTGTGTTAGAGTTGTACTTCCAAGAAACCACAAGCTACTTGTGATTGTGGCATTCAATCTCCTTTAGGAAGAAGCATCTTAAAAACAGGAAAGCCACTTAAGTAACATATGTACCCAATGTACATTTTATCTTGAGTTTTGGAAAAGAAAAGTGAAGTCGCTCAGTTGTGTCCCACTCTTTGTGACCCCACGGACTGAAGCCTATCAGTCTCCTCGGTCCATGGGATTTTCCAGGCAAGAGTACTGGAATGGGTTGCTATTTCCTTCTTCAAGGGATCTTCCCAATCCAGGGATCGAACTTGGGTTTCCCGCATTGTAAGCTGATGAGTTTTAGAAAGGTAATAATAATAATAAAAAAGTCTCCAAAAGGAATCATGGAGACACATGAAAAAAGTATAATACAGAAAGCAAAAGTTTAGTGTAATCGAGGAACTTTCTTCTTCCACTGGTTTGCAGCCTTCACTGTATTCTCCCAGAAGGAGGATTTCAGAATTGCTCTCATTCTCATAAACGGGAGTGTTTCTGTGGCTCTTCTGTCCCTATCTACTTTCTTCTTGTGAGTGTGAAGGAATTGGTAGCAGGTTTGTTCACATGTTGTGAACAAAGAAGTCTGACATCTAGATCTTATATAGAAATTACCACAACATAAAAATCTCCTGAAATCTTCATTATGTGATAGCATCCTTTCTGTTTAGAACACAACAGTACATAATTTCACCAACTGGAAAGACTACTTCACACTAAGTCCTATAATCTTTCATTACCAATTTTACAAAAACTTTTGCTACAAATATTTTTCCATGTGAAAGAGTAAATATGCAATACTATATGTTGTCATTTAAAAGAGAGAAACAGATACATGAAAATGTGGTTAATGTCATTAATCATCAGGGAAATAGATGTTACATTTTCTTTATCCAGTTATCCTTTGATGGTCATTTACTTTGATTGTTTCCTTGTGTTGGCTACTGTAATTAATGCTGCAAAGAATGTAGGGGGTGGGGGGCGGGCACAGATGTATTTTTGAGGTAGTGATTTAACTTTCTTCTGATAAATACCCAGAAGATAGACTACTGGATTATCTATTTTTAATTTTTCAGGAAACTCCACATTTTTTTCCATAATGATGGCAACAATTTGCATACCCACAATAAGTGTACAAGGCTTCTCCTCTCTCCCCACCTTCACCAGTACCTGTTATCTCTCGTTTTTGGTAATAACTATTTTAACAGGAATGGGGTGAAATCTCATTATGATTTTCATTTTGCATTTCCTTGATGATTAGTGAAGTTATGTCAATTATATCTCAGCAAAACTGGAAAAATTGTGGATAAATCCACAATTTTAATTAAAACATTTAAAATGCCTCTATCAAAATACACTAAGTATATATAAACAAATCAAAAGGTAAGGCAATTTCAACAACATATCAATGTGTTTGTTTTGGCCAAAATGGTGGAATACAAGACCCTGAACTCACCTCCTCTTATGGGCACGTGAAATTACAATTACTTACAGAGCAACTATTTAAGAGAATGACCTTAAGAATAGCATAATAGGTTTTCCATAACCAAATATAAACAAGCAGCCACAAAGAGACGGGTAAGAGGGGCAGAGACATAGTATAGTCAGAACCCACATCCTGAATTGGCAACCTTCAAACAAGAGAAATATCAGAACTGCAGAGGTCTTCCCCAATAAGAGGGTTCTGAACCTCACATCACACTTCCCAGCCTGGAGGTTCAGCATTGGGAAGATGAGCACCCAGGACATCTGGCTTTGAAAACCACTGGGCCTTACACTTGGGAGAGCAGAGGGTTATAGGGAAGAGATTCCACTCTTAAAGAGTGTGCAAAAAACCTCACATGCTCTGAAAACTAAGATAGAGGTAATAGTTTGAAAGGAATGTAGGTGAAATCTACTTGCTGCTTTTGGACAGCCTCTTGGAGACAGGGGAGGCAACTGGGACTCCACTTGGAGATGGAGACTGCAATTTGGAGAAGCTCAATCCACTTTGATGACGTGGGTGCAGATAAGAGCTATTTTGGGATCCCCCTTCCAGCCTGTTAATGATAACTGGTTTCCCTGCCCATGGTCCAGCTCAAAGCAGGTACATGCCTTCAGGCCACACTGTCAGCTATTCTTGGAGCCTGCCCAATGTACCAGCAGGCTCAGAGCAACCAAACATGACCAGGTAAAGCTGCCAACTTTGGAGGAAGACTACCCCACCCTTCAGCAGGCCCACAGTCAGCCCCTGAGTTAGGGTTGTGTAGTCAACCAGGGACAAGTCACACTTACTAGCATGCCGCAGAAAGGTGCATGCAGTGCACATGGGGGGCACCTCTATAGCACATAGTTCGAGTGATCAGAGGTGAGTATGCTGTTGGGTTCCACAGCATTTCTTCTATGCAAGGTCACTTCTCCTAGATCAGGTGACATAACCAGTCTACCTAATATGTACAAATAAGCATAGAGAATTAGGCAAAATGAAAGAGAAATATGCTTCATGCAAAGAAACAAAGTACAAACCCAGAAGGAGAACTAAAGAAATTAGAAATACCCAATCTACCCATTAGTTAAAGGTAATGATGATAAAGATGCTCAATAAAATTGGGATAAGCATGGATGAACACAGTGAGAAGTTTAACAAAGAGTTAGAAAATATAAAGAAGGACCAAACAGCACTGAAGAGTGCAATAAATGAAATAAAAAATACACCAGAGGTACCAACGGTAGATTACATGACACAAAGGAACATAACAGTGACCTGGAAGACAGAAAAGCAAAAATCATCCAAGCTGAACAGAAAGTAGATTTTTTTTTTTTTTAATGTGAGGATAGTTTAAGAAACCTATGATACTTCAAGTATACTAACATTTGCCTCATAGACGTTCTAGGAAAAGAAGAGAGAGAGACAGAGAGAGAAAGAGGCAGATAATTTACTGGAAGAAATAATAGCTCCATCCAGGTTTAGGAAGCACAGAGATTCCCAAACAAGATGAATCCCAAGAGGTTCATACATAGGCACATTATAACTTAAGTGGCAAATATTACAGAGAGAAGCTTAAAAGCAACAAAGAAAAAGCAACTACTTATGTACAAGAAAACTCTTAGATGACTCTTCAACAGAAAACTTACATGTCAGAAGGGAGTGGCACTATATATTTAAAGGGAAGAAAGGAGAAAACCTACAACCAAGAATACTCTTATTTGGCAAAGTTATCAATCAGAGAAGAGATCAAGAAGAAGAAGAGATCAACTTTATTGGAGGAGTAAAATCTAAAAGAGTTTAGCACTACTAAAATAGTTTTAAAATAGTTTTACAACAAATCTTAAAGGGACCTTAAGTAGAAAGGCAGCCAACTGAATAAAAGATATATTTACAAGCAATATACCCAATAAGGAGTTAATATCCAGAATATACACAAAAATTCATACAACTTAACTACAAGAGCAAATCAATTAAAAAATGAACAGATGACTTGGACATATTTCTGAAGATGACATACAGACTGGCAACAAGTGCATGAAAAGGTGCTCAAAATCACTAATCAGAGAAATATAAACCAAAAATCACAAAATCACCTCACACCCATAGAATTGCTATTGTCAAAAAGACAACAATAAATAAGTACTGGTAAGGACATGGGAAAATGGGAACCTCAGTATACTGTTAGTTGGAATAAGTATACTGTTAGTTGGAATATAAATTGGTACAGACACTAAGGAAAACAGTATGGAAGTTCCAAATATTTACAATAAAACTGTCATATGATCCAGCAATTTTGTTTCGGCTTATTTACCAAAAGATTAAAAAAAAAACACTAATTCCAAAAGATATGTTCACCTAATGTATATAGTATTATTTACAATAGCCAAGGTATGGATCTGTCTCTTATACACATCTTATTCTTTAAGTCAATTTGTGGAATAGAGTGATCAGTGGCACCTAAATTAGATGACAATATCAGTAAAATGTTAAAATATATTATGTTAAACTAATANGTCAGTTGTGTCTATTTAATACCCAAGAAATGTAGTCAATCTTTAATGAAAAAAAAAAATTTACTAATTACAGTGATCAAAACTCAGATTTATTATCTTAATCTTTAAATTATCTTTATCTATAAATTAATTTACCCCCAACTCTCTTGAAACTCTTTGCTTTCCTGCATCTTTTTTACCATGCTGTCTTTTTATTGCTTAGTTTTATTTCTATCCTAGTGGTAGTAATAAAACCCTCTTAATGAAACAGTTAGCTAAAATTTCATGTTGATATTTCTAGTGAATATCAGTTGTAGTAGTTCAGAGGAAAAGAGCGACAATTCAGCTTGCATTTATTATCATCATTAAAATATTTGATGTTTTGCACATGTAAATTATGTTAGAATCAAGTTAAATATTTTAATCCAGGTCACTTTAATAATAGTTTCTGCCATTTGTGATCTATTACCCAAGCAAAAATTGAAGCTCTATATTAAATTCAATCTTTGTCAATCTATTTTATGGCATATTTGAAAATGCTACAATGAAATTGGAAGCAAATATCGATAGGAATGTTTACAGGTTTCACATGTGAAATATGCTTGGAAAATCATTCAGAAACTGCTAAAAGATAATGGCTTTGCTATGAAAGTGACTATAAAATTAGTCATAGTGGAGATTATAGACCATTTGGCAACCATTCTAAAAGGAAAGAGAGGTCAAGTATTAAACTGCATCAGGCTAGGAAATCTTACCATTAAACATTTTCAAGGATATGAAGTATTAAAACAGGCTCTTACTGTTGCAATGACTGAATCTTTCACTACATATTCGCAGTAAAAGCCCAATTTAAATGCTAAGACATACATGGTTTTCCTCTCAAATTAGGTTGAAATCACCACCCCCAGTGGGATTGTACTTGAAAATAAGTTTTTTTAAGTGAGGTTAAATGAGGTCTTAAAAGTGAAACTGTAATCTTAGAAACTCTACTCAGATAGATAGTCTTATAGGAAGAACGGAACCATCTCTTTCTCTTCACCCAATGCAGAAAGTAGAGGTTATGTGAATATAGTGCAAGATGGTAGCCACCGACAAACCAAGAGAAGAGTCCTCAGATGAAACTTATTTGCTGTATCTTGATCTTGGGTGTCCAAGATTTGGGTTGGAAATCTTGGGTTTCCAAATCTTGGCTTTCTTAACAGCCTCTAGAACTGTAAGAAATAAACTTCTGTTATTTAATCCACCTAGTCTATGGTATAATAATTTGTTATGGCAGCCTGACATAGGGGATGTCAGAGGATGAGATGCTGGGTTGGCATCACCTACTATATGGACATGAGTTTGAGCAAGCTCCTGGAGCTGGTGATGGGCAGGGAAGTCTGACGTGCTACAGTCAATGGGGTCGCAGAGTCAGACACGAATGAGAGACTGAAGTGAACTGATGGCAGACTGAGCAGGCTAAAAGAATGAATTATACTAAAACTGAGTTTTAACAACTAAATGTATTTCCTGATGGCTCATATGGTAAAGAATCTGCCTGCAATGCAGGACACCCTGTATGGACACCTCTCAGTTCTATCCCTGGACTGAGAAGATCTTCTGAAGAAGGAAATGGCAACCCACTCCAGTATTCTTGTCTGAAAAAATCCCATGGAGAGAGGAGCCTGGCAGGCTACAGTTCATGAAATCTCAAGAGTCAGACACAACTTAGCAACTACATCACCAAATACATTAGCACGTTATAAAGAAAGAAAAAAAAAAA
>SJYT01013148.1:181579-267317 GCA_006410635.1 Cephalophus harveyi | reverse complement strand
TATCATTGTTTCTTACTTTTATTGTAGTCTGATTTATTATTATAATATGAAATGTATGCATTATACAAATTAATTAACCATGGACCTATACAAAGTATCTTTAAACAAAATGATATACCATCATATATAATTAATCAATAAGCACATTTTTATTGTTTCAAAATAAATGTGAAAATTTCAGACACAAAACTATCACGAAGTCAGTTACCAGAGATTACATAGTGACCAATATTTGGCATGACATTATTAACTATATCCCAACGTAGTAGAATTTATAGTTCATATTCTTTGCTCTTTTGCTCAAATATATGATTTGTTTTGTACTTTGTGTTATGTTTGAATAAAAATCAAATATATAGAAATGGACTTGATTTTGCATCTGATTTAAGCATCTGACTGAATAATATTTAAATAGACACAGTATAGCTCATGAGCATCAATTTGTGTCTTATTAATATTCTATAATATTGTGATCAACTGTGTTTAAGAATTATGGGATTTATCCATAGTGATTTTCAGTTAACAAACTATTTAAAAGATTTGTTTTTAGGCATAAGAATGTGGTTTTCTTTTTGAACTGGTGGACAGATGAGGACAGCATAATGCTACCAGATATGAAACTAGACATCCAGCTTTCCTCAACAGCATTTATTATGTAAAGAACTTTGTTAAACTATAAGGGTTAAAAAAAAAAAGAGAGAGAAAACAGAGAGTTTGAAATGATTGTTATGGTAGTAGGAACTACCTTAATCAGCAGCTATATTACTGTCTCTGAGTTTTTACTACTCTCTACTTAATAGAAAAAGAAGCAAACTGCAATTTTCCAAATGACTCACCTAAGTGGAGATACTACCTTCTAAATTTATCTGGGAGTAATGTCTGAACATAAAAGAATAAGAAATCATATTATTTTCCTAGGGCTTCCATAACAAAGTATCACACACAGTGTGGCTGAAATAACAGAACTGTGTGGTCCCATGGCTCAGGAGGCTTGAAGTCCAAAATCAAGGTGTGAGTAGAGCTATTTCCCTCTGATGACTATGATGTCCCACGACTTTCTCCTGACTCTCATAGCCTCAGGTGTTCCTTGGCTTGTGTAAGATGTACTCCTGTAGCTTTCCATCATCTTCCTTCTACATCCGTATCTTTCTCTTCACAAGCATTCTTTCTATGAGGACATCAGTGATACTGGTTTAGGGGCCCAATTGACTCCAATGTAGTGCCATCTTAATTATTTCCAAGGTACTAGTAGTCAGGGTTCCAACATATAATTTTATAGGGGATATAATTCAACCCATAACAGAACTCTATTGCAATTTCATTTTAGGTAATAGTCTAGTTTGTTTCAAACAATGTTTTTAAATCAAGTGTTGCCATTAATAAAGCTGGCATTTTCATCCCTATTTATCTCGTATGACTACTTCACAGTTATATCAGAACCTTTACAGGTGGAGGAGAAATAAATAGTATTTTTACCACCAATAATAAATAAGTTTATGAGGACCTGAATATTTGCAGTTGTTAGAATTCAGTAAGCTTTATTTTGGTCTTGATACATTTGATACTTCATATATTGCATGTAATTGATAGTGTCTTCAAATCAGAGGAGATTGTTAGAGAAAAGTTGTTTAGAAACTTAGTAATTGTAATTATTTTCAAATAAATATTCTATTTATCCCAATGTATTTTTTCTGTAGTGCTTCCCCGATGGCTCAGTGGTAAAGAATCTACCTGCCATGGCAGGAAACATAAGAGACGCAGGTTCAATCCCTGAATCAGAAAGATCCCCTAGAGTAGGAAAAGGCAACCCACTCCAGTATTCTTGCCTGAAAGATTCCATGGACACAGGAGCGTGGCAAGCTGCAGTCCATGGGGTCACAAGAGTTGAACACAACTGAGTAACTGAGCACACACATACATATTTTTTTCAGTAAGCATCATTATTTTTCCCAGTAGGAGAAATTTGTCTCTTGGCACTTTCTTTGTGTTAGTAAAGTTGATTTCCAAATACCAAAAGTGTTGTGGCTGCTTTGTTCTCTGTGCAGTAAAATAATCGCATTTTCAATGACAAATCCTTTAGCCATTATTTTCTAATTGTATTAAAAGTTTAGCACTTCCTTTAAAATGTACTGCACTAGCCTAGTAGTGTTACTAAAATGAGAAGTAGAAGGCATTTTTTAGTAGTGTACTATTAAATATCACATTTGAAATGTGATGCCTTAAAATAGATAAATTTTAAAGTAGAAATATTTGTCTCCAAATTGTTGTATTCTTTTATTAGAAATATATAATGTAAATTTTTTCAGTGTTTATTAAATTTTTCATATTGTTCTAAATTATTTGATAATGTAGCATTGTGTATTATAATAATATACTCATGACACAATAGTTTCTTAATTCTAAGATGTACATTTTTAGCATTTCTAAGTTTCAACAATTAAGATATATCTTTGAATTGATATAGCATTAGCTTTGCCAACAAAGGTTCATCTAGTCAAAGCTATGGTTTTTCCAGTAGTCATGTATGAATGTGAGAGTTGGACTATAAAGAAACCTGAGCACCAAAGAACTGATGCTTCTGAACTGTGATGTTGGAGAAAACTCTTGAGAGTCCTTTGGACAGCAAGGAGACCCAACCAGTCCATCCTAAAAGAAATCAGTCCTGAATATTCATTGAAAGGACTGATGCTGAAGCTGTAACTCCAATACTTTGGCCACCTGATTCAAAGAATTATTTGTTTCAAAAGACCTTGATGCTGGGAAAGATTGAAGGCAGGAGGAGAAGGAAACGACAGAGAATGAGAAGGTTGGATGGCATCATGGACTCAATGGACATGAGTTTGAGTAAACTCCAGGAGTTGGTGATGGACAGGTAGGCCTGGTGTGCTGCAGTCCATGGGGTCACAAAGAGTCAGACATGACTAAGTGACTGAACTGAACTGAACTGAGCATTAGCTTGTCTTAGGGAGTGACACACTGGAGTGGTCACAAGAAAATGAGTAGCTGCTGGAGAGGTTTTCAATTCCCCCTCTCCAACTCGCTTTTGGAGCCAGCCACTGTGAGTGTGCCCCTTAGAGCAGAGTCCAGGCTTCCCACAGCCCTCCTGTTAGCCCCAGTGGCCCTTCAACCAGTCATGGGTGCCTGTACTCCCTGTGTGAGTCTTCAGGACTATGGTGCCCGATATGTGACTCTTAACTGCTCATCCTTGAAGGTGAATCTTCTCACTCATAATCTCCCTCATCTTCTGAGTCCCCTCCCAGAGGCACAGGTCCTAACCTGATGGCTTCTTTTCCTTGCCTACCTAATTTTGTATGGGTATTTTCTATAGCCTTCATTATACAGGAATCTTTCTGCCAGTTTTCAGTTAGTCTTCAGTGAGAATTGTTCCACAGGTAGATGTATTTTTGATGTGTTCATGAAGTGAATTGAGTTTATGTACTTCTCCCTCCACCATCTTGATTGATCTCCCCAAGCTTCTCAAGTATGAAATTTCCTACTGTACATACAATATAGACTGAATTAGAAAATCAGTACTTCTGAGAAAGATGTTTAAGGTAGTTACCATGAACATTGCAATCAAGTTATAATAATCATCTAAAATTGGTATTAAAATACAATTTTGAAAATGATATTTTGGAATAAAATCTTGCTTAAAATTCTGGGATAAACTGATCATTTTCTGAAAACACTCTAAATTATACTATTTCAGAATAACGTATTTGGATATATCTCCAAGTCTAGAGAATTACTTAACCAAAGAAAATATCAAATAAATCTCTTCCTCACAAATTCACAAACGATCTAAAACATCATATACATAAATAGAGATTCACAAAAACTACCCCAAAACAAAAAAACAAAAATTTTGCCTGCCCAGTTTTTCTCAAGGAAGAAGTAAGCAATTATATTAAATAGATTATTGTATAGACTAAATTTTTATGAGGTAAGAAACATGTTGAAGTCTCATTAGAGAGACTGGAAAGTGAAGAGGGGTGGGAAATTAAAAATCATTTATCTGGAGGCTCATCTCAGGACTAAGAAACTGTGATTAAGACATGCATCTACAGGGAAAGAAAATTAATTTTCCCTCTATCCCTCTAGATTATTAACTGAGACCACCTTGTAATAAAAGCCAGATTAACTGGAGAAAAACAGATGTTTAGTAATCAGTAAATTCCTGTATACATAAGAGATACCTGGGAAAATCGAGTAACTCCTCAAAATGGTTCAAGCCACCACCTTAAGTAAATCACCAGCAGGAGTGGCAGCTGTGTGGCTCAGGAGTGGCCAAGAGGAGATACCCCACATCCAAAGTTAGGAGCGGCAGCCCAAGGAGATATGCCACGTCCAAGGTCAGGAGTGGCAGCTGTGAAGATATACCCCATGTTCAAGGTAAGAGAAACCCAAGTAAGATGGTAGATGCTAAAAGAGGGCATTAGAGGGCAGACAGACTGAAACCACAACCACAGAAAACTAGCCAATCTGATTACATGAACCACAGCTTTGTCTAACTCAATGAAATTAAGCCAAGGCATGTGGGGCAATCCAAGACAAACTGGTCATCATGGAGGGGTCTGACAGACTGTAGTCCACTGGAGAAGGGAATGGCAAATAACTTCAGTATTCTTGCCTTGAGAACCCCATGAACAGTATGAAAAGGCAAAAAGATAGGACACAGAAAGATGAACTCCCCAGGTCGGTAGGTGCACAATGTGCTACTGGAAATCAGTGGAGAAATAACTCCAGAAAAATGAAAAGTTGGAGCCAAAACAAAGACAACACCCAATTGTGGATGTGACTGGTGATAGAAGCAAAGTCTGATGCTGTAAAGAGCAATATTGCATAGGAACCTGGAGTGTTAGGTCCATGAATCAAGGCAACTGGAAGTGGTAAAACAGGAGATGACAACAGTGAACATCGACATTCTAGGAATCAGCAAACTAAAATGGACTGCAATGTGTGAATTTAACTCAGATGACCATTTTATCTACTACTGTGGGCAGGAATCTTTCAGAAGAAATGGAGTAGCCATCATGGTCAACAAAAGAGTCTGAAATGCAGTACTTAGATACAGTCTCAAAAAGGACGGAATGATCTGTTTGTTTCCAAGGCAAACCATTCAGTATCACGATAATCCAAGTCGATGCCGCAACCAGTAACACTGCAATTGAAGTTGAACAGTTCTATGAAGACCTACAAGACCATTTAGAACCAACACCCAAAAAAGATGTCCTTTCATTATAGGGGACTGAAATGCAAAAGTAGGAAGTCAAAAAACACCTGGAGTAACAGGCAAATTTGGCCTTGGAGTACAGAATGAAGTAGGGCAAAGGCTAATAGAGTTTTGCCAAGAGAACACACTGGTCATAGCAAATACCTTCTTCCAACAACACAAGAGAAGATTCTACACATGGATATCACCAGATGGCCAACACAGAAATCAGATTTATTATATTCTTTGTACCCAAAGAAGGTGAAGCTCTATATAGTCAGCAAAAACAAGACCAGGAGATGACTGTGGTTCAAATAATAAACTCTTTATTGCCAAATTCAGACTTAAATTGAAGAAAGTGGGGAAAACTACTAGACCATTCAGGTATGACCTAAATCAAATTCCTTTTCACTATACAGTGGAAGTGAGAAATAGATTTAAGTGACTAGATCTGATAGATAGAGTGACTGATGAACTATGGATGGAGGTTCATAACATTGTACAGGAGACAGGGATTAAGACCATCCCCAAGAAAAAGAAATGCAAGAAAGCAAGATGTCTGTCTGAGAGGCTTTACAAATAGCTGTAAAAATAAGAGAAGCAAAAAGAAAAGGAGAAAAGGAAAGATATACCCATTTGAATGCAGGGATCCGAAGAAGCAAGGAGAGATAAAAAAGCCTTCCCTAGCAGTCAATGTGAAGACATAGAGGAAAACAATAGAATCTGAAAGACTGTAGAGCTCTTGAAGAAAATTAGAGATACCAAGGGAACATTTCATGCAAAGATGGGCACAATAAAGGACAGAAATGGTATGGACCTAGCAGAAGCTGAAGATATTAAGAACAGATGGCAAGGATACACAGAAAGATTATACAAAACATATCTTAATGACCCAGATAACAATTATGGTGTGATAACTCACCTAGAGCCAGACATCCTGGAATGTGAAGTCAACTGGGCCTTAGGAAGCTTCACTACAAAAAAAGCTAGTGGAGGTGATGGAATTTCAGCTGAGCTATTTCAAATCCAAAAATTATACAAAACATATCTTAATGACCCAGATAACAATTATGGTGTGATAACTCACCTAGAGCCAGACATCCTGGAATGTGAAGTCAACTGGGCCTTAGGAAGCTTCACTACAAAAAAAGCTAGTGGAGGTGATGGAATTTCAGCTGAGCTATTTCAAATCCAAAAAGATGATGCTGTGAAAGTGCTGCACTCAATATGCCAGCAGATTTGGAAAACTCAGCAGAGGCCACAGAACTGGAAAAAGTCAGTTTTCATTCCAATCCCCAAAAAAGGCAATGCCAAAGAACGCTCAAACTACCACACAGTTGTACTCATCTCACATGCTAGCAAAGTAATGTTCAAAATTCTCCAAGCCAGGCATCAGCAATACGTAAACCGTGAACCTCAGATGTTCAAGCTCATTTTAGAAAAGGCAGAGGAACCAGAGATCAAATTGCCAACATCTGCTGGATTATCAAAAAAGCAAAAGTGTTCCAGAAAAACATCTATTTCTGCTTTATTGACTATGCCAAAGCCTTTGACTGTGTCAATCACAATAAACTGTGGGAAATTCTGAAAGAAATGGGAATACCAGACCACCTGACCTGTCATTTGAGAAACCTGTAGTATGCAGGTCTGGAAGCAACAATTAGAACTGGACATGGAACACAGACTGGTTCCAAATCAGGAAAGGAGTATGTCAAGGTTGTATATTGTCACCCTGCTTATTTAACTTATATGCAGAATACATCATGAGATCCCTGGGCTAGAATAAGCACAAGCTGGAATCAAGATTGCCAGGAGAAATAACAATAACCTCAAGTATGTGAATGGCACCACCCTTATGGGAGAAAGTGCACAAGAACTAAAGAGCCTCTTGATGAAAGTGAAAGAGGAGAGTAAAAAGTTGGCTTAAAGCTCAACATTCACAAAACTAAGATCATAGCATCTGGTCCCATAACTTCATAGCAAATAAATGGGAAACAGTGGAAACAGTGGCTGACTTTATTTTTTCAGCTCTGAAATCACTGTAGATGGTGATTGCAGCCATGAAATTAAAATATGCTTACTCCTTGGAAGGAAAGTTATGACCAAACTAGATAGCATATTAAAAAGCAGAGACATTACTTTGCCAACAAAAGTCCATCTAGTCAAGGCTATGGTTTTTCCAGTAGTCATGTATGGATGTGAGAGTTAGACTATAAAGAAAGCTGAGTGCCAAAGAATTGCTGTGATTTTGAACTGCAAGGTGATCCAACCAGTCCATCCTAAAGGACATCAGTGCAGGATGTTCATTGGAAGGGCTGATGTTGATGCTGAAACTCCAGTACCTTGGCCACCTGATGTGAAGAGCTGACTCATTTGAAAAGACCCCGATGCTGGGAAAGATTAAGGGCAAGAGGAGAAGGGGAGGACAGAGGATAAGATGGTTGGATGGCATCAATGGACATGAGTTTTGTGTGGACTCCGGGAGTTGGTGATGGACAGGGAGGCCTGGTGTGCTGTGGTTCATGGGGTTGCAAAGAGCTGGACATGACTAAGAAACTTAACTGAACTGAACTGAAGGATAAAAGATGTTATATGGGGGTTGGATGGGATGAGGCAAGTTGTTATGGGAGGTTACCAGGAAAACACAGTAAATAAAGATGTGGTTATTATGTTGATTTAAGTTGGTGCCTTCTCCATTCTAGGTATGTTATCCTCCTCTTCCTGGTACTGATGAAGGCACCGTTTTAAATGGAGATGCCCCTTCTTTGGTAAATGTATCTTACAAGAGAGTAACTTTTCCTTGGTTTCCAGAGCTTCTCCTATGTCTGCTGTTGCTTAAAGTTAACCAGCTCAAGATAATTCTTATGCCAAAGAGGAATATTTTGGATGCCAGTAACAGGCATTTTAATCAAATTGCTGTTGCTTTTCACTTGCTAAATTGTTTTGACTATCTGAGACCCCATGGACTGTAGCATGCCAGGTTCCTCTGTCCTCCACTATCTCTGGGGATTTGCTCAAATTTATGTCCATTGAGTCGGTGATGCTATTGAACCATTCCTTTCTTCCTTCTTCTCCTTTTGTCTTCAATCTTTCCTAGAGTAAGGGTCTTTTCCAATTATTTGGCTCTTCTCATCAGGTGGTCAATGTACTAGAGCTTCAGCTTCAGCATCAGTCTTTCTGGTGAATATTCAGGGTTGATTTCCTTTTGGATTGACTCATCTGATCTCCTTACTGTCCAAGGGACTCTCAAGAGTCTTCTCTAGCACCACAATTGGAAAGCATCAAAAGTTTGGTTAAACACAAAATAATAATTTTCCTTTAGAATTCTCTGTTATCAAAATCAGATCAATATTCTAGGAGAACTTTGTAACAAAGAGAAAAAACTCAGTCTTGAATCAGTTTACAAAATTAACATATATATGCTTTCAAAATTGTAAGAATTGCAATTTAAAAGTTCTAATATCTAATATGAACACTATAATAAGATTTAAACATAGCTATATCAGGGAACATGGTAACATTTTAATTTATCTACATGGAATATTTTTAAATCCAATTTTTCTTAATAAATTTTCTTACACTTATCCTTCAATGCACATCATTTTATAGTACAGTGCTAATAATGGTTTTAATTATTAATAATATATTATAAATTTGCAGGTTATGTAGTAAAGAAACTTGTTGAGTTTGCCAGGAATATACTTCACTTAATGAATAGCATTTATTATTTAACAAAGTATCAATCCACGTCTGTTAATAGATGTTAATTAAATTTCTAAATTCTAACTTAGAAATTCAGTAACTGAGTTTATGAGAAAATTTATCTATGAAGGGAAGCAAAATTTTCCACCCCAGAATATGCATCTTTGGCATAAAAATTATTTTAGGTTCATTATTTTTAAGAAACAGCAGGCACAGGAGACATTCTGTAAAGTGAATATAAGCTACCTGTTTGTAAATGATATTTACATTTATAAGGGAAATTTCCACTTTCAAGGGTATTTCCCACTCTCTATCCCAAAAAGACTCTCTAGAAACTCTTTGTCAATGGATTAGGTAATGGCCTAAATCTGCATAATGACCTTACCCTATTCTACTGTGCTTTTCATGATAGTCTCCCATAACTATTCACTCCTTTCCCCAAGATTTTATTTTGCCTTTAGCCATTGTATTTAAAGCATTGGCTTAGACTGTTTGGGGGAGTTATTCAGTTTTCCTTAATATCTTATGTACGTAAGAGGTATGTATTTTCATGCATGCTTAGTCGCTCAGTCCTGTCTAACTCTTTGTGACCCCATGGACTGTAGTCTGACAGTTAGTTTCCTCTGTCCATGGGATTTTTCAGGCAAGAATACTGGAGTGTGTTGTTATTTCCTTCTGCAGGAGATCTTCCTGACACAGGAAGGGAATCTAGTCTCATGTCTACTGCAGTAGTTGGCAGGTTCTTTACCAATGAGCCACCAGGGAAGCCCCACAGAAGGTACGTATGTTATTAAACTTCTGTTTGTTTTTCTCCTGTTAATAAGTCTTTTATCAGCCCACAACCTAGAAGAGAGAGAGAAAATTATTTTCCTACCTCACATCTACGTAAACAGGTTGATTTGTTATGAGAAGTGTCCATATACCCAATGGGAAGACTGTGAACAATCTGAGTTTTCTATGATGGTATAATGAGCAAATACCATGTGAGCTCTACAAGTAATATACTTTTACAGCCAAGCAGAACCCAGTGTGGCTTTCCCTGGAAGAAGCCTTCCCCATATCCTCTACTTACCTCCTCTCTGAAGTATCTAGATAATAGTATTTGATGCACATATCCTGACTTATTTTGCAGATGTTAAAAAACCTCCTCCCCTCCAACAAATGGAAGACGTTAATTACTTGATGTCCATGGGTACATAATCCCAGGCCTCTTGGAGCCTAAGGACTGATGATGTTAACCCCTGTGACATCACCCTGCTACCTCACCATTGGCCAATAAGAGAATTGTGCATAAGCGGATCACAGACCCTGTGACCTCCTTCTGTCATCTAGCTTTTAAAAAGTGTTTTTCTGAAACACTTCAGTGAGTCCAGAGCTTTTTAAGGCATGAGCCACCTGCCTCATTTCATGGCCTTGCAATAAACCTTTCTCTGCTTCAAACTCTGAAATTTCAGTTTGTTTGGCTTCATTGTACATAGGTCACAGGAAATTGCATTAATACTATCTCAAATTGGTGAAATGCTTTCCATTGTCTTTTCATTGCCACTGTTTAAGACCATATTCTTTACTTTTAAACTACACCTGATATGAAGACCTGACTCATTTGAAAAGACCCTGATGCTGGGAAAGATTGAATGCAGGAGGAGAAGGGGACAACAGAGGATGAGATGGTTGGATGGCATCACCGACTCAATGAATATGAGTTTGAGTAAACTCCAGGAGTTGGTGATGGACAGGGAGGTCTGGTGTGCTGCAGTCCATGGGGTAACAAAGAGTCAGACACGATTGAGTGACTGAACTGAACTGAACTGAAACTATATTCAGACTTCAGTCAGGTATCTAACTTTAGATTGAAGCTCTCTTTTATCTCTTTTCTTAAATTTTGTTGTTGTTGTCCTTGTTATTCAGTTACTAAGTTTTGTCCATTTATTTGCAACCCCATGGACCACAGCACACCAAGCTTCCCTGTCCTTCACCGTCTCCTGGAGCTTGCTGAAACTCATGTCCATAGAGTCAGTGATGACATCCAACCATCTCATTCTCTGTCCCCTGCCTTATCCTCCTGCCTTCAATCTTTCCTAGCATCATGGTCTTTTTGAATGAGTTAGCAATTCACTTCAGGTGGCCAAAATATTAGAGTTTCAGCATCAGTCCTTCCAATGAGTATTCAGGGTTGATTTCTTTTAGGATTGACTTGTTTGATCTCCTTGAGCCCAAGGGATTCTCAAAAGTCTTCTCCAATACAAAAGTTTGAAAGCATCAATTTTTTGGTGCTAACCCTTCTTTATAGTCTAAATCACATCCATACATGACAACTAAAAAAACCATAGCTTTGACTACATGTACTTTTGTTGACAAAGTGATGTCTATGCTTTTTAATACTTGGTGTAGGTTTGTCATCGCTTCCTTCCAAGGAGCAAGCATCTTTTAATTTCATGGCTGCAGTCGCCATCTGCAGCAATTTTGGAGCCCAAGAAAATAAATGCATTCACTCTTTCCATTGTTTCCCCATCTATTTACCATGAAGTGATAGGACCAGATGCTATGATCTTAGTTTTTTGGATGTTGAGTTTTAAGCTGCTTTTTCACTCTCCTCCTTTTTACATCTGTGTGTGTGATAAGTAGCATATAGTCGGGTGAGGGAGGTGAAAAAAGTAATACTGCTAAGACTCCTTTTCCCTCCAACACTGTATCCGTTCCTGTGTCAGGGAAAGTGGAATTTATGCTAAAAAACATTATATTTATCTATTCCTTAGTAGTCTCAACTCCCCTGGTGGCTCAGAGGGTAAAGCATCTGCCTACAACTGGGGAGACCTGGGTTCGATCCCTGGGTCAGGAAGATCCCCTGGAGAAGGAAATGGCAATCCACTCCAGTACTCTTGCCTGGAAAATCCCATGGAAGGAGGAGCATGGTGGGCTACAGTCCATTGGGTCACAAAGAGTTGGACAGGACTGAGCAACTTCACTTTCACTTTCTTAGTGGTCTCAATGGTGGTCTTTAGAGTGCAGTGTTTAAAATGATGGTGAGTGCAAACACAGCTACCACCTGCGTAACAAAAATGCAAACTTTACTTCCCAGATTCCCCCTCACTCCAAGAAACATGACTCCTAAATGTCTATCTGCCTGCTGCTGCTGCTGCTGCTAAGTCGCTTCAGTCGTGTCCGACTCTGTGCGACCCCATAGACAGTAGCCCACCAGGCTCCCCCGTCCCTGGGATTCTCCAGGCAAGAACACTGGAGTGGGTTGCCATTTCCTTCTCCGGTCTATCTGCCTAGTACAAGGGTTTTGGGATTGGTTAGTTTCTTCTCAATGAGGGCAATGTTCAATTTCTTATCAACACATTACTTTCAATTTGTGCATTTATATTTGTGTGATAGGGTATAAGAGGAGTTAGATAAAAAGTAATGGGTCATGGTAAGTAAAAGGAGAAAACAGACCAAATTTCTGAGAGTATGCAATCTAAAAATCTGGTATCACTGCTTAGGATCGCACTGTAATGGAAAGTATTATTTTGCATTTTTTATCACTTCCTTAGTTGATTCACTTTGCTAATATCTTCTCCATCTATGAGATTTCCCCCAATTTATAATTAGCATGTGCTTTAGCATTTTAATTTTTTACAGATGTTTTGAGATGATTTTTCCTCCTTCTTTTGACCATGGATCAATAAGTATTTTTCAGTCTTGCTTAGCTCCAGTATAAAACTTCTTAAGAAATTATTTATAGTCATTGCTTCCTTTCTTCCCCAACAAAATTAACAGATTGCTTTCTGGGCCTCATGTTACTGATGTATTTGTTTTAAATATCACCAAAGTGAAAAGTGAAAGTGAAGTCGCTCAGTCATGTCCGACTCTTCGTGACCCTAAGGACTGCAGCCTACCAGGCTCTTCCGTCCATGGGATTTTCCAGCCAAGAGTACTGGAGTGGGGTGCCATCGCCTTCTCCAAACTATTTCTTAATTACACAACCTGATTGTTTTTCTTTAATTCTTAGCTTCCTTGATTTCTTATAGCTTTTAAATTTGTTATCCCTTTTCTTTTCTCAAAAATTTCTTAACTTTCCTTCAGCTTACACTAGCCTGCTTTCTTTCACTTTCATTAATGATAGCTTGATCTTTTTTTTTTGCCACCAAATCTAGTCATTGAGCTAATTTTTCTGCATATCTTCTTCCAAAAAGAAAAGTCTCCAGGTTCTCTCAAGGTTTTCATATGATCACTATATAGACAACTCAGTTTCTCTGAAGTTAAAAGTCACTCTTTCTGATAACAGTTTTCTGCACTTGATCTTAGCCAAAAGGCCGAGAAGCGATGATAACATTTTTCTGTTTCTTTTTCAGTCACTAAGTCTTTTAATAGGTATCCCCTTGGTCCCTCCATGAGGTTTGGCTTCTATTTTTCTAGGTATTCAGTACTTTCTCCTCATTCTGTCATTTCCTAATTGATGGTCTTGTTTTCACTGCTCTATACTTTAGTTTTTCACAGCGTTGCTCTATACTTCAAATCTATATCCATTTTGCACAGTGAAACAAAATTATTTTTATAGACTCTGCTTAAGAATAATAAGATTATATATTATCAGGGGTCCAAAGCACATTAACATAAACATTGGGCAATCCCCTTAGTGTTTGATGAGGAAATAATGATAGTCATTAATAACTTTTATAAATACACATTAGTGCCTTAGTTAGAATTAGAATCTCATGGATACAATCATACCAGGTTCATATCCTTCCACTCTTACTAGTTACAAAAAATATATTTTTTAAAGTTATCAAATTAAAAATTATAAACCCAACATCATATGGCTGAACTGTCCAACAGATTGACCACTAATTATATTTGTCTTCTGTACATGTGAAAGATATCTAATTTGGACCGAAATGCTGTGTGATTAAAAATCACACCTTCTTTAAAATACTTAGTACACAATATAATGTAAAATGTTTCAAATACTTTAAAAGCACTGATTGTCAGTTTAAATAATTATATATCAATATTAATACAGAGTCAAAATACTTATTTTACTTATTTCTTGCTACATTTTAAAAATAATTTAAAATGTTATATTTGGCTTTCTGTGTCTCACAATATAATTGTACTGGACAGTGTCTTTCTAGAAACTCCATGAATCAATACCTTATATACCTCAAAAATTCTTCACAAGTAAATTTTCACATAAGGCCAGCCAGCTTAGCTCAGTTCTTCAGCATTCAGTAGTTCATGTTATTGTCATATTTTGCTTTTCATTTCTATTATCTGGAATATACTTTTAGACACATGTCTGCCCCATTTCTATGAGTATATATTTCTTCAATGAGATTTTGCTACTTTTTTTCCCCTCCCATAAAGAAGTAGAATCCAGTTCTCCATTCTCTTGAATTAGGACTTGTGACTTCCTTTGATAAACAAAATTCAGAGGAAACAAATTTGATGGAGTACTTAGCCTAGGCCTTTAGAAGTCGCACAGATTCTATTGTCACTTTCTTGGAATGCCGCCCCAAGATCATCTGTGAAGATGCCTAGTCTATCCTATAGAGGATGAAAAACCAAGTAGAGCAGAGACAAATCAGTCTAGATACACCTCCCTATATAAATCATCTGACACTGAGCCCTAAGCATCAGACATGAGACCAGAGGTATTTTGGGCAAGGTAACCTTTTTTAAGAATTCATGCCCATGCAGGTTTTTTTCCAGTCTTCAGTCACATTAGTGACACGAGATGATAGCAGAAGAACCACCCAGCTGAACTAATTCCAAACTGTAAACTTAGAGAACCAAGGATAATGTGAACAATTGCTGCATTTTAGCCTGTTTAGTTATTCAGTGATAGATAACCAGTAGAAGTTCACGTCCCTTAGTATTTCAAATTCAACACTCTATCCAAAACAACTTGAACTGATGACTTCCATGAATATGTTTCTAATTATCATAGGCCTCTAACTTCTTTCCTTTAACTGGATTGACATAATAGTTGAATGTTTTTTCTATAAGTTTAGAATTATTTTACAAATGTTATTCTTGCCTTCATAACTATGTAGTTTAGCTCTTTCCTGACAAAAATATGAGATTTGTAACACAGTGCTGGAATTCACAACTATCACAGACACTGCAGCTATGACTGCAGCAATTTGTCAGCATTATTATATGTCAAGTGCATATTTTAACTCATAAAATTCCATGGCATAAGAACATTTTTTATTCTCAAGAGGAACAGAGAAATAGAAAAGTTTATAACATGTGCCACACAATGGCAATCAGTGGGGCCAGAGTCTAATTACAGAATAGTTATCTGATGTCAGAACTCATGTCTTAACCACTTTAGGTTAATATCCGCTATAAACTGGCATCATAAAGATCTTATCTAAGGGAAATAATGTATTCTAAAGGAACTATTTAGTATCATGTAGCTTCCTAGTCACATTTTTTTGCAGGTTTCCCCTGCCCTATATTTTCTTGTCATCTTTTTTAATATTGGAAATCATCAATGCTCAAATCTAAGCCTGCAGATTTTTATCAATCAATATTCGATTTCTAGGAGAGCTCAAACCCATAGTTTTAATTGCTACAAATATCAATATTTCCCAAATTTATACTTCTAAGTCAGACTTCTCTAAATTTCATCATCTTGACAACTAAATCAATCACAAATGCATGTGTTTCTGTCAATTTTCTTAACTATCAGTCAAATAGAAATGATTATCATTGTGGGCTATCTCCACCAGCAACACTGTGAATCTATTGTCTATGTTGCAAGATATATCTCCTGAAAACACAGATCTAATCATATCATGACACTTACCTTCTGAAACTCTTTCAAATATTCAAGAGTTGAGTGTATATATGTCTCTGCCCAGACTGGCTACCCAACTTTAACATTTCCATTTCACTCTTGCTCCCCTTTCCTCTAATCTCCATCTATGTTGAAATTTACTTCCTTAAATGAGCCAGGCTCTCCACAGATTGAGTGGCTTTGGACAAGCTGATGTGTTTGCATTATTTTGTGGTAACATAAATAAATAACAGTAGGCCACAACTAAAGCATTCCTGAGTTTCATCTACTTCCCTAATTCTAGCTGTAACAAGACTAATGCAGGTAGCTGAAAGAGGGTGAATTAATTTGAGGAATGAACTGCTTGACCCTGGAAGAAGCAAAGGTTTATTATTGCGCCTACTATTAATGAACACTCCAAAACACAAAAGCCCATCTCAAGGGACTCTGGCTGTTGAGAGAAGCCTAGAATAAACATAAAAAGTACTGTAATCCTTGACCTAGTTTCCTTCAGCTCTGCATAAATTAAACACAAGATAAAAGATCATTAGTGCATGGTCTTCAAGCTGGTCTTTTGAAGTACAGTTGACCCTTAATACAGATTTGAATTGCACAGGTCAACTTATATACAGACTTATTTCAATAGTAGATACAATAATACTATGTGATCTATGGTTGGTTAAATCTGCAAATGCTTAACCATAGATACAGAGGAAACTCAGATATGGAGGGCAGACTATATGTGTAAATTTTCCCTGCATGGAGGATAGGCACCCTGAATCCTCAGTTGTTCAAAGATCAACTGTAACTCTACAAATAACTATATGTAATGGGAGTAAAAGCAAAACAGACTGCACCAATGATATATTTGGGGAGAAACAAAATTAAATTAAAAACAGACAAATTATCTCTCCTTTTAAAAAATAACGAGAAGAAAATAATAACCACACAGAAACACTTTGAGAATTAAAAAGTAAAAAGCAGTGCAAAATATGCAGACAAATGAGTATCCATTTTACAGAAACACATAATTTTCAACAAGAAATGTTTCATACTTTCTCAGTATCATTAAAGGCTAAAAGGATCAAATGTTTTTAAGGGCAATAAAATGTGATATAAAAGATTAAGATCCAAGTTTTAAGGATAGTTAAACTAAAATAGAACCATTACAGGACTTAGAAATAAATAAAAAATAATTTAAAAAGAAAGAATAGAAGCAAGCCCAGTAATGAAGAAAAGGCTTGGAGAAAAAAATCTGAAATAAACAAATAGACTATAAGGAGGAAAGTGACATAGCTGAGAAGAATTAAAATATAGTGGGGGTTGGTGATGGAAAAGGCAAATTATCACAGTAACTCAAAGAAAGTAAAGAAAAAGATGATGGATAGATAGATAATAGACAAAATCAAAACCAAACTAAGGGAGAGTTTGTTTTTTATTTTTTACTTTCTTTTCTTTTTTCAATTAATATGTGATCACAAGAGACACAGAGCAAGTTGCTAGAAAGGAAATACAGTGTTTCTCAATAAACACAGAAAACAAGCAATTGAAGACATTCAGGTGAACTTATAGGGCTTTGAAATATTCTGACAGAACAAAAGCAACTAGGGCAAAAAAAAAAAAGCATGCCAGTGACTTGAGTTGCCCTTAGACTTTGCCACAACTACCTTTAAAGCTAGGAAATAGTGGAGCTATGTCTATCTGCTTTTGAGGGATAATGTTATGGTCCAAGAAATGTATGTTAAACCAACGTCTAGTTTACAGTAGAACATTTTAATACATACATAGCCAATATTCTAGGATCCTAGGTAATGCAATTGAAAGGATTTCTTTATAAAAACTAAAAGTCTTAATAAATACACAAAACCTCCATTGTTTGCTTTAGATATAATGTAAAGGATGGTTCAGAATTTGAAAAGATACATTTTTTGTTTGTTGTATTTTAAACCGACCACTTGTCTTCAGTGAAATGGCAAAGCAACATTTAGACAATATCAGTACTGCTATCAGTCCTATATCAAATGAGAGATTTTCAAATATTCTTGGTAACCAACTCTCTGAGATCATTTTAATAAATAAGTGAACAAAGAGGGATTTATTTGTAATTGATTGATAAGGTCTGAGCTAAGGCTGGGAACCTGTTTCAAACTAGATAGTATTTTGATCAATTTTTGTGTTAATTCTTGAGACAGAAATGGTAGTCTCCAGGCATCACATACTTCTATTAATATTTGGATTGGATTTATTGTTGATGTCTTATTACAACCTACCTGTCTCATATAGAAAATTAAGTGAAGCATTGTACTCTTACTTCTAATTTTATATAACATGCATGCTATATATATGCGTATATATGTATATAACATACACATATAGGTATATATATGAAAACCTTAACTTCAGAATTTTAACATTATTATTATTCTTTTCTTTATAATAATATTTGAAAGAAACATAGATATTTGTGTATTTTACTTAACACTTACTCCTAGTTTATGAATCATACACTTCCCCAAGGACAAAAATAAAAATCATTATATGACTGGCAAGTCATGAGACATCCAGGCCCATAGAAATTTGACCATCTCCATTAATACAAATTCCAAGTCTAAACTGTTTTCTGAGCTTCATCTGTAAATATCAAACCACCTATTCAAAATCTCCACTTACATATCAAAAAGATAACTGAAACTGAACATGTCAAACTGGATTTACTATCTTCTTCTAAATCTTCCCCACATCCAAAGATCAGTTTAAATTAAATGCCATCATCACTTACCCAGTTGCTCAAGCTTGAGTCATGCATGATTTCTCCTACTACATCAGCCCCAGATCTCACAAAACTGCTTATTACAGTCCATCTTTATTGCCACAACTCTTGTCCAAGCTACCATCATTCTCAATTTATTGTTAATCTTCTAACATCCATTTGCTAAGCCTGGTCCTTCAATCTAGTCTCTATAGTGCAGAGAATAACCATTTAAATATGTGATAATGCTATGCCTTTACTAAGAAACTTGCTTCCCACTGTCTCCACAATAAAAGATAGCTTTCTTCAGATGGTAGAAGACCCTGCCTAAACAAGGCCCGCCTATCTTTCCAGGATCACCTCAAATTACACTGTCAAAGTCATCTCCATTCTAATACTGGGGCTTTACAGTTCTTTAAATGCTAATTTTTCCAGTTTTGCATCTTAGCTAAAGCTATTGTCTGTTCAAAATGATCTTTTATTCTGCTTTATATCTATTCTGTCGATCCTTCCTGTCTCAGCTCATTTTTTTCTCTGAGCAATTTTCACAAATCAGACCCTCCTTTTCATGTATGGGTAGGTACATTTGTTTTAAGTTCTCCTGTAAGTGAACTATTGATAATATTGTTATACTATTGATAATATTTTGAATATTTAAAATATTTTAATACCATAAAATTAAAAAAAAAAAAACCTTACCATAGTGCATAACCTCTACTGTTCTCATAATGTCAGTTATACAATTCACATAAACTGAATTCACCTAAAATATACTTTACTAATTGTACAAGTCATTGACCTGTCAAACGCTCTTCTACTATTCAGTTTCTAAAACAGGACCAAGTGTTACATTTTTGTTGATGTTTATCACAGAAAAGTTTAAGAACTATAAACAAATATGTAAAGAAGGAGATAAAGGAAAACATCTATTTATATTCTCATCTCAGAAATAACCATCATTAACATTCTTCCTTACATATATACCAGTAACAAATTTTGTATATATGTTTGTGCATTTGCATTTTGCACTTGAGTGGGATCTGATATTTTATAAATGTAATAAAATATATAGTTGTCATTTTATTTCTCATTATAATATAAGCAATTTCTCCATGTAATTTAACAGTCCCTTCAACCTAGGTGACACAGTGGAAAAGAATCTGCCTGCCAAGCAAGATATGCAAGAGACTTGGCTTCGATCCTTGGGTTGGGAAGATACTTTGGAGGAGGAAATGACAACCCACTCCAGTATTCTCACCTGGAAAATTCCATGGACAGAGGTGCCTGATGGGCTACAGTCCATGGGGTAGCAAAGAGTTGCACATGACTGAGCATGCATGAATGCAAACCATGAATACTTACAGCTGCGTGGTTCCTTATATAAATACACTGTATTTAATCATTCCACTATCATTGTATATTTAGCAATATATACATAAATACATCCATTTTTCATTTTAGAAATACTGCTGATATGTAGCTGACCATATTGGCACATAAATTTTCTTATACATCTCTGATCCTATCCTTGATATAAGATCCTAAGACTTGACTACCCGCATCAAAGAGTATGATTTTATTTTTTAGGTTAGAAGTTTATTTATAAATGGACTAAATTTCATCTCAATAATTTCAAAGAGATTTCACACAAAGTGCAAGCATTCTAAGAGAATTCTAAACACATGTAGCAATAAAATTCTCCACAAATTAATATTGGTAATCTTGTGAATGTATGAAAGAAAAACCATTAATTATTAGAATATTACTTTACTTAGAGATATAATTTTCAGATAAATTTTTAAAGAAACAGACTTTGTAAGTAGATCTGGAATAACACACACAAATATAAGGTATTTATAACTCTATAAAGTATTTGTGATTATCATTGTTGTCTACAAGTTATATTTACAAGTTAATATATGATGGCAATGCTCTAATAAGTTTTGAAATGTTTCCTATATTGTACCACTGATCTAGAGTGTACATTGAAAATGAATCTTTTCTAAACGGGTGTGGAAAAAGCATGCAAATGTCTGAATTTTCAAAGGAAGCAAAATGATCTCTCTTCAATTTTTTAAAATATATTCGTTGATTTTTTGCTCTAACAACTGCAAAGTCAGGCATCTGTTACTGTTTGGTGTGGTGCTGAATTTCACGGTTTGTTAATTTTGCAGTTATGTCTACAAAGCTAATAAAAGGAAAATGGGCAAGTCTTTTATTCTGCAAAATTCAGAATATCCCCTGGGTAATTTTTTCTTCATGGAATTCATTTCATATTTTTCTTTTAAGTGAATGAGATGTATCCCATTTTTTTAAGTTATCAAGAACTATGGATTACTTGATTTTTAGGTTGTTAAAAATAATAAAACTGGCTCCACATGATTAATTCTCCAATATTTGTTTCAGAGACTCTTTTACTATGTAGAGGGAAGGACAATATAAAACTTTACATAAAACATATCTCTATACTTCCCGAGTCCATATGGACATGATAGCAACATAATAGTAGATCCCTGGATAAAAATCAATTCATTTGACACTATTAGTTCAGTTCAGTTCAGTCACTCAGTTGTGTCTGACTCTTTGCGGCTCTATGAACCACACCACACCAGGCCTATCTGTCCATCATCAACTCCCGGAATCCATCCAAACCCATGTCCATTGAGGTAGTGATGCCATCCAACCATCTCATCCTCTGTCATCCCCTTCTCCTCCTGCCCTCAATCTTTCCCACATCAGGGTCTTTTCAAATGAGTCAGCTCTTCCCTTCAGGTGGCCAAAGTATTGGAGCTTCAGGTTCAACATCAGTCCTTCCAATGAACACCCAGGACTGATCTCCTTTGAGATGGACTGGTTGGATCTCCTTGCAGTCCAAGGGAATCTCAAGAGTCTTCTCCAACACCACAGTTCAAAAGCATCAATTATTCTGCACTCAGCTTTCTCAACTCTCACGTCCATACGTGACCAATTGAAAAAAACCATAGCCCTCACTATACAGACCTTTGTTGACAAAGTAATGTCTCTGCTTTTTAATATGCTGTCTAAATTGATCATACCTTTCCTTCCAAGAAGTAAGCATCTTTTAATTTCATGGCTCCAATCATCATCTGCAGTGATTCTGGAGCCCAGAAAAATAGTCAGCCACTGTCTCCCCATTTATTTGCCATGAAGTGATGGGACCAGATGCCATGAGCTTAGCTTTCTGAATGTTTAGCTTTAAGCCAACTTTTTCACTCTCCTCTTTCACTTTCATCATGAGGCTCTTTAGTTCTTCTTCACTTTCAGCCATAAGGGTGGTGTCCTCTGCATATCTGAGGTTATTGATATTTCTCCCAGCAATCTTGACTTCAGCTTGTGCTTCTTCCAGCCCAGCATTTCTCATGATGTACTCTACATATAAGTTAAATAAGCAGAGTGACAATACACAGCCTTGGCTTATTCCTTTCCCGATTTGGAACCAGTCTGTTGTTTCATGTCCAGTTCTAACTGCTGCTTCCTGACCTGCATATAGGTTTCTCAAGAGGCAGGTCAGGTGGTCTGGTTGCCCATTTCTCTCAGAATTTTCCACAGTTTATTGTGATCCACACAGTCAAAGGCTTTGGCATAGTCAAGAAAGCAGAAATAGATGTTTTTTCTGGAACTCTCTTGCTTTTTTGATGATCCAGCAGATGTTGGCAATTTGGTCTCTGGTTCCTCTACCTTTTCTAAAACCAGCTTGAACATCTGGAAGTTCACAGTTCATGTCTTGCTGAAGCCTGGCTTGGAGAATTTTGAGCATCACTTTACTAGCATGTGAGATGATTGCAACTGTGTGGTAGTTTGAGCATTCTTTGGGATTGCAGTTAACACTGACCTTTTCCAGTCCTGTGGCCACTGCTGAGTTTTCCAAATTGGCTGGCATATTGAGTGCAACACTTTCACATCATCATCTTTTAGAATTTGAAATAGCTCAACTGGAATTCCATCACCTCCACTAGCTTTGTTCGTAGTGATGTTTCCTAAGGCCCACTTGACTTCACATCCCAGGATGTCTGGCTCTATGTGAGTGATCACACCATCGTGATTATCTGGATCATGAAGATATTATCTTTTTTGTACAGTTCTTCTATTTTTTCTTGCCACCTCTTCTTATCTTCTGCTTCTGTTAGGTCCATAGTATTTCTGTCCTTTATCAAGCCCATCTTTGCATGAAATGTTCCCTTGGTATCTCTAATTTTCTTGAAGAGATCTCTAGTCTTTCCCATTCTGTTGTTTTCTTTTATTTCTTTGCACTGATTGCTGAGGAAGGCTTTATTATTTCTCCTTGCTATTCTTTGGAAATCTGCATTCAAATGGGTATATTATTTCTTTTCTCCATTGCTTTCATATTCCCTTCTCTTCACAGCTGTTTGTAAGGCCTCTCAGACAGCAGTTTTGTTTTTTTTGCATTTCTTTTTCTTGGGGATAGTCTTGATTCCTGTCTCCTGTACAATGTCACAAACGTCCATCCATAGTTCATCAGGCACTCTGTCTATCAGATCTAGTCCCTTAAATTTATTTCTCATTTCAACCGTATGATCATAAAGGATTTGGTTTATGTTATACCTGAATGGTTTAGTGGTTTTCTCCACTTTCTTCAATTTCAGTCTGAATTTGACAATAAGGAGTTTATGATCTGAGCCACAGTCAGCTCCCAGTCTTGTTTTTGCTGACTGTACAGGGCTTTTCCATCTTTGGGTGCAAAGAATATAATCAATCTGATTTCAGTGTCGACCATCTGGTGATGTCCATGTGTAATCTTCTCTTGTGTTCTTGGAAGAGGGTGTTTGCTATGACCAGTGTGTTCTTAACAAAACTCTATTAGCCTTTGCCCTGCTTCATTCTGTAGTCCAAGGCCAAATTTGCCTGTTACTCCAGGTGTTTCTTGACTTCCTACTTTTGCATTCCAGTCCCTTATAATGAAAACGACATCTTTTTGTGTGTTAGTTCTAGAAGTTCTTGTAGGTCTTCTTAGAACTGTTTAACTTCTCCTTCTTCACTGTTACTGGTTGGGGCATCGACTTGGATTACCGTGATATTGAATGGTTTACCTTTGAAAGGAACAGAAACCATTCTGTTGCATTTGAGATTGCATCCAAGTACTGCATTTTTGACACTTTTGTTGGCCACTCCAACAAAAGATGGCTAATCCATTTATTCTAAGGGATTTCAGAGTGAACATTGACATTCTAGGACTCAGTGAATTAAAATGGACTGGAATGGGTGAATTCAACTCAGATGACCATTATATCTACTAATGTTGGCATGAAGCCCTTGATACTATAAATATTTCATTAATCTTTTAATAGACAGAATCTGAGCATTTGGTGATTCTAGGCAGAGGCTTTGCAGTGTCAGGGACTGTAGATCAAAAATTAAATTATCTATATTTTAAAATTGTGAGTTTAATATAAGAAAATACAATTTTATTTTCAGAAGTCCAATAGACACTTATGAGCAATTTTATATAAGTATACCAAGAAGTGGAGGAGAACAATAAAAACCTAAGATGCCTCTGAAGTAGTCTTTATATAGTGTGGTTAGGTATAAAATTAGATATTGTATAAGGATTCAATTAAGAGAAAGAGGAAACCTTTGTATTCTAATTATACAAGCTTGTATACAGGGAAATAGAAACTTATCCATTGAATGGGTTGGGTGGAATAAAGATCAAAGAAATTGGAAACCAACAATTATTGAAGGATTCATCTTGTAGCAACAAATCAAGTAATTTCAACAAGAGTCTTCCTCAGAAGTTGTTTTAAATACCGAGAACCACTTTTTGATTGGGTTGCTTGTTTTTCTGGTATAGAGCTGCATGAGCTGCTTGCATATTTTGGAGATTGTTTGTCAGTTGTTTCGTTTGCTATTATTTTCTCCCTTTCTGAGGGCTGTCTTTTCACCTTGCTTATATTTTCCTTCATTGTGCAAAAGTTTCAGTTTAATTAGGTCCCATTTGTTTAGTTTTGTTTTTATTCCCATTGAATGGGGATGGAGGTGGAAGGGCAATTCAGGGTGGGCTGGGGGGGACACATGTATAACTGTAGCTGATTCATGCTGATGTATGACAAAAACAAACACAATATTGTACAGTGATTATCCTCCAATTAAAATAAATTAATTTCAATAAATATATATCAAGAACCTACTAGGTGCTTTTCCTATTACCACAAGGACCAATGATCCTGAAAGAGCCCTTGCCAGTCTCTCAGCAGCTAAAGCAAATCCAGTGTTTCACAGGGTTTGACTGGAGTGACTCTGAACACTGCTAAGCCAGCACTGACTCTGGAAAATAATGATCTCCCCTCTTCTTCTACCTCACATTAATAGTGCTTAACATTGCTTCACATTAGCAGACTATACGAAAATCCTACCAGAAATAAATCTGGGAATTGTAGTCCAGTCCTAAATCAAATCAATTATGACCTTATTTGATTTAGACATACCTGAATGACCTAGTGATTTTCCCTACTTTCTTCCATTTAAGTCTGAATTTTGCAATAACGAGCTGATACTAAATGATAACTGAAATTCGCAACAATATTAATGTGCTTGGATTTTGTGTTTGTTAGGATTATACACTCAACAACATGGCTTTTTTCATATTTAACCAAGTCATGGGGGCAATGCAAAATCCTAATAAACATAAGGTAAGTTAATTTTAATGATGTGCTGTGCTTAGTTTCTCAGTCATGTCTGAATCTCTGCAATCACAGGGACTGTGGCCTGCCAGGCTCCTCTTGTCCATGGGAAGCTTCCAGGCAAGAATACAGAGTGGGTTGCAATGCTTTCCTTCAGGGGAAATTCCCAACCCAAGTCTCCCACATTTCAGGCAGATTCTTTACGATCTGAAACACCAGGGAAGCCTGATTTTAAAGACAGAGTTGAGATTAAGCTGTCTTTAGAACCATTAACCTTCAGTTCAGTTTAGTCTCTTAGTTGTGTTTGACTGTTTGCAACCCCATGGATTGCAGCACACCAGGCCTCCCTGTCCATCACCAACATCCAGAGTCTAAACAAACTCATCTCCATTGAGTTAGTGATGCCATCCAACCATGCCATTCTTTGTTGTCCCTTCTACACTGGCCCTCAATCTTTCCCAGCATCAGGGTCTTTTCAAATGAGTCTTCTCCAGCATCACAGTTCAAAAGCACCAATTCTTTGGTGCTCAGTTTTCTTTATAGTCCAAGTCTCACATCCATACATGACTACTGGAAAAACAATAGCCTTGAATAGATGGACCTTTATTGGCAAAGTAATGTCTCTGCTTTTTAATATGATGTCCAGGTTGGTTATAACTTTCCTTCCAAGGAGTAGCGTCTTTTAATTTCATGGCTACAGTCACCATCTGCAGTGATTTTGGAGCCCCCCAAAATAAAGTCAGCTACTGTTTCCACTGTTTCCCCATCTATATGCCATGAAGTGATGGGACCAGATGCCATGATCTTAATTTTGTGAATGTTGAGCTTTAAGCCAACGTTTTCACTTTCCTCTTTCACTTTCATCAAGAGGTTCTTTAGTTCTTCTCCCTCTACCATAAGCGTGATGTCATCTGCATATCTGAGGTTATTGATATTTCTTCCAGTAATCTTGATTCCAGCTTGTGCTTCATCCAGCCCAGTATTTTTCATGATGTACTCTGAACAGAAGTTAAATAAGTAGGGTGGCAATATACAGCTTTGACATATTCCTTTTCCTATTTGGAACTAGTCTGTTGTTCCATGCCCAGTTCTAACTGTTTCTTCCTGACCTGCATACAGGTTTCTCAAGAGGCAGGGCAGGTGGTCTGGTATTCCCATCTTTTCCAGAGTTTTCCACAGTTTATTGTGATCCATGCAGTCAAAGGCTTTGGCATAGTCAATAAAGCAGAAATAGATGTTTTTTGGAACTCTCTTGCTTTTTTGATGATCCAGCAGATGTTGGCAATTTGATCTCTGGTTCCTCTGCCTTTTCCAAAACCAACTAGAACATCTGGAAATTCACAGTTTACCTATTGCTGAAGCCTAGCTTAGAGAATTTTGAGCATTATTTTGCTAGCATGTGAGATGAGTGCAATTGTGCGGTAGTTTAAGCATTCTTTGATCCAAACAAATTAAACAAAGATAATTAATTTTGTTATTGATCATTTAATTTGTTCTGAAAAATGAAAAACATTTTTTCATGCTCTTAGAGTCACTAAGATACACACACACACCCACACCCACATATATATACATATATGTATAAATATATATAGATTTTCTTATACATGTAGTTCACTTCATTAGCATTATCCTAAACTGCAGTTGGCTGCTGTATAGCACACTGAACTAGCTCTCCTATCTTGATCTTCTTGCAACTAATATTTTCCTACCACCTCTTTCCACCTGTTCTCCACACTAAAATTAGAGTGATATTTTCAACCTGAAAATATGATGATGTCATACCCAGAAACACAAACTACATTCTTAGGGAGATGCATGTTTTTTTCAAAAAAGTTTAGTTTAGCAATTTTCTTAAATTTCCTCTGGCATTGTTTTGTAATCTTCAACAATTTATCTAGCTTTTCAGAATTTCTGGTTTTATTTCTAAAATAAAGCACTACCTCAAAAGGGATTGGGCTTCCCTGGTGGCTCAGAGGTTAAAGCGTCTGCCTGCGATGCGGGAGACCCGGGTTTGATCCCTGGGTCGGGAAGATCCCCTGGAGAAGGAAATGGCATCCCACTCCAGTATTCTTGCCTGGAGAATCCCATGGACGGAGGAGCCTGGTAGGCTACAGTCCCCGGGGTCGCAAAGAGTCGGACACGACTGAGCGACTTCACTTCACAAAAGGGATTACTAAAAATTAAGCAGGATGAGCCCTCATACACTGCCTGATAAATACCTGTTCAGCAGTGGCTAGTTTCTCTATTAAAAAATCTTTTCTGTATGATAAAATATCTTTTAAAATAATTGATGATTAAAGGATGCTATGATTAATGACTGTGGCTCTGAACAAAAGCCCCTTATTGCAAAATTCAGACTTGAAGAAAGGGAAAATCACTAGGTCATTCAGGTATGACCTAAATAAATTCCCTAATGACTATACAATGAAAGTGAAAAATAGATTCAAAGGCTTAGATCTGATAGAGTGCCTGAAGAACTATGGATGGAGGTTTGTAACATTGTACAGGTTTGATGTACATACACCATCAAAACCATCCACAAGAAAAAGAAACGTGAAAAGGCAAAATGGTTGTCTGAAGAGGTCTTACAAGTAGCTCAGAAAAGAAGACAAGCAAAATGCAAAGGAAAAAGGAAAAATATACTCATCTGAATGCACTGTTTCAAAGAATATCAAGAAGAGATAAGAAAACCTTCCTAAGTGAACAATACAAAGACATAGAGGAAAACAATAGAATGAGAAAGACTAGAGATCTCTTGAAGAAAATTAGAGATACCAAGGGAACATTTCATGCAAAGATGGGCACAATAAAGGATAAAAATGATTTGGACCTAGAAGAAGCGGAATATATTAAGAACAGGTGACCAAGATACACAGAAGGATTATACAAAACATATCTTAATGACCCCAGATAACCATGATGGTGGGATCACTCACCTAGAGCCAGACACCCTGGATGTTTCGTAAGGAAGCATCACTATGAACAAAGCTAGTAGAAGTGATGGAATTTCATCTGAGCTATTTTGAGTCCTAAAAGATGATGCTGTGAAAGCACTGCACTCAATATACCAGCCAATTTGGAAAACTCAGCAGTGGCCACAGGACTGGAAAAGGTCAGTTTTCATTCCAATCCCAATGAAAAGCAATGCCAAAGAATATTCAAACTACCACACAATTTCACTAATTTCACGTTACAAAGGTCATCCTCAAAATCCTCCAAGCTAGGCTTTAACAGTACATTCACCAAGATCTTCCTGATGTACAAGCTGGATTTAGAAAATGCAGAACCAAAGAGGAAATTGCCAACATCCATTGATTCATAGAAAAGGCAAGAGACTTCCAGCAAAAACATCTATATCTGCTTCATTGACTACACTAAAGTCTTTGACTGTGTAGATCTGAACAGATTGTGGAAATTCTTAAAGAGATGGGAATAAAAGACCACCTTACCTGCCTCCTGAGAAATCTATACACAGGTCAAGAAGTAGCAGTAAGAACTGGACATAGAACAAGGAACTGGTTCCAAATTGGTAAAAGAGTATCAAGGCTGTATATTGTCACCCTGCTTATTTAACTTATATGAAGTGTACATCATGTGAAATGCCAGGCTGGATGAAGCACAATCTGGAATCAAGATTACTGGGAGAAATATTAATAACCTCAGATATGCAGATGACACCACCGTTGTGGCAGAAAGTGAAGAGGAACCAAAGAGACTCTTGATATAAATGGAAGAGGAAAGTGAAAAAGCTGGCTTAAAACTCAACATTCAAAAAACTAATATCACAGCATCTGGTCCCATCTCTTCACAGCAAATAGATGGGGAAACAATAGAAACAGTGACAGACTACTTTCCTGGGTTCCAGAATCAGTGCAGATGGTGACTGCAGCCATGAAATTAAAAGACACATGCCATTGGAAGAAGAGGTATGGCAAACCTAGATAGAGTATTAAAAAGCAGCAACAAAACTTTGCAACAAAGGTCCATATTGTCAAAACTATGGTTTTTGCAGTGGTCATGTATGGATGTGAGAGTTGGACCATATAGAAGACTGACCACCAAGGAACTGATGCTTTTGAACTGTGGTGTTGGAGAAGACTCTTGAGAGTCTTAGACCACAGTCTGAGACTGCAACAAGGTCACACTAGTCAATCCTGAAGGAAATCAACCCTGTATATTCAATGGAATGATTGATGCTGAAGCTCAGACTCCAATACTTTGACTACCTGACTGATGCAAAGAGCCAACTCATTGGAAACGAACCCTGAATCTGGAAAAGATTGAAGGCAGGATGAGAAGGGGATAACAGAGGATGATTGGATGGATGGCATCACTGACTCAAGGGACATGAGTTTGAGCAAACTCTGGGAGATGGTGAAGGACAGGGAAGCCTGACCTGCTACAGTTCATAGTGTTGCAAAGAGTCAGACACAACTAGGTGACTGAACAACAACAGCAATCGATGCTAAAATCTAAAATAATATGAAATGTGTTTTTCTGCTATTGTGATTTTTAGAATTAGTATAGATTAACTGAACTATAGTTGGTGTAAAATTAACTGCACACAAACCCCAGAAAGCTATTACCAAAATCTAAATATCAAACATTTCCATAGCCCCTCAAAATGCAATGCTCTTTATCTCTTAATACCAGCACAGCTATTGATTTGTTTCCGGCAATATTGATTAACTCGCATTTTCTAGAATTTTATGTAAATGGAATCAACACCATTTAATTAAAATACTACCTCCTTTCTATTATTACTTATGCCTTTGCACTTTTGTAAAAAACAAACAAACAAACAAACAACTGACCATATCTGTGTGGGTTTATTATTAGACTTCTTATTCTCTCCTTATTGATCTTTTTGACTATACTTTTACCAGTAACACAATCTGATTATTATAGCACATACCATTATAGTTTATTTGACACAGGTTAGTAATTTGACTATGTCATCTCAAAAATGTTTTAATAATTAGCTCCTATATATTTCCACATAAATTTTGGAATTGGCTTGCTGGTAACCTAAAAAAGAATTCCTTATCTGATTTTAACTGTGGTTGAATTAAATGCATAGGTCAATTTGGCCAAGAAATGACTTCAGCATGCTGCCTCTTCTAATTTATGCACAAAGTATATTTTTCTATTTATTTGCATTTTTGATTCCTTATTTTCAGCCTCCAACATCTCACATGATTTGTAAGATTTATACCTCAGTATCTCAATTGTTTGACCTATTGTAAATCATAGTTTTCCAAATTATGTTTCTCGTTGTTCAAATCTAAGATATAGCAATAAGATTTTAAATATATATATTTTGAAGTTGTGTTCTATGACCCTGTTAGACTCACTTGTTAATTTCAGAAACTTTTATTTGTAGATTGCTTAGATTTTCTAGGTAGATACTCTTGTTATCTGTTAACAGGGAAATATTCTTTCTTCTAATTTGCTTGTAATTATTTTCTTCTTCTTGCCTTCAGTTCAGTTCAGTTCAGTTCAGTCGCTCAGTTGTGTCCGACTCTTTATGACCCCGTGGACTGCAGCACACCAGGCCTCCACGTCCATCACCAATTCCTGGAAGTTAAACAAACTCATGTCCGTTGAGTCGGTGATGTCATCCAACCATCTCATCCTTTGTGGTCCTCTTCTCCTCCCACCTTCAATCTTTCCCAGCACCAGGGTCTTTTGAAATGAGTCAGCTCTTCACATCAGGAGGCCAAAGTATTGGAGTTTCAGCTTCAGCACCAGTCCTTCCAATGAACACTAAAGACTGATCTCCTTTAAGATGGACTGGTTGCATTCCCTTGTAGTCCAAGTGACTCTCACGAGTTTTTGCCAACACCACAGTTAAAAATCATCAATTCTTCGAACTCAGCATTCTTTATAGTCCAACTCTTACATCCATACATGACTACTGGAAAAATCATAGCCTTGACTAGATGGATCTTTGTTGGCAAAGTAATGTCTCTGCATTTTAATATGCTGTCTAGGTTGGTCATAACTTTCCTTCCAAGGAGTAAGCATCTTTTAATTTCATGGCTGCAGTCACCATCTGCAGTGATTTTGGAGCCCAGAAAAATAAAGTCTGCCATTATTTCCATTTTCCCATCTATTTGCCATGAAGTGATGGGACCGGATTCTATGATCTTCGTTTTCTGAATGTTGAGCTTTAAGCCAACTTTTTCACTCTCCTCTTTCACTTTCATCAAGAGGCTTTTTAGTTCTTCTTCACTTTCTGCCATAGGATGGTGTCATCTGTATATCTGAGGTTATTGATATTTCTCCCAGCATTCTTGACTCCAGCTTGTGCTTCATCCAACCCAGCATTTCTCATGATGTACTCTGCATATAAGTTAAATATTTAGGGTGACAATATACAGCCTTGACACACTACTTTTCCTATTTGGAACCAGTCCATATCCACTTCTAACTGTTGCTTCCTGACCTGCATACAGATTTCTCAAGAGGCAGGTCAAGTGGTGTGGTATTCCCATCTTCAGAATTTTCCAAAAATATCAGAATTTTTCACAGTTTATTGTGATCCACACAGTCAAAGGCTTTGGCATAGTCAAAAGGCACTTCTTGCCTTAATGCACTGATAAAACTTCTGATACAATATTGAATACATGTAATGAGAATGAACATTTATGCTATGTCCCTGTCTTTTGTGTATGTGTGTGTATGTGTGTGTGTGTGCTCTCACGCATGCACATATGTTTTGAGAGGTTGAGTCATTGCTTTAGTTTCTGGCATTAAGCAAGACTCTCCAGACTCATCCTATATATTTTATACCATAGCCCTAGAATGAGCCATTTATTTAAGGAACCCTGGTTCCTTTTGTTGGCGAGTGATATGAAAAACTAAAACCTGGACATTAGGTACACTTGCACCATTCATTAATGTTTGAATGCTGAACCAGACTTGTGTTTCTGTTATGAAAGTTAAAAGTATTAGTCACTCAGTCATGTCTGACTTTTCTGAAACCCCATGGACTGTATGAGTCCTACTTAAATGTAAAGCTTTATTATAAATTGCTAGATGTAATGGACCGATTATCTTATTTCAGAATTGTGAGTCTGTGCTCAAGATGGATATTGGGCTAAGGTTTGATTTTCTTCTGCTCTCTTTGTCTGAATTTGGTATTGGGATAGTGCTGTCCTCAACAAACGATTTGAGAAGTATTCTCTCTATTTTCTGGTGAGGCTTTTATATCAGTTGGTTTTATATCTTCATAAATGCTTAGTGGAATTCACCAGTGAAAAATCTGAACCTGAGAATTTTTTTGATGGGGGTTAGGGATGGGTTAGGGAGAGGCTATTAACTGTGAATTCAATTTCCTTAATAGGTATAGACCTATTAGCAACCTACTTTTTTTGTAATTAGTGCCTTTCAAGGAATTTATTCATCTAAGTTGCTAAATTTATAGGCATAGGTTTGGCTGTAGATTTCCCTTATTATCCTTTTAATGTCTGTAGAATCAGTGTGATGACTGCTTTTTCATTTCTAATACTGGTAATTTCCATCTTTTCGTTTAGCATTTTATAGGTCTACTGATACTTTAAAAGAATGAGCTTACTCTCCTGAATGCTTGTTTTCTATTCTTTCCATGGACAAAGATTAAAAGATCCTAAACAGGTATCATGTTTGCTGATGTTCAACATTAATTTATTTTGGCAAATGTGGTTTCTTAATCTATTGAGATGTTTACATTTTTCTTTGCTTTTGTTTTTAATTGTTAAATCATCCATGAATCGGAACAATATACCCAATTGGCATAATGGATTATCCTATTTCATATATTAAATTAATACAGACTGTCCTTTATATAGTATTTTTGTGGCTGTTCTTAAGGATTTTTCTCTCTTTGCTCCAAAAAGCTATGGATCTTTAAGTTTTCTTTGTTCTAATGCTTTTGTAAGATTTTTATTTCAATATATGCTGGATTCATAAGCTAACTTGAAATTATTCCCTCTATATTTTTAATATTTTAGAAGTTTTAGGAAAGATTGGTTTTATCTCTTTTTTTAAATGTTTGGAATATCTCTGTGGTAAATTAATCTCATCAGCAAGTTTGTTTATGAATAGATTTTTAAATAACTGTATTCAATTACTTTAATAGACAGGAAGCATGCAGGTAGACCATTTTCTCTCAGTTTCAGGACATTGTATTCTGGAGAAATTTTTTATTTTAAATTTATTGCCCAAGACATGTTTATAATATTATTAACATTTTGTCATTGATAGACTCTATTATATCCTAAAACTTTGATTGTGTCCTTTTCCCCACTAGGTGAGGAATTACTCAGATAACATGCATCCGTGTGCAGGATTTTTATCTTTCATCTAGATTTCCTAACATTTCTTTACACAGGTGAAGAAGGGGACAAATGCCAACCAAATGTATGAATTTCAAGAGAACTGTCTCCTTTTTAGTCCATAAAGGAAATCTAGAGAATAGTCACGTCAAAGAAACAAATAGATGGATAGAAATTTCTTCACAGTGGAAGATCTGTCTCTTATACACATCTCCTCTGAGAACATGTATAAGGGATAACATTAAAATTTTATATTTATGAAGGTCATATGTCTAATCCATTCTATTTAAACATAATATGTTAAAGCTCCCTGGTGATATATAAAAATAATTATGCCATCTGTGACTTCAGTTTTCTCTATAATAATGCTAAAATCTAAAAGTAGTAACTTTTTGAACTATTTTAAAAAATTCAGTTCCAGATGTTGTGGTAGGTTATTAGAAATCTGTAATTTGAGATTCTGCTCTATAACTACATTTGAGACTCTTCCTCTTGGTGTAATTCATATACTACAGAACACTCCCACAGAAAGCATCCCTAAAGGTCACCTGACTGATTTACAGAGGACAAAAGTACAATGAGACATAGGAGGAAATAAGCGTTTTTAAAGAAAAGTGAGGATAAAAGGCATATGAAAAGACACTATTGTGTCTTTTCAGAAAATGATTTTCTTTCACAGAAAAATGATTCTGTGAACAGAATTTGGATATACAACTGTGAAAAACCAATCCTTATAATTACAGTGTTTTAAATTCTAAGTGGGCAACATAAATATTCTTCCTATATGATATCTCCATATTTTTGATGAGTTTCATGGTTTACTCTATTTATATTTCCTTAGTCTATTTACTTTTTGTAACTGGTGTAAAGGATGTTAGACATAGAAAGGAAATTTTGATGTGCAAAGATTCATTATATACAGTCTGTTTACATATATTTTGAAAATCAATATTTTTACTACAGCCTCATATTATTTTAATCATTTTATTATGACAGGTTTGTCCATCAATAATTTATAAAATACTTATCATGAATTATAATTTGATAGGCCTGCACCTTTCCCTAAATTTTGCATTCTGTGATAGCTTAATTATCAAGTAGTAGCAATATCTCTATTTACATTGAAGAAAGTGTGTGTGGAAGGGGTGTGCATTGTATGCATATATCACATATACATGTACTTAATTCTGAATAGTGACTACTTCTCCAGTGAATGTCTCCTTTGTAAGTTGGACACTTGTTTTTATTTTCAGTGCAAGTTTAAGCATATTTGAAAACATTTCTAACACCATGAAAATTTGAGATTAATCTTGCTTTTGTGAATATCTATGATGTTATGAAAACACTCCTTCAGAAGCTCTTAATTTAAATAAGTTTAAAGAAGTCAAAGTTAGAATGCTATGCATGTAATGGTAAAATTATTAAAGACATTTTAAGCCTCTAATCCCTGTGTTACTGATGGAGTACTCTCACAGATTATTTAGCATCATTAAAGTATGTTGATGCTCTAAATTGACTTATCACTTCTCAAATATACACAGAGATACTCTAAAACTTGGTATTTTGCAGGATGTGTGTGTGTGCTCACTCAGTCATGTGGCTCTTTGTGACCCCATGAACTGTAGCCCACTAGGCTCCTCTGTCCATGGAATTTTCCAGGTGAGAATACTGGATTGGGTTACCATTTCCTATTCCAAGGGATCTTCCTGACTCAAGGATCAAGCTCACATCTCTTGTGTCTTCTGTATTGGCAGGAAGATTCTTTACTACTGCACCATCTGGCAAGAAGCACTATGTACTATTATACAAAATGTAATTCAATTACAAAACAGAAGATGTAAATTACTTACTTTAGATATAGTCATATTTAAAATCAAGGCAGTGTGATGTGGGCGAAAGATTGGACACATATACAACATATGTGAGTGGGAATACAGAAGTAGACCTCCACATGTAATTGATTTTATATAAATATATAATGCCAAAGTAATAAAATAAAGAAGAGATAGACTTAATAAATCAGAATAACACTGAGATAACTGTACACATATACAACATATGTGAGTGGGAATACAGAAGTAGACCTCCACATGTAATTGATTTTATATAAATATATAATGCCAAAGTAATAAAATAAAGAAGAGATAGACTTAATAAATCAGAATAACACTGAGATAACTGGGCTGACTTTATTTTTTGGGGCTCCAAAATCACTGCAGATGGTGACTGCAGCCATGAAATTAAAAGACACTTACTCCTTGGGAGGAAAGTTGTGACTAACCTAGAGAGCATATTAAAAAGCAGAGACATCACTTTGCCAACAAAGGTTCATCTAGTCAAGGCTATGGTTTTTCCAGTAGTCCATGTATGGATGTGAGAGTTGGACTATAAAGAAAGCTGAGCTCTGAAGAATTGATGCTTTTGAACTGTGGTGTTGGTGAAGACTTTTGAGAGTCCCTTGGACTGCAAGATCATCAAACCAGTCCATCCTAAAGGAAATCAGTCCTGAATGTTCATTGGAAGGACTGATGTTGAAGCTGAAACTCCAATACTTTGGCCACCTGATGTGAAGAGCCAAAGTCTTTCTCTTCATTTGAAAAGACCCTGATGCTGGGAAAGATTGAAGGCAGGAGAAGGGGATGACAGAGGACGAGATGGTTGGATGGCATCATCGACTCAATGGACATGAATTTGAGTAAACTCCGGGAATTATTGATGGACAGGGAAGCCTGGCGTGCTGCAGTTGATGGGGTTGCAGAGTCAGACATCACTGAGAGACTGAGCTGAACTGAACTGGGCATAAATATGTAGAAAATCCCAGTGGTAAAGAATCTGCTTGCCAAAGCAAAAGCCACAGGAAATGTGTGTTTGATCCCCTGGAGGAGGAAATGGTAACCCACTCAAGTATTCTTGCCAGGATATTCCCATGAACAGAGGAGCGTGGTGGGCTACAGTCCATGGCATCACAAAGATTTGGACATGACTGAGTGAGTCACTGTGCACACATGCATCTCATTATATACAAAACTTAGCCCCAAATGAACAATAGACATAAACATAATCTATAAAACTAAAAGTTCTAGAAGAAAACATAGAATAAAGTTTCTTGGAGAACAAAAATAATAACAATCATTATATGAATTGATACAGAAGAAATGTTGAAAATAGAAACTTTATTTTTATCATGATATAAAAAGAGTCGGATATGACTGAAAGGACTTAGCACAGACTCATAGTATAAAAAATAATATGTATTTTTGATACAAATGGAACAGTTAGGACTATCAAGCCCAGAGGAAAATCACAAATATATGGACACAATTTGTGATGGGCGGAGTTGCACATCAATCAGGAAACATGAACTTTTTAAATAAGTGATGGAATAATGACTATCCATAGGGAAAAACAAAGCAAAAATAGGACCCTACTTCTCATCATTAAATACATTCTATAAATATTAAATGACTGAATATAAAAAGATGTATATAATTTTATAAGAAATGACAATTACACTATGATCTTGGTATGTGAAATGCTCTTTTAAATAAGGATCCAAGAGTGCAAACCATAATGGAAAATTATTTCTGTCGACTTCAGCCTGTTGATAATGATGCTATTAACCAGAAACGTCTATGGCGCTTACCTGGACTTACACTATTTTTGGCAGCTCCCACAGTCATTTCCCTGACCAGAGCCAATGATGTGGCTGGACTGGCTCTTGTGGTTCTTATGATTGCAAGACACACTTCAGAAACAACCATCATAGAAATCTGAAAAGACAAGAATTATTGCTTATAAGTCCTAAGGGCACATGGCACACTCAGGCACACTCAGTGAGGTCTTGGGTAGGAGGAGATAGTGTGCCTGTAGTTCTACCTTTATGGGAGCCAAGTATGGGGTGCTTAGAGTTTCCCGGGTTCAATATTTATTGGTGAACTTAAACATAAAATGTTGAATTAAAGCAGGAAGGGAGAAGAAGTCTGCTATCTATAGAAAATTAATGGAAATTCATCAAAAAATTAAGAATAGAATAACATACAGTCCAGATGTTCCACCTCTGGGTACTGATCCAAAGAACAGGAAAACACTAATCCAAAAAGCAATATGCACTTCAATGTTCACTGCAGCATTATTGATAATACTAAAATACAGAAACAATCAAAGTGCCCATTATAGATAAAAGATAAAAAAGATCTGATATACACACACACATATATATGCCCAATTTTTTGCATCTTCTCATACCTAGCACTAAAATCATTAGTGGAGACATCTGTTGACTAGCAGCAACCTCATTATAACTAGTAGCAACCCTCTTTCAAAATGTATGCTTCACAGCACCATACTCCCCCTTCACCAAAATCACATATATACTGACTTTCTCCCTTACCTCTTTGGAGTAGCTCCTCAGAGCTATCTGAGATGCTGTTTCCTGGGCTATAGTCCTCACGTTGCCCCAAATAAAGCTTAACTCACAACTTTGTGCTATTTTTTTTTTTTTGTCCTTACAAATCTGAGTCATAAGCAGTAAGTGTCCTAGTTATTACTCTTTACGTTGCACGGTATTTATACTTCTTGTGTGAATGCTATATTTTGTTTCAGTTTCATAAGACAGTATAAAGCAAAATACTTATAAAGACAGGTATGGAATTAGTAAAATACTTTTCAGCATAAATCACTGTATCTAGGACATAGGTTCTGTGAAGCTACGTTTTAGAGATAATTTTGTCTACTTAGGGAATTTACTAAAATAACTATATAATGTGAGAAAACTTTAAATTGCACAGCTTTTAAGGAAATGATATACAGGCATGAATAGTATACATTGACCACAGAAAAATCACTAATTTGTTGCTAGTTTTATGTAGGAAAAAGCATAAGCAAGAATAGTAAATTTAAAAAAAAGACTGAGTTTTTCAGAGAAAATTCAAAGATGAAATGCTGATTTGACAGATTACAACAACTATGATAAAATAAGTGGAAATCTTTGAAGACATCATGTGATATTCTGCTGCTCAGATTTCTTTTAACAGAGACACAACTTCCTTTCCTTTAAATTCTTCCAAATATTGTCATGATAATTCAAAATCTTTTATGGTAACAATTTAATGAGACAACTAGGGCTCTGTTATTAAGGGGTTAAATATGAATAAACTGAATTTCTCTTTAATAATCATAAAATAACCCTAGATAGTCTTGCTGTTTCTTGTTTTTGATGGACATATGTGGCATGATATGTTTATTTGTGTGATAATTCATAATACTCACTTTATAGTCACACACTATAATTTTAGATATTTTTATTATATACCCAAAGTGTTCTACATAAAAATGGAAAAAGTTTGACTCACATTTTTTTTCATGAGTGCTCCAAAATTTTTGCATTCCATAATACAGCACCCCTAGGTATATAGTACTGTCATCCTAAGATTTTAAAAGAACATATACACACATACACACACACAATTGTAGTACCCTCCATGTACAAATAAACACACAAATGCAGAGTCATCAAACATAAAAATTGTTATTTTAATTGCAATATTCAGGTAGGAAAATCCTAGAAACAAAGAAAACAAAGATTTCCTTGGTTAAAAATGCTTTGCACTATTTTCACCTTTTATTTCCAATTAAAAAATATTATTAAGGTTATTATTTCTAAATGAAAGAAGAAGTGTTTAATCTCTTAACATTTACTGCTTGAGCCAGCCAGTAAAATTCTAAAGATGAATAAAAGCATTTACTCAACCACTAACAGACAGCAGTTCTGTGTTTAACATTCTTGCTTTTTAAATCTCTGTGGATTTCCAACTCTACAGATCAATAAATTCTGTTTTTAAAATATATTAACAAAAAAATCCCTCTTGAAAGATAGGGGAAATTACTCCTGAAATACAAAACCAACCATAATAATAATACAGTTGATCAAATGAAACATCAAGGAATTATGTGTGAAATGCAAAAAAGAATTGAGAATATGTATACTATCATGTAAGAACAAAGCACCAGCCTATGTTCAATACAGAATACAGGATGCTTGGGGCTGGTGCACGGGGCTGGTGCACGGGGATGATCCAGAGAGAGGATATGGGGTGGGATGTGGGAGGGGGATTCAAGTTTGGGAGCTCATATACACCCGTGGTGGATTCTTGTCAATGTATGGCAAAACCAATACGGTATTGCAAAGTAAAATAAAGTAAAAATTTAAAAAAATATATTTAATCAAGAATAATTTCATTTAATTATTTAAAGTCCATCTTTGCTCCAGTAAAATAATCTACTCATTATAGTAATCATATTAGTGTGTTAAAATTTTTACTGGTCAAGACATAACTTCATCTAATCCCAGGGAGGAAAGTGAGAAATTACAAGTGCACACAAACAGTTAAGGAGACCATGAAGATCCTGAACAGGAGACACATGAACCAAGTACATGCACATTTCATGCAATCATGGGCAGGAAAGTTCATAACTTTAACAATGGAAATTTCTTTTTCCAGTTAAGTAAATTTCAGAAGTAATTTTCCCAAATTTACAATTACATCTTAAACTCTGCAATCTCTTAATACTGGATTTTGTGAACAAATTTAGAGTTTCACAGGTTTATCTAAGGAAAACATATTTTGCCTTTAAAGAAAAAAATTATTAATCACACAATGTTAAGTAGATCCCAAGGAAAATTATATCACTTGCAACTAACACAGGTTCCAAGTTAGAGCACTTTTATTTTTACTCACTCTGATTTTATTTAACTACATCAGCTAATGGTAAAGAACCTGCCTGCCAATGCAGGACACCTAAGAGGCATGGGTTTGATCCCTGGGTGGGGAAGATCCCCTGGAGTAGGGCATGGCAACCCACTCCAGTATTCTTGCCTAGAGAATCCCATGGACAGAGGAGCCTGGTGGGCTACAGTCCATAGGGTTGCAAGAGTTGGACACGACTGAAGCAACATAACACACGCACGCGCGCACACACACACACACACACACACACACACACACCAAGGTCAGTAAAACATTCCCTTCTCTAATACACCGCCCTCTTTCTTCCCCTTGATCTTTTGATCCAGGATTGGCAAGTGTGAGAGACCCTGAGGCAAAGCCATTGACATGGAGAATCCAGTGGAGCTTAAAGAGTCCTGAATTCTATTTTGGGAATTTCAAACTTCCCCAATAGGGCTTCCCAGGTGGCACAATGGTAAAGAATTCACCTGTCAATACAGGAGAATCAAGAGATATGGGTTTGATCCTTGGGTCAGGAAGACTCCCTAGAGAAGGAAATGGCAACCCATTCAAGTATTCTTGCCTGGGAAATTTCATGGACAGAGGAGCCCTGGCAGGCTACAATCCATGGGGTTGCAAAGACTCAGACGTGATTGAGCAACTGAGCACACAGACACAGAAACTGTCCAACTAGGACATGTACTTTGGTAACTGTGACCTGTGATACATAGAGTTCAACACGCCATAATGTGAGGGGGATATATTCTATTCAGCTTTCAGGAAACCCCAGTTTCTTCTCTACCTTGCCCTGACTGATTTGCTTTTCTTGTTTACTGTCAGCACTGATAACTTTTTTCAGGAGAATTTGGGAGGAGGGAGGAGACAATATGACCTATCAACCTGCCAAAAAGCCCCCCACTGAAATTTATTTTGTCTGAGAGACGCCTGTGCCACCAGGGAGGACCATGAGTCAGAATGATTAGCCAGAGACAAACTGGAAACTAACTCCTTTACCATAAAACCTGAGATTGTTAGCCATGTGGCAGAGTTTTTTCCTGGGTTCCCTTACCCTGGTGCTCTCTGCCTGGGCACCCCTTTCCAATAGTCTTTTGCTTTGTCAATACGTATGTATCCTTGGATAATTCATTTTCAAGTGTTAAATAGGAGGCCACAATTGGGCCCTGGAAGGAGTCCCCCCTCCTGCAACATAAACATTTTTATAAAACTGATCACCCTTTCAGAGAACACTCCCACTACTTCCTTCCCAGTTTGTCTAATTGCTTTTTTCCAGAGAGGTAAATCAACTCTTTATCTTTTCTGGTCTTCTCTTTTCATTCCTTAGCATCTTCTCCTCTTACCTGGCATATTTTAATTCTTCAGTAAACCAAACCGTAAGCAAGACTGATCCTCTTTAAAGTCTGAGACCACTTCACCTTTGTTCTCCAGGTCCCAATCTTCTGACAACTTCTCTGAGAAAATTTTCCATTAATCATGTATAAGACTTTCTTTGTTATTACTGACCAAGTAATAGATATAGAACATTCTTTCAGGGAAGTCCATTTTTCACTAATAAGCAAAAAGAATTGCTCCAAGAGTAACATTCCTTGAAGTAATACTAGGAAAAGATAGTTGATTACTATTTCAAAATATATATATATATATATATATATATTGTTTTCAAGGTTCAGTTGAATCTCCCATGTCCAGAAACACAATATTAGAGGCTTATCTAAATATCCCTGGGTTAGTTTCAGTCAGTGCCTACTACATACCATCCCTGTCTAATGCAGCCAACCAGGGCAGCATAAGCTTGGATCACAGCATGTACCTCTAAAGACCAGTGTAAGAAGTCTCAGAAATCTTCAGAAACTTTCAAATATTGCCACAGTTCCAAGTTGCTTTTATTCCCACCTATCCTTGGTAAACTCACTTCAAAAACCCAAGGGACTTTTACCAAGACAGTAGCTACCAAGAAAGAATCAAACTTAGAAAATATACATAAATACACTTCTTTAATTAACCTACATGACAGAGACATTAACCTAAGTCTTTAATACTCATGTTCTATTTTATTGCTTGCTATTTCACGGCAGCATGCCTTCCAAACAGTTATTGTAAACCCATATCCAGCTTCCTGTTCTTTCTTATTAGGGTACAATATCAAGACCCGGGACAGCCATAAGACTGGGAGAGATTTAGACTATGATGCAGTTTTGAAAAGATAAAAGCTATCTGGCTGGTCATGGAAATGCGGAGAACCCTGCAGGCCCCCTCCAAGTACAAAGGCTCTCTGTGCCCCCTGCCTCTTGTTTGTAGGAAAGTTAAAGTTTCCCAGGCCTGCTTGAGTCACAAAAGAGCAGGCTCAGCTAATGACTAAGACACTAGAGTCATAGACTCAGTATCTGATGCACATCCCTGAGTTGGTTTACAGATGCTATCACTGCCAAGAGAGTAAAAGCTAACTGCATAGTGACCAGACTACAGCCCTGACACCAACTGCTCCATCTTGAGCAATAGAGCATCTATAGCTAGCACAATAGCTAGAACTGAATGGGATTAACACTATTGACCATAATAATCTATATCTTTGTGGGCTTCAAAATAACTGCAGCTTGTTCTGTCCATATATGTAAGCAGACCACTAAAACTGTCACCAAAGAGGTGCTACAGACCTGTGTCAACCTCATCTACTCTAAGAATATAGTTCCCTAGGTCAGCATGATGCTACAGAAGATGGACCTTTGCCCCTAATCCCATAGAAATGGAATGATGTCTGACAAGTGGGGATTTGTAAGCAGCTCCTTTGCCCCTTTCCTGTTTGCCCATTTCTGTTCCTCTCCAAACTTACAGGAATGAGATCACCCGGCAATTTAACCTAACTTCTGACTTATGCTCTCCTGAATGCACATAAAGCCTTCCTTAAACTGTTGATTCTTTTCCTAGATCAAAAGGAGTAAGACTGAAGAATTAAGTAGTTAAAGAATGACTAGGGTAGAAACTTCAGCAGACCTCTTAGCACTCCTGCAGGCAGATCATGCAGGCAAGATAACATCTGAAGAAATAGCCAGTCTGCAGCAATGGAGAATGATGCAAAATCTATTCTCCTACCTCGAAGACTTGCTGAGTGTCTTCCCCCTTCTTTCTCCTTTTCAAAATTGTCATGCCTGAGCAGAATCTTCAGAGTTGGTTGAGAGACATATGTCTGCCTCCTCTTCAGGTTGCTGGCGTTTCGATTAAAGCAACTTTTCTTTCAAGCACCACTAGCCTCGAGTACTGGCTTTCAAGCAGCAAGCGATCAAGCCTGAGTTGAGTAACAGCCGGATTTTTCTAACCTTACATAAAATGTTTCTATATACTATTTATTGGAAAGCTGTCTAGTAAAACATGAACCTATTCACTTTCATTCAGGTAAAGATTGGCAGTTGTATGATACATTCTTATGCTATTATGCTTTGTTTTGTCCCAAGCCAGAGATAATCCTTGCTTAATGCTTCTTAGACACTTATACAACAAATATTTTTTGAGCTTACTCTAAATGTAAGGCACTGAGGGGGGATGCCACTTGGCGTTAGGTGTGGACTCTATACAATCATGGAGTGCATAGTCTAACAAGGAAAATCAGATTGGTGAACTCTTGTAAAAGAGAGGAAAATAATAAAGAATTACAAGTAGAGTGCTATTGGATTTCAAGTGAGGAAGAAATTCCCTCTAGTATCACTAATAACAGTAAAATCTCAAGTCTTACTTTCCTAGCCAGAAATAACAAATCTCCTCAAAAATTACCATATTTGGTGCAATTATGCTTTTCAGAATTTTGAAAAAAAAAAAAAAGGAGGTTAATAAGTTTTGATATCAGTATCTGTTTCAGAACTTCCCTAGTGCTCCAGTGGTTAAATATCCATCTTGCAAAGTGGGAGAGGTGGGTTCAACCCCTTAGGAAACTAAGACCAAACAGATTGCAGAGCAACTAAGCCTGCTTGCTGCAAGTACTGAACCCAAGCCCCACAACAAAAGATATCACATGCCACAACAAATACCTAACACAGCCAAATAAATAAATATTTAAAGATCAGTTTCATATGACCTACACCTTGAACACATCAGTTGCTTTTTCCAGTGGAGATCTAATCACTTCTTAATAAGAACACATGAATGGAGCAATCAGAATTTGCTATAAGAATGTATTTGTATATGTGTGTCTGTATGCAGTTTTGTTCATTGCTTTTGTTTGTTTATATTTTCTTTTTTGAGAAGGTTAAGGGGAAAAATACACTCTGCTAGCAAAACTACAGGATTGAATATTGAAAAGATAAAGATAAAAGAAACATTTCCATTGCTGCCTGTAAGATAAACTTCTCCCTGGAATTTATCTCGAGTTTTTCTCCTTTTAAGAATTTCAAAGGCCTTTACATGTTTCTTGAAATTATTGTTCCCTTGGCAGCTACCCAGTGAGATGGCTGCAGACAGGTGCTATTATCCTTACTGTAGAGAATACAGTGTGGAGTAATATCCTAAAACTTTGATTGTGTCCTTTTCCCCACTAGGTGAGGAATTACTCAGATAACATGCATCCGTGTGCAGGATTTTTATCTTTCATCTAGATTTCCTAACATTTCTTTACACAGGTGAAGAAGGGGACAAATGCCAACCAAATGTATGAATTTCAAGAGAACTGTCTCCTTTTTAGTCCATAAAGGAAATCTAGAGAATAGTCACGTCAAAGAAACAAATAGATGGATAGAAATTTCTTCACAGTGGAAGATAATTTCTAGGCATAGCATGCTCAGCCTGTAGAAGAGAGAAGATAGAAAGTATATAGAAATTGTTGATGTTGAAGATATCCTCAGACCTGTAAAACATTAAGTTTTTTTAAAAAGGTGAGTTAGAGATCAAATTGTGTGTACAAATGCTTCATTAATCTAAGAGGTAATACTATCTGATTCAGTAATATCAATAAAATAAAGGGATTTTCCTTGATCAAAAAAGATAGGGTGATCAAAGCTGACAGAATGAATTAAAATCATGTTAATGTTTAGCCATAGGTACTAGAAGTGAAAGCCAGTAAATGTATTTTTAGAAATTCTTTAGAAACCAAAACTATAATTGTTTCATGTGTCTGCCCCTACTAAGATACAGGAAGGTACACAGGGGCCTGATAAAGGAAGAATAGGCTATAAAAGATGAATTTATGATCAACATATGGTAATAGGCTGAACTATCTCTGTCTCAGTGGATTAATCTGAGACTCAGACTAGAAGACAAAACAAAGAAGATATTTAACCCAACTTTCAAATTTTTATATTTTCAAGCTGCAGGGTTTTGACCAGGCTATTAGTCTCCTGCAGTGAGCTAGTCAGAGAACATAAAACTTAGCATAGTTAAAAGGCTTCAATGACTTACTGTATTTCAGAAAATCTGAGAGAGAACCGAACTAAAAATTTAGGTGGAAAGTTCAGCCTCCGTCAGGTGGCAAAGTACTTAAAGTAACACACATGAAAAGGTATATATATATTTCCACATTGCTAAGTTATTTTTCTTGGTACAGATCTTCCATTCAAACTTGGAGAGGATGATGATTTTTTGAGACAGAAAAATATATGCTCTTTGAAGATAGATGGATCCCTCACCTAGAGGTTCAGTTCATTTCAGTTGCTCAGTCATGTCCGAACCTTTGCGACCCCATGAAGTGCAGCACATCAGACTTCCCTGTCTATAACTAATTCCAGGAGCTTGCTCAAACTCATATCCATTGAGTCGGTGATGCCATCCAACCATCTCATCTTCTGTCAACCTCTTCTCCCCCTGCTTTCAATCTTTCACAGCATCAGGGTCATTTCCAATGAGTCAGTTCTTTCCATCAGGAGACCAAAGTATTGGAGCTTCAGCTTCAGCATTAGTCCTTCCAATGAATATTCAGGAAGGATGTCCTTTAGGATTGACTGGTTAGATCTCCGTGCCATCCAAGGGACTCTCAAGAGTCTTCTCCAACACCACAGTTCAAAAGCATCAATTCTTCTGTGCTCAGCCTTCTTCACAGTCCAACTCTCACATCATACATGACCACAGGAAAAACCATAGCCTTGACTAGACGGACCTTTGTTGGCAAAGTAATGTCTCTGCTTTTGAATATGCTGTCTCATTTGGTCAGAGCTTTTCTTCCAAGGAGCATGCGTCTTTTAATTTCATGGCTTCAGTCACCATCTGAGGTAATTTTGGAACCCAAGAAAATAACGTCTGTCACTGTTCAATTGTTTCCCCATCTATGTGCCATGAAGTGATATGACCAGATGCCACGATCTTAATTTTTTGAATGTTGAGTTTTAAGCCAGTTTTTTCATTCTCCTCTTTCCCTTTCATAAAGAGGTTCTTCAGTTCCTTTTTGCTTTCTGCCATAAGGCTGGTGTCATCTGCATATCTGAGGTTATCGATATTTCTCCTGGCAATCTTCATTCCAACTTGTGCTTCATCCAGCCCAGCATTTTGCATGATGTACTCTTCATATACGTTAAATAAACAGGGTGAAAATATACTTGATGTACTGTTTCCCAATTTGTATCCAGTCCATTTTTTCATGTCCAGTTCTAGATGTTGCTTCTTGACCTACATACAGATTTCTCAGGAGGCAGCTAAGATGGTCTGCTATTCCCATCTCTTTAAGAATTTTCCACAGTTTGGTGATCCACACAGTCAAACACTTCGGCATAGTCATTAAAGCAGAAGTATATGTTTTGTCTGGAACTCTCTTCCTTGTCCTATAATCCAACAGATGTTGGCAATTTGATCTCTCGTTCCTCTGTCTTTTCTAAATCAGGCTTAAACATATGGAAGTTCTCAGTTCACATACCGTTGAAGCCTCTCTTGGAGAATTTTCAACATCTCTTTACTAGCATGTGAAAAGGGTGCAATTGTGCTGTAGTTTCAATATTCTTTGGTATTGCCTTTCTTGGGATTGGAATGAATCCCAAAGTCCTGTGGCCACTGCCAAGTTTTCCAAATTTGCTGGCATATTGAGTGCAGCACTTTCACAGAGCATCATCTTTTAGGATTTGAAACAGCTCAAGTGGAATTCCATCACCTCCACTAGCTTTGTTCATAGTGATGCTTCCTAAGGACCACCTGACTTCATATTCCAGGATGTCTGGCTCTAGGTGAGTGATCATACTATTAAAATTATCTGGGTCATTAAGATTTTTTTTGTATAGTCCTTCTGTGTATTCTTGACACCTCTTCTGCTTCTGTCAAGTCCATACCATTTTCTCCTTTGTTGTGCCCATCTTTGCATGAAATGTTCCCTTGATATCTCTAATTTTGTTGAAGTGATCTCTAGACTTTCCCATTCTATTGTTTTCCTCTCTTTCTTTGCATTGATCACAAGGAAGGCTTTCTTATCTCTCCTTGCTATTCTTTGGAACTCTGCATTCAAATGGGTATATCTTTCCTTTTCTCCTTTGCCTTTCACTTCTCTTCTTTTCTCAGCTATTTGTAAGGCCTCCTCTGACAACCATTTTGCCTTTTTGCATTTCTTTTTCTTGGGGATGGCCTCACAAACCTCTGTCCATTGTTCTTCAGGCACTCTGGCTATCAGATCTAATCCCTTGACTCTATTTGTCACTTCTACTGTATAATTGTAAGGAATTTGATTTAAGTCATATCTGAAAGATCTAGTGGTTTTCCCTACTTTCTTCAATTTAAGTCTGAATTTGGCAATAAGGAATTCATGATCTAAGCCACAGTTAGCTCCTGGTCTTGCTTCTGCTGACTTTATAGAGATTCTCCATCTTTGGCTGCAAAGACTACAATCAGTCTGATTTTGGTATTGATCATCTGGTGATGTTCACGTGTAGAGTATTCTCTTGTGTTGTTGGAAGAGGGTGTTTGCTATAACCAGTGAATTCTCTTGGTAAACTCTGTTAGCCTTTGCCCTGCTTCATTTTGTACTCTGAGGCCAAACCAGCCTGTTCCAGGTATCTCTTCATTTCCTACTTTCCATTCCAGTCCCCTATGATGAAAAGGACCACACCTAGTGGTTGGTAGAAGTCTATAGAAAATTATTAACATATCTATAGAATTAGTACATCAGAGCAATGCTGGCACAGATGAGGTAGGGGTTGTAAAAGTTAAAACAAAAAAATGTGTTCTTTAAAGACCTTACTAGGATGGATGGTGCTCTGAATATGTGTATGTGAACCTTTAGCAGCTCTATACTCTCAATATAATGTGTGAATATAATAAACTTTGTGTTCTTACGTCTCCCTAGGTACACTTTTGTGGCTGTACGTAACTCATCATTATCTAAGAGAACACAGAAAACTGTGCTCCTGACTCCAGCTCACTAATAAATCTTCTGACTACAATAAGACTTTCCATGTGGATGTGCCCCAAAAGAGAAAGTCCGCAAACTGGTAGTGATGGATTCAGTTCACTTGATCATCATGTTTATGTGTATGCTACTGCTGCTAAGTAACTTCAATCATGTCTGACACTGTGTGACCCCATAGATGGCAACCCACCAGACTCCCCCGTCCCTGGGATTCTCCAGGCAAGAACGCTGGAGTGGGTTTATGTGTATAAATTATATTAATTCATAGTCCTTGTTAGAATTTATATCCATCTCTTTGGGTTTTGTTGATGTGAATGAATATTCCACTTCAGATTCTGATCATCTCTTGACATTCAGTTCAGTTCAGTTCAGTTCAGCTCAGTGGCTCAGTCGTGTCCGACTCTTTGGGACCCCATGAATCACAGCATGCCAAGCCTCCCTGTCCATCACCAACTCCCGGAGTTCACTCAGACTCAGCAGAAATCCTGAGACTGTAGAGATGAAGTCCAGCTCCTGGAATTTAATGACTAAATTCAGCACTAAAATGATGTAACAAAGTTGAGCTGTACCAGTAGGCAGAAGCTCCCTGTAGGCAATGTTCTTCTGTATTATTTAAACATGGTCTTCAAGTAAAATTGTATTTCTAAGACTCAGTATAACAAAGTTAGACTTGGGGAAAAGTCATGCAATAAGTTATTATAAAAACTATTTAAATTCAAAAAGGAAAAGTGGAAGCACTCAAAATCTCAGAGGTTACCAGAACGAATTACTTCTAGAGCTGGAGTCAGAGTTCAACATAGCTAGGCTTCATTTGGCAAGTTCTGTTAGTTATTCTCTTGTTCTAAATGCCCACTATCCTTTAAATTACCACTCATTGTATTATTTAATTGGTATTTCATAGAATTACTTTAAATAATTTTGGAGAAAAATGTTGGGTTTTATCAAGCATTAAGTACATATACCAGACAGGTGATTTGGGGATTTAATGTAGGTAATGAAGGTTAATTCATACCTTTGGAAATCTTTATTAGCATATAGCTGTATGCCTAAGTGCACTGGAAAGGATGTTCAGAAGGTGTGAAGAAAGAAGGATTACTGATCTTCTTAAGATGGTCTTTGGGCGACCTCATGGAGAATAATTAAACTCTCCTCTGAATTTTACTTATATACTTGTAAAATAACATGTGACCTTAACTTTTGAAAGTAAAATGCTAAAGTACCTTGGGAACTTCTCTCTAACTATATGATAAAGCTTTATGAAAATGTGATGGAAATCCATTTAGTACAATGAAGCATTTCTATCATATATCAGGCTATCCAAATACAATGTTTTAAATGAAATGTTTCTACTTCCAAATTTTCTAATTTACTTAATTTTATATTTTAACCCATACTGGATAAATCTAGCCATATTATAGAATCCTTAATTCCTTCTAACCTTCATGGGAAAATATGATTATTTTAGAAGAGCACCCTCACATTTAGCAATATGTCTTTCAAACATTAATCCACTTAGATTTTGGAAATATTTCTGTTAATATTGTCCCTAATCATGAGAAATATATAAACCTAAAGTTTCCTCAGAAGGAAAATAATAGGTACAAAACAAGAAAAAGCAGATAAAGATGAAGTAAAGGCAGTAAATGAATAATAATGAATGCTGGCCAAACATAGGATCATATAGCTAAGCACATCATGGCTCAAAGGGGAAGGTGATGTTACAATGCAATAATAATAAATAGTAATAACAATAACTGCAATAAGTTAAAATAGGCACAACCAGACTGATTAAGAAGAGTGGAGGTTCTTAGAGATTGGAGTAAAGCCTGCATTGGAAAATAGAAGTATGAAAGAGAAAGGTAGAAAAGAATAAGGAAAAATTAGTAACATAGAGTACGGTAGAGAAGAAACCAGAAGACTCACAATATCCAAGGATTAGGACAGAAACTTAGCCTATAACTGAGAAAAGACATTGAGAATAAATTGAGAAATAAACCAAGCAGCCGACTTTAGATATCTCAACACTTTAACGTAAGGTGACTTTCTTATTCACTATAATTCTAAGAAGCTTTGGGACAGCCGGTCTGTTCTCAATTTCATTAATCTGGTATCTGGACAGAAGCACACATAGCTATATATATGTGTTAGTGTGATTTATCTTCAATTTTGGTATATACTTGAAAAATTTATTTAAAAAATTATATAATGTTTAAGTGACAGATACTTACTCATTTTTTAAAATATTCACATATTTGATGTGGATTGTTATTTCAATATTTGAGGATGGGAATCTGTCCCATAATACTTAAACCTGGTTGTCATTCAGATCATCTGGCATGCTTGTCCTTAGGCCCATCTGTTAGGTTGTCAGGGTGCCATACTGAGGAAGTGGCAAGCTAGTTTGAAGTAGATATAAATGCCAACCAAAGATTAATTTAGCAGGAGAGCTTGTTGAGTACAAAGTGACATCTCCTATAAGAGGGAACTCTTGACTAGCAATGCCAAATCGGGGCCCTGTGCTTCATTACATGTGAGTACATCTGTTGCCACTTGTAGGCCTAATGCCATAAAAGAGAATGACTTTCATTGTGAAAGCTACTTTGGAAAAAATGGAAGCTTAGGTAATTGCATAGTTTATGAAGGACAGACTTAACTGTTGCATATCTAATAAAGTTATTGAGATATATACTTCTGAAAAGCTGATGAAATAAAATAATATACAATATTTTTGTAGTTGAGAGAATTAACTTATGAATTGAAAGGCAGCATTAAAAAGAAAGTAAATATATAGAGTAATATGTAACTATTAATACTTTATTAGAGAAGTTAGTGATATATGGAATAGATTTTAGCATTGCAGGATTATATTAACACCATAATGGAAAGAGGGAAAGATAGAACCAATGGGATAACTTCAAGCATAACAATATGTCAAATACATGTGATTTGGAAACAGAGAAAACATTTAGGATTCAAAATTAAGAAAGAAGGATTAGTTGGGAAATTGTATCTAACAATTACACAAAAGAAATGTATTGTAGAATATGCAAGAATATTAAGAATAAAATTTTAAAAATGAATTAGAGTAAAACTTGGCATGTCATAGATTTTAATGAATGTGGCAAAGCTCAGAAAAGTCATCTTTTCAACTTAACTGATGATAATTTTTGAACAGATGCTTTCAAAAATATTTCATGACAACATAGCATGTGTCACATTCAGTGACTGAATTTCCTTTATGATTGGAGATAAATCTAAATTATTTTTTTTTAAACTTGTAGGTGACAGTTTCTTAAACTTACAATTTTGTAAAAAAAAAAAAAAAAAAAACACTGGTGGCTCTTGTTAAATAACCAAATAAGTCACAACCAAGTGAAAAGTAATGAACTATTTTTTCTTCCTTTTGTTTCCATGAAGTGATGCTTTAGAGATATTTCACATTATTTTTCTTTTAAAAATCACCAAAACTGAATCTTTGATTTGAAATCTCAAAATTGATAATTCAACAGATTTGTTGGTTCCATATCACCACACTGCTATACTAACAGGTATATTTTGCGTGATAACTTTCCAGATAAAAGCATGATTTGTAAGCCTGTGCATCAAATTCTCAAGCTTTATTTTTTTTTAAAGTGGTCTTTAGGAAATATGATATTCCATAGAAGTTGAAGCTTTTTTATAATATATTGCATAAAACACTGCATAAACTACTTTAATCACCTTGAGGAATGAACCAAAAGCTGTGATTCTAAACTTGCAAAAGGTGTAAGCATCTAAGTAATTATTTAACACTGGAAAGCATCATCCAATGCCTTTGAAGTTAAGAATCCCATTTCTTCATGTGATGTCTTTAAATGTATTTGAGGGCAGAATTATTTCCATTTTTAATATGGCAACTTTCTACCATATTTGCAGATTGAAATGAATGTGTTTCTTTGAAATCAAGTGGCTCTACTAATGAGCCAATTAGAAATCATCTTTATCTTAATCTCAGGAGAATTGTTCCTACTTTGTAAAAACTTCTTGTTGGATCCATATTTATTGGTTTTTAATTGTGATTCTGAAATCTGATCATTTTATTCTATAGAAAAAAACCCTGTATTTTCCATTTCTAGCAATATTGAGTACCAACTACTTTAGCAACATTGAGTATTAATTATTTTAAGTAAGTTAACTCGTGTATTTTTCAGTTAAGCCATGATGTGGCTACTGTTATTTTCTTGCAATGAATAGATGAAGGAATTAAAAATCTTGGAAGATTTATAATTTGTCCAGGGTCTTGTAGCTGGTAAGCAGCATAGCTCAAACTCAAACACAGGCAATCTAGATCCACAATATTAAGCCAAATTAAATCTTAAATGATGTGCCATAAAACTTTTATAAATATGTGGAATAAAGTACAAGAATCAATATTTTAGTATTACTGTGTTGTCATCGTTGTGTTGGGCTCTGTAAGATCATGGCAGATCATGGCATCTGGTCCCATCACTTCATGGCAAATAGATGGGGAAACAGTGGAAACAGTGACAGATTTTATTTTTGGAGGCTCCAAAATCACTGCAGATGGTAACTGCAGCCATTAATTTAAAAGATGCTTACTCCTTGGAAGAAAAGTTATAACCTACATAGACAGCATATTAAAAAGCAGAGAAATTACTTTGCCAACAAAGGTCCATCTAGTCAAGGCTATGGTTTTTCCAGTGGTCATGTATGGATGAGTGTTAGACTATAAAGAAAACTGAGCACTGAATAACTGATGCTTTTGAACTGTGGTGTTGGAGAAGACTCTTGAAAGTCCCTTGGACTGCAAGGAGATCCAACCAGTCCATCCTAAAGGAAATCAGTCCTGAATATTCATTGGAAAGACTGATGTTCAAGTTGAAACTCCAATGCATTGGCCACCTGATGTGAAGAACTGACTCATTTGAAAAAACCCTGATGCTGGGAAAGATTGAAGGTAGGAGGAGAAGGGGATGACAGAGGATGAGATGGTTGGATGGCATCACCAACTCAATGGACATGAGTTTGAGTAAACTCTGGGAGCTGATGATAGACAGGGAGGCCTGGCATGCTGCTGCCCATGGGGTTGCAAAGAGTTGGACACAACCGAGTGACTGAACTGAATTGACTGATAAGTAAGATAGATATAAGTAATATTATATCACCATCAAATGAGTTTACTTTAAACCTTTGGGGGGAAAATTTGATTTCAGAGCTTTTTGTTTTTTTTTGAATTTGAATAAAGGATTTGAGACCTTTACTATTTCCTCTCTAGAGCGAATGAAGCAACTTGACTATGTTCTTATTTCACCAATTTCTTTGTTCTTTAAATTTACACTGTAAAAGAAAAAATAAACTAAATTAAATATATTTATAAATCTGCAAAACATATAATTTATAAATAAAAAAGACCTTTGTGCAATTTAAAATTTTATGTAATATATAGCTTTTTAAAATTTAATTAAAGTCATTCAGAGCTCAAATTCAATTCTGGTTTCAGGCAATAACATTTTTATAACCCTAAGGGAAATTTGGAATTCATTGTAAACATGTGGATTCAGAAAGAGACCTTTATATTTTCATGTATTCATGTTTATATTATCATACAGAGAAAATACTGAGCATTCATTTAAAATTTTCTGGAATATAAGCTTAGGACATTACAATTGCATTTCAGCATGCAAACTTGATTTGCAAAATCTTTTTTGACTGGGGGCAGGGCAGAATGTATTTTATTGTTCCGTTGACAAGTGTACTGATCCGGGTATATTTTATTTTGGTATTCAACATGAAGCATTAATGGAATATATATGTAGGGTTTGCACTTGTCTTTTCAATAAAATATAATATGACTATATATCTTAACTTAAATATTTAATATATTGAATGTACTTTAGCTTTCTTGTTTAAAACTTTCTTGGAGATATTTGAAGATTTTCCTTTCCCATTCAACTCTTCTTTCATGAAAAACCTATAATACACTCAGAAGCATAAATAGAAAATAATATTTGAAGAAATAAACACTCAAATTAGAACATGACTGTCTTTGGGTTCCGTGTCTCCCTTTACAGTATTTGTAATAAAACAAAGGGTTTTCCCTAAGATATACTGACAATGATAATATTATTGAAAACACTAGATTAGGAGTGAGATCTTGTTGAATGGCAGTCTTATACTGGACTTTGAAATAGGGTTGAAGTGAAATCGGATCACATGTTTGAAAGGAAAGCTTCTCAACAATACTGACAAAAACTCTGTGAGAATGTTGTTGCTATGATTGCTATTTTTATTGCCTACAGTTTTTTAGCTAAGATAAAGGTTGGAGATTAAGTGATTTTCTCAATATCACAGGGCATTTTAAAATATCAGACCTAGACTTCAACAAAAGTCTTCTTATTCAACATTCTCTGTAATTTTAGTAAGGCTGCTAGAAGAAAAATAACTTTAGACATGACTTTCAGTCTTTTATTCTTATAATGAGACTCATTTTAAAAACACATTAGACGATTGTATAATGCAATGTAAGTAAGTGCTGGTTCGAAGTCTGAATATGCATAACTAGTTCCAGTGAGGTGGAAGACTGAACCAACTGAGCACACTTGGTGATGACTGTTAAGAAACAAATGTATTTTATGTTTATCTCAAAAAAATGAAAAGAAAGGAAGTGCTGCACCTCCTCTTTGGGCTTCCCGTATAGCTGGTGGTAAAGTATCTGCCTGCAATGTGGGAGACCTGGGTTCAATTCCTGGGTCAGGAAGTTCCCCAGGAGAAGGAAATGGCAACCCACTACAATATTCTTGCCTGGAAAATCCCATGGGCAGAGAAGCCTGGCAGGCTACAGTCCATGGGATTGCAAGAGTCAGACAAGACTTGTTGCTAGTTTAGTGATATCAGCTACTGTCAGGGGCCATTGCAAAATGCTTGGCATCCTCTAACCAGAGAATTAAACATTACAAACTGTATGTTATATACTATCACTATTCTAATACTTAACCCATACAAAGCCATTGGGAGCACCTTTGAGATGATTCCCTGACTTTTTGTCCCAGCCTTATTCTGAACACCTACATAGTTTCTGCAATAGCAATATGTTGCTAACTTATGTTTTCTATGCCCCACCTCTGGAATCATCCAAATCATTAAGGACACCAATTCTTAACACTCAAAAATATTATAATTCAAATTTTGATTATAGTGTATTCATTGCTACTTGTATACCATTGCTTCTAAATTATTTCAGCATACAGAGTAATTAGGGAATATATGCATATCTTCTATCAACCATCTATCTAATCTCTCTATCTCTAAAATATGCATATGCCATATGCTTATATAGGTACATATATTTATATATGGAATTAAATTTAGTGATATCTATATTAAGATTGAAAGCAAAAGGAGAAGGGGGTGACAGAGTACAAGATGGTTAGATAGCATCACCAACTTAATGGACATGAAGCTGAGCAAACTCCAACAGATAGGGGAGCACAGAGGAGCCTGGCATGCTGCAGCCCATGGGGTAACAAAGAGTCAGACGCGACTTAGTGACTGAACAACAACCATATTTATATTTTTATTTATAGTTCACCTATATATTTAAATACTTATATTTAATGAATTCACATATTTCTGAGCCAATATTCTAGAGTTTAACATTTTGTTCTTGTTGTTGTTTGTTTGCAGCTGTCTTCACCAACTCTGAGAAACTTGCATCTCATTATCGTTAATGTGATTATTTGTTCAAACTTATACAGCAGAGTATTTATCAATACCACACAGAATACCAAACTTGATAACTAACTCAAGAATAGTATTTTAATATTGACTTTTATTTAGTTCTTTACCATGTCGTACTTATTTTAAAGTAATGAAATACACAGTATTTAATTTTAGGCATTTATATGCATTAAGTGTAATGCAAAAAATTTCAGTGTACTATTAAAGTTTGAGATATTCACTTGCCCATGTAGTTCATGCCTTTAATAAGATTTAGAGCTTTCTTATCAACAGAGAAAGTTCTCTTGTGTCCTCCCCTGGCAACCCAGGTTCCTACTCATTCTTCATATTGACATAGTTTTCTGCTGATCAAGTTATTATCAGCTGCCTCAGAACCACTCACTTTCAAACTTACCAGTATATCAGTATAAAAGTACTTGAGTGATTTCAAGTCAGGAGTAGTTTGGGCTTGTTTTAGAAGAATAAATTTTAAAAATGTGTGTGGTTATTATTTTCACTCATTTGCTTATCAATGCTCTGCATATTGCCTGATGCAATTTGATGTAAAATTGTGGGAGAGGTGGATTGTGTTCCTCTGTCTTTAAAGTCTACTTAAATCCTTTCAAAGGGATTTGGTTATTATCTTTCCTGAATTATTTTTGCTAAAATCATTCTTTGAGCTTGCCAGATAGGACCTTCCTACTTCTGTTTCTTTTTTTAAGGCAAAATATCACTATCAACTTATACACAGTCTTTCTAATATATTTTTACCTGTGCATTCTTTTTTTTTTTTTAATTCCTCCTACTAAGAAAAATAATCTCAATTAATGGGCTGCATCTACTGAAGTACCAGAAGGTCTATCCTCAATCAAAACTCTCTAATTCTATACTTCCCTGCTGGCATCCTCCCTTTAAGTTTTCTAGATGATTTTAAATTATAATCTTCTTAATTATATATATATATATATATATTTAATTATATTATAATCAATTTGTCTAAAATCAAGAGCATATTTGGCAGCTATAGAGATTTTCTAAGTATTTTTAAATGATATTATGGCATTACAATTACATGACTATTTGTGATAAACTGACTTCAGATTGTGCCAATTCTTCACTTTCCCATTAATCAAACACTTCTTTGTAGCTCTTCAACTCAAATAATCCGTTATCTTTTTCTTTCTACCCCTAGCATCTAGGCTGAATTTTTAACTTGCTTTTACCATAATGATGTGACAAATGATAGTGTTCCAGTTCCTACCTTAGATCTTAAGAGTCCTCAAAAGTTTCTAAGAAGTTTACCACTGCTCTGTGAACAAGCCTGGCTAACCTACTATATAATATGAGATACACAGCTAAGTTACCTATAATCCACCCAATCAGCAAATGTGTATAAGTTTATCATACACTATCTATCCTCCAGTTTGCCCATCTCCTAATGTAGGAAACATTTATTACTTGCCCTCACATTCAACCAGCCACTTGAGAGTGGCCCAATAAAATTAATAAACCATAGAATCCCAATATAATTTGTAAGCCATAGAGAAGACTGAGCACAAAATTGATGTTTTTAAGTTGTGCTGCTGCAAAGACTCTTGAGAGTCTCTTGGACTGCAAGGACATCAAACCAGTCAATCCTAAAGGAAATAAACACTTGAGTATTCATTGGGAGGACTGATGCTGAAGCTGAAGCTCCAATCCTTTGGTCACTTGATGAGACAAGCCACTCACTGGAAAAGATCCTGATTCTGTGGAAAATTGAAGGTAAAAGGAGAAGGAGGTGACACAGGATGAGATGGTTAGATAGCATCAGCCACTCAATTGGACATAACTCTGAGCAAACTCTGGGAGATAGTGAGGGACAAGGGAGCCTGGAGTGCTTCAGTCCATGCGGTCACAAAGAGTTGGATATGACTTAGCAATTGAACATTAACAAAACCCCTTCTATTCATGTTTAGACATTCTGAAATCTCAAGTGCATCCTCCATTTTCACTTGTTCAGTATGTTATAGTCTTTCCTAAGAACCTAGTTGGTAAAAAAGGATATAGACCTAGGAGTGAGCAGAGTAATTAAGATTCTGTTGTTTTGAACTTTGGAGCATGAGCTATTTTCCAGTAGTTGCTAACAATAAGGAAAATTTACAAAATCTCCTGTGAGTTATTTCTTTTATTCAGAGACAGAAACTGGTGACTGTTTTGGTTATAGCAGTAGTGATCCAAGTAAAGAACAATACTCCTTGAAAGAACTAAAAATCAATATTAAAAAGTAAAGTGATAGTCAACACCTTAGGTTCTCAAAAGGAAAAAAACAAACAAAGAAACAACTGAGCATCAGAAAATTGTCATTGTGTCAAGAAGTCAGCTTATGAAAGAATAGATGGTTACCCTTTCAATTATTTTGAATCCTATCTTTGTCTCCTACCTTCCCCTAGTGTGCAGAGCCTGCTTTTGTCTTTAAAATTTGTGGTCATCGTTTTCAGTCTCTGCTGAAAAATATAATAACCATGGACTGATTTTATAATAGTATAATATTAATACTGCTATGATTATTGAGCAAGTTCTATGTCAATAAACTCTGTTTGGCTCTCTGTACTTAGTCGCTCAGTTGTGTCCAACTCTTTGTGACCCCATGGACTGTAGCCTGCCAGTCTCCTCTGTCTACCAGGATTCTCCAGGCAAGAATACTGGAGTGGGTTGCCATTCCCTTCTCCAGCAGATCTTCCCAACCCAGGGATTGAGCCTGGGTCTCCCACATTATAGGCAGATTATTTACCATCTCAGCCACCAGGGAAGCCCAAATAAACTCGAAGGGCTTTAAACGTTAATCATAAGGTCACATACTACAGTAACATTTTAAGATTTGAAAGATATACTTTTGTTAATAACTTCAGGTAGGAACATTACTTACTTTTTTCCCCCCTTTTTTTCCCCAAGAGTATATTTATGCCTTTCTCACAGTATAAATATCTGAGTACAAATCCAGAGAATAGCAAACTGCTAGAGTAGGTAGGGGGTCAATTCTGGCAGTGAATTTCTAACCAGAGTTATATTGCCTATCCTTTGCCCACTGCCCCATCCCTGGGCCAGATATAAAATTTGGCTACCAGTGGAAGAAAATAGTGGGAAGTTTTGAAAAACTAGAATAGTACAACAGAGTTTATGGTGAGCCTAAAAGTGATTTTCATTTTCCCTCAACCTAGAGGGATGATGTGCTGTGCTTAGTCACTCAGTCATGTCTGATTCTTTGCGACCCTGTGGATTGTAGCCCTCCAGGTTTCTGGGTCCATTGGGATTCTCCAGGCAAGAATATTGGTGTGGGTTGATATGCCCTCTTCCAGGTGATATTCCCAACTCATGGATCGAGCCCAGGTCTCCCAAAAGGGATGATATTTAGAAAAAAAAAAAAAAAACTAAAGCAGTCAAATTTGTTGGTTTATAAATAGTCTGTTAACTGCTAACTTTTATACAATTTGCTACATGATGACAACTAATGGAAATAAATTATTTCAGTAAAATATGACGGAAAAATCTTGTAGTGTTGCCAGGAAGAACATGGAATTGCATGCACAATTGGGCACAGAAAAAGAGAATTTTGAAAGTGCCTATTGCAGTGCTACTGCAAATGAGCTGAGTGCAAGAAATTGATTCAAGTGATGAATTGATTGAAAGCACAAAAGAACTTTTTGTGGCTCCATTTAATGTGGAGCTTATGGAGACATGAGGCCACTTCTCTGAGGATCCACTATACCACATCAAGGAGCTCTGAGAGAACAAACAACTGTTTGAGAATTTCTGATCTATTTGTTCTAAGAACAGCATAAACCCTAGCCTAAACAGACCCTTCAGTTCAGTTCACCTCAGTTGCTCAAGAGGCTCTTTAGTGCTTCTTCACCTTCTGCCATAAGGGTAGTCTCATCTGAATATCTGAGGTTATTGATATTTCTCCCAGCAATCTTGATTCCAGTTTGTGCTTCATTCAATCCAGCATTTCTCATGATGAACTCTGCATATAAATTAAATAAGCAGGGTGACAATACACAGCCTTGATATACTCCTTTTCCTATTTGGAACCAGTTTGTTGTTTCATGTCCAGTTATAACTGTCGATTCTTGACCTGATTTCTCAGGAAGCAGATCAGGTGGTATGGTATTCCCATATTTTGAAGAATTTTTCATGGTTTGTTGTGATCCACACAGTCAAAGGCTTTGGCATAATCAATAAAGCAGAAGTAGATGTTTTTTGGAACTGTGTTGCTTTTTCGATGATCCAGCAGATGTTGGCAGTTTGATCTCTGGTTCCTCTGCCTTTTTTAAATCCAGCTGGAACATCTGGAAATTCATGGTTCACATACTGTTGAAGCCTGGCTTAGAGAATTTTGAGCACCACTTTGCTAGCATGTGTGGTAGTGTGGGCATTCTTTGCCATTGCCTTTCTTAGGGACTGGAATGAAAACTGACCTTTTTCCACCCTGTGGTCACTGCTCAGTTTTCCAAATGGGCTGGCATATTGAGTGCAGCACTTTCACAGCATCATCTTTTAGGATTTGAAACAGCTCAACTGGAATTCCATCACCTCCACTAGCTTTACTCTTAGTGATGCTTCCTAAGGCCCACTTGACTTCACATTCCAGGATGTCTGGCTCTAGCTGAGTGATCACAACATTGTGATTATACATAGGCAGATATGGTACACAGACATCCACACGGATATAAGTAGCAACATCAAGCTTTACAATCAAAATGGCTGAGAATAATCCCTTTCCTTCAAATTCCAGTAAGATCTGTAAGTGTCCACTTAAATAAATATTCAACCAACATTTGTGTGGCAGGTGTTTAGACTTTAGAAAAGAGAAAGTAGGTAAAAGAAAGAAGTTAGAAACAACACACCAGGGATCATAGTGAAAACACTGTGACAGATCTTTTGTTAGTTCTCTTCAGATTGCCAGGTGAGAGGAAGACAAAACTTGGAGAGAAAGCCTTGATTGATTAACAAATGAGTAACTAATTATATTCACTGATTGAAGTTTTCTGTTAAAGAACCTATGTTGCAGACTTTTAGTCTCTGAGAAGTGACAGTGGTTACAAATAAATTGTTCTCAAAGTCACTGAGTCACTTCTGGCAAAACTGGAATGTACACCTAGTCTCTTCTGTCTTGAAATACTTTGCTCTAAACTATCATTTGACCTCTCCACATTCCCAAATATCCAGGTACCTAATGACAACTCCCTTCCTTGTGCAACCTAGACTTGATATTTCCATTCTGATCAAGTTCTGTCTGGGAGTTTCACTTCCTTTTCATTATCCATGTCTGGTGAAACAATGAACTTGGATTTATTCATCTGTCTTCTACAGTGGTTGCTGAGAGCTGATGATGGGCAGATATCATACATTCTCATACCAGTAGAAAGATAAGTAGAAGTGGTAGGTAAAGGAAGAAAAACTTTAAGCAGTAGAAAAAAATTATACTCTTCTCTAACTAAAAATAGGATTTCTAATCTTTCTTTTTCACTTTGTATCTTTGGGCAATTGTTTGCCATACTTTTAAAGTTGTTTTGTTTACATTTCTATACTCAAGAACATCTCTCATCTACTTCAATTCAATTCAGTTCACTTTGAAAGTGAAGTCGCTCAGTCGTGTTTGACTCTTAGCGACCCCATGGACTGTAGCCCACCAGACTCTGCTGTCCATGGGATTTTCCAGGCAAGAGTACTGGAGTGGGGTGCCATTGCATTCTCCAGGGGATCTTCCCAACCCAGGGATCGAACCCGGGCCTCCTGCATTGGAGGCAGGAGCTTTAACCTCTGAGCCACCAGGGAAGCCTTTAGTCGCTCAGTTATGTCGGACTATTTGCACCCCATGGACTGAAGCATGCAAGGTTCCATGTCCTTCACCATTTCCTGGAGTTTGCTCATATTCATGTCCATTGAGTTGGTGATGCCATCCAACAGTGATGCTGTCCCCTTCTCTTCCTGACTTCAATCTTTCCCAGGATCAGAGTATTTTCCAGTTTCCATACGAGTTGGCTCTTCATATCAGGTGTCCAAAGTATTGGAGCTTCAGCTTCTGCAACAGTCCTTCCCATGGATATTCAGGGTCAATTTCTTTTAGAATTGATTGCTTACATTGGGGAAATCTGTCCCTTCTACTGTTAAAGATTAATCTCTCACTCTGTACTTCAACATATCTTATCTCTTTAGGGACTTATTCTACAGTTATCAAATCTCCCTCTTATATCTTCAATTTTTTTTTTTTCTCTACTGATTTCTTCTCATTAGAATTTAAAATATTCAGGTCTCTCCTAACACATCTTACCTGAAATATTATCTCCTCTTAACTTCCTGAATGCTAACAGATCATCTACTAACTTTCTGGCTATTCATATGCAACTTCTAAATATCTCAAAGTTCTTAATGCATGTTTGCAGAGTGGATGCCTCAGAATTACCTAATTCTGGATGAGAAAATGCAGGTTCTGAGGCCCCACACTGTATTTACTGGATCTCAATTTGTAGGTATTTATTCATTAAAATGCCTCAGGTTTCTGCTGCACTGCCAGGTTTATTACCACTGTTAAAAGGTTTTTCTTCATTTGCCTATAACTTCTATGTTGGTGTTCTTCATGATCTGTTCTGAGCCCCTTGTTTAATTTTCTCTATGGACCATTTCACATGTTCCTGTGTCATCAATTATTACTGAAGATGAAATCCCACTTTTCTGTAATTGCAGTCTGGTTATATCAATTACTTCTTTTATGACTTGGGCATGTCCTTTAGGTGTGTGCTTCAGTTTCCATTGCTCTAAATAAGGATAATAATAAAAATTACTACATAGAGTTTTCTGGGAGGATTATAATCATTGTAAAGGCTTTAGAAGAGTGCTCCACATGTAGCAAAAATAGATAGGTGATAGACAGATAAATAGCTAAGCACTGAGCTGAATTTAGCTCAAATTGCTGACCAATAAATCATAAACAGATAAAGTACTCATTGTTTTAAGATAATACATTTTTGGGTGATTTGTTACAAGGAAACAAATAACAAACAGAGGTGCAGGTTTAGCTTTCATTTTTTATGAAACAAATATGTTATAGTATCTAAAGTTTTGTGATTTTTAACCCACAAGATAATGCCATACTTGAACATAGAACAAATTGCCCTTAACAATATACAGAAGATATTAAAATATGTTACTTATTTGTTGACAGATCAAAGATACCAAGCTACTTCTATAACATGATTTTATTGTTTCCCATGCTCTTCTTTATATAATTATTTTAACATCCCTATTATTCCCTCACTGGTATTAGCCTTCTACATCATTTTCCATCTAACTAAATTTTATCGTCCTTATGGAATCCAGTTCAAAGCCCATCTCCTTTGAGAACATTTTCCTTCAAGGCACAGAAATATTTTTTGTGTGATCTGTTATAACAAGAATAATTGTCAGTAAAATCTACCCTGAGGCTTACTTTTCCAGAATCTTCCAAAAAGTATTTGCCTTAAAAACTGTCTCTGGTGCCTTTGCTCCAGGCTCAGGTCATGACCCAACAATTTCAGAGTACCAGAGGAGAGATTTCTGATTATCTTGAAAAAGAAAAAGAAATTGTGGGGCTGTGAAAAAAAATTATGACTATTGATATATTTTGTTCTAGTACATTGAATCAGATTCTAAAGTTTTCAAATTCTCTAAAGTAGAATATAACCCAGAACATATAACTATAGATAATAGTCAATTGGTGAAATTATTTTTTAAAAAAATTCATTGAAATGCTCTTAAAATACCAAAATTTGCAAAAGTATACTGATGTAAGTGCATGAAATAATTAAAAAAAAGAAAAAGGACTTTAGAGATTTGTTACTAGGACATGAGGCAACAAGAAAATCTTCACATTTTTCTAGACTTAACATGCTGCTGCTGCTGCTAAGTCACTTCAGTCATGTCTGACTCTGTGCGACCCCATAGATGCAGCACACCAGGCTCCCCCATCCCTGGGATATAAAACTATATAAAATTTTGGGCTTCCCTGGTGGCTCAGATGGTAAAGAATCTGCCTGCAGGGAGACCTGGGTTAGTCCCTGGATTGAAAAGATCCCCTGGAGGCAGGCATGGCAACCCACTCCAGTATTCTTGCCTAGAGAATCCCTACGGACAGAGAGGCTTAGTGGGCTAGAATCCATGGGGTTGCAGAGTCAGACATGACTGAATGACTAAGCACAGCACAGTACATAAAAGCTTATGCTTACAATTCCTTTATACAGAGGCTTCTGACATAATAGTTTAACTTATAAATTTTTCAACTTTACAAAGACATGAACAATATACATTCAGTAGAAACCATACTTTAGATTTTTAATTTTGATCTTTCCCCCAGGCTAGTGACACATGGTGAGATACTCTCTCATGATGTCACAGCTGCTGATCAGCCACCAATTGTGACAGTCAAATCCTGTACAGTCTATGACCACTTTTACCAACACAATCATTTTCTTTTTTCACTTCTAGTATAGCATTCAATAAATTACATGAGACAGTCAACATTTCATTATAAAATATGCTTTGCATTATATTTTTTGCCCAACTACAGACTAACACAAGTGTCTGAGAACGTTTGGAGCAGGCTAGGTTAATTTATGATGTTTGGAAGGTTCAGTGTTCTAAATGAATTTTCAACTCTATACACTTTTGATTTATGATGGGCTTATTAGTATGAAATCCCACTGAAAGTCAAGAAATATCTGTATATCAAAAATAAATATTAATATTTGTCAGTGATTGAATAGCATGATTGTTGAAACACATTAGTTTCATTTTGCATGGTTAAATGTTTCAATTGATATTTGGCAAAGATCTTTTTAAAGTTAGATAAATAAGTTACCCATTAATACATACCTTACTATAAAGTCGAAATTTTAATATTTGAACTAGATCAGTATTTTTGAAGGCATTTTCCCTCCAAATAATGCCACTAGGGTAATATCTCACTTTTCTAACCATGTATATTTCAAATAAGAGAGGAAATGCATTCTCACCACTACTATTCAACATAATTTTGGAAGTTTTAGCCACAGCAGTAAGAGAAGAAAAAGAAACAAAAGGAATCTGGATTGGAAACGAAGAGGCAAAACTCTCACTGTTTGCAGATGACACAATCCTCTACATAGAAATCCCTAAAGACACCACCAGAAAATTACTAGAGCTAATCAATGAATATAGTAAAGTTGCAGGATAAAAAATTAACACAGAGAAATCCCTTTCATTCCTATACATTAATAATGAGAAAACAGAAAGAAATATTGAGGAAATAATCTCAGTCACTATTGCAACAAAAATAATAAAATACTTAGGAATAAATCTAGCTAAAGAAACAAAAGACATAAATATAGAAAACTATAAAAAACTGATGAAAAAAATTGAAGACGACATGAATAAATGGAGAAATATACCATGTTCATGGATCAGAAGAATCAATATAGTGAAAATAAGTATACTATCCAAAGCAATCTATAGATTCAATGCAATCCCTATCAACCTACCAATGGTATTTTTCACAGAACTAGGACAAATAATTTCACAATTTGTATGGAAATACAAAAAACCTCGAATAGCCAAAGCAGTCTTGAGGAAGAAGAATGAAACTGGAGGAATCAACTTGCCTGACTTCAGGCTCTACTACGAAGCCACTGTCATCAAGGCAGTATGGTACTCGCACAAGACAGAAATATAGATCAATGGAACAAAATAGAAAGCCCAGAGATAAATCCACACACCCATGGACACCTTGTCTTTGACAAAGGAAGCAAAAATATACAATGGAGAAAAGACCAGCTCTTTAAAAAGTGGTGCTGGAAAAACTGGTCAACCACTTGTAAAATACTGAAACTAGAACACTTGCTAACACCATACACAAAAATAGACTCAAAAGGGATTAAAGATCTAAATATAAGACCATAAACTATAAAACTCTTAGAGGAGAACATAGGCAAAACACTCTCCAACATAAATCACAGCAGGATCCTCTATGACCCACCTCCCAGAGTAATGGAAATAAAAGCAAAATAAACAAATGGGACCTAATTAAACTTAAAAATTTTGCACAATGAAGGAAACTATAAGCAAGGTGAAAGACGGCCTTCAGAATGGGAGAAAATAATAGCAAATGAAGCAACTGACAAAGAATTGATCTCAAAATATATAAGCAGCTCATGCAGTTCAATATCACACACACACACAAAAAAAAACACCCAATCAAAAAATGGGCCAAAGAACAGGCATTTCTCCAAAGAAGACATACAGATGACTAACAAACACTTGAAAAGATGCTCAACATCCCTCATTATCAGAGAAATGCAAATCAAAACCACAGTGAGGTACCATTTCACACCAGTAAGAATGGCTGCTAACAAGAAGTCTACAAATATAAATGCAGGTGGGTATGGAGAAAGGGAAATCCTCTTACACTGTTGGTGGGAATGCAAACTAGTACAGCCACAACGGAGAACAGTTTGGAGATTCCTTAGAAAACTGGAAATAGAAATGCTATACAACACTGAAAGATGATGCTGTGAAAGTGCTGCATTCAATACACCAGCAAATTTGGAAAACTCAGCAGTGGCCACAGGACTGGAAAAGATCAGTTTTCATTCCAATTCCAAAGAAAGGCAATGCCAAAGAATGCTCAAACTACCACACAATTGCACTCATCTCACACACTAGTAAAGTAATGCTCAAAATTATCCAAGCCAGGCTTCAGCAATACGTGAACCGTGAACTTCCAGATGTTCAAGCTGGTTTTAGAAGAGGCAGAGGAACCAGAGATTAAATTGCCAACATCCGCTGGATCATGGAAAAAGCAAGAGAGTTCCAGAAAAACATCTATTTCTGCTTTATTGACTATGCCAAAGCCTTTGACTGTGTGGATCACAATAAACTGTGGAAAATTCTGAAAGATGAGGAGAGCAAAAAAGTTGGCTTAAAGCTCAACATTCAGAAAACTAAGATCATGGCATCTGGTCCCATCACTTCATGGCATCTGGTTGAATCACTTCATGGCAGATAGATGGGGAAACAGTGGAAAGTGTCAGACTTTATTTTTTGGGGCTCCAACATCACTGAAGATGGTGATTGCAGCCATAAAATTAGAAGATGTTTAATGCTTGGAAGGAAAGTTATGACCAACCTAGATAGCATATACAAAAGCAGAGACATTGCCAACAAAGGTCCATCTCGTCAAGGCTATGGTTTTTCCAGTGGTCATGTATGGATGTGAGAGTTGGACTGTGAAGAAAGCTGAGCACTGAAGAATTGATGCTTTGGAACTGTGGTGTTGGAGAAGACTCTTGAGAGTCCCTTGGACTGCAAGGAGATCCAACCAGTCCATTCTGAAGGAGATCAGTCCTGGCTGTTCATTGGAAAGACTGATGCTGAAGCTGAAACTCCAATACTTTGGCCACCTCATGTGANGCTACATCTGTCTCTTATACACATCTAACTGTGGTGTTGGAGAAGACTCTTGAGAGTCCCTTGGACTGCAAGGAGATCCAACCAGTCCATTCTGAAGGAGATCAGTCCTGGCTGTTCATTGGAAAGACTGATGCTGAAGCTGAAACTCCAATACTTTGGCCACCTCATGTGAAGTGCTGACTCATTGGAAAAGACCTCGATGCTGGGAGGGATTGATGGCAGGAGGAGAAGGGGACTATAGAGGATGAGATGGCTGGATGTCATCACCGACTCAGTGGACCTGAGTTTGGGTAAACTCTGGGTGTTGGTGATGGACAGGGAAGCCTGGTGTCCTATGATTCATGGGGTTCCAAAAGTTAGACATGACTGAGTGACTGAACTGAACCGATACAATCCAGCAATCCCACTGCTTGGCATAGACACCGTGGAAACCAGAATTGAAAAAGACACGCGTACCCCAATGTTCATTGTGGCACTGTTTACAATAGCTAGGACAAGGAAGCACCCTAGATGTCCATTGGAAGATGAATAGATAAGAAAGCTGTGGTACATATGCACAATGGAATAGTACTCAGTTATTAAAAAGAACACATTTGAGTCAGTTCTAAGGAGGTGGATGAAACTGGAGTCTATTATACAAAGTGAAGTAAGTCAGAAAGAAAACACCAATACAATATGTTAACTCATATATATGGAATTTAAAAAGATGTTAACGATGACCCTATATGTGAGACAGCAAAGAGACATGGATAAAAAGAATAGACTTTTGGACTCTGTGGGAGAAGGAGAGGGTGGGATGATTTGAGAGAATAGCATTGAAACGTGCATATTACCATAAGTGAATTAATCACCAGTCCAAGTTTGATGCATGAAACAGGGCACTCAAAGCCTGTGCCCTGGGACAACGCTGATGGATGGAATGGGGAGGGAATGGGTGGGGTGTTCAAAATGGGGGCCACAAGTACACCTATGGTTGACTCATGTCAATATATGGCAAAAACCACTACAATATTGTAAAGTAATTAGCCTCCAATTAAAATAAATAAGTTAATTTTAAAAATAAATAGAAAGAAACAAGAAAAATTGCTTTCTTAGTAGAAATAAGATGTTGATTAGAAGTTCAGGTAATATTCAATGTTATTCTTAGTTGAAAACTTTGCAGTTTTATAAATAATATAATTACTATTAATTTTAGATAGATTCTTAACTTAGCAATGTTGTTCTGATGATTTCTTTTTAAATAGAGATTCTGAAGTACCTTTAAGTGAGAGAACTAACAAAGGTCATGTAAAGAAGAAAGTCATCAAATAACATAAACCAAGATATTTAATACTGCTTTTATTATTGCTTAAAGTCCTGAGTTCTATAAATTATGGAATTTAGCATTTGTACTAGTGATGTATTTTTTTATTTCCCTCTTAAACATTTTACGGATTTACAGATTGGGATGAGTATTGCCTGTGCCTTTCTTAAAAGGTGCCCTATAAATGAGCTAATAATGTCACACAAAAACTGCTTATCTGCTTTGCATTTATCTTTTTAATATGAAAACATCTTTGTATTTGCAGAGATCTTAAATAACTATTTCCTCTCTTACCATATCTACCATCCTTTAACTGTACAAATTTCATGTTTGTACACTATCTACATCTGATATGATAATATATGCCATTTATTTAGCTTCCACCTAGAAATTATTTCTTCATTGATGTTTTGTAAGTTATTGAATTGTTTATCAAGAAACTGTATGTATTTTGATATTTAACAGTCTCANGGAAAATTTATCTAAACAAGGTTTAAATGGTTTTCTTTGTCGATTTTTAATCACAAAGATAGTATATACTGATTATACAAGTAGAATGACCCAATGTTTTCTTAAAAAAGTTAATAATCTCTCTCCTTCCCTCCTCCTGTCTCTTATACACATCTAGATGTGTATAAGAGACAGGTCTCAATTCTGGTTAAAGTCTATGTTTTAAAGTGACTAATATTGTTTTCTTCTGGATAAATAGAGATCTCTTTCTTTCAAATTTTAATCTTAAGTATGTAACTCTGACAAAACACTCTACAGTCTTTGTAGTTTGAGGGGAAAAAGCTATAATTTTATACTCTTAGGTAACACTGAAGGGGACACCCTGTATTTGCCTTTGACAGTAATAAAATGATACTTCTCAGAAAATTTAATTAACAAGTTGAGGTTATAAAGTACTTAATGGCATTTCTCATCAAAATATTTTAAATTACTTTTTAAATATTAACTCATTAATTCTCATAGCACTCATGAGAGGTAATTATGTACTTAAGAATGCTTCTTCATTTGAGGACTGCTCACGGTCATTTATAAAATTCCTTTCTTATATCCTAAAATAAATATATGTGATAGTGTGATTATACAATTGGTTAATTTATACTCTCATATTATAATACTTTTCCTGATATATTCAAGGTGCTGTGGTAAGTTGAAGAAAGAACATTGGAATAAAATTAAAATGAATTTGTGACATTGCTCATTTTTAGGTTCAGACTTCATACTGATTATGATCTTTCACTAACTGTGTCTTACTGTGCTTTGAAGGAATATGAGAGATAATGAATTTGGCATTTAGAAAGATGAGGAAATGTCTAGGTACTGAAAGATAACTGAATAGGGCTGAAATTGTGTTGATTCTAAAGAATCATGTTCTTTAGAATGCCCAAGAAGGCCCTTGTTCCAATATACCCTTTGTATACTTCACCAATAGAGATCTTATTAGATTAAAATACTCTAAGAAAGCAACTATACCCCTGGCAACAGCTTGACTGTTTATAATTTAATACAAATTTTAAAAACATAATTATTCACTTTTATAATAATGCTATATTCATGACTTCCCCAATGGTTCAATGGATAAAAAATCTGCTTGCAATGCAGGAGACACGGGAGATGTTTGATCTCTGGGTGTTTGATCTCTGGGTGAAGATACCCTGGAGGAGGGAGTGACAAACCACTCAAATATTCTTGCCTGGAAAATCCCATGGACAGAGGAGCCTGGTGGGCTACAGTCCACGTGGCCACAAAGAGTCTGACATAACTGAATACAATGCACACTACATTCAGGAAGTAGGTATGATGGATTAATAAATACTTAATGAAAGACTGAAATCAATAATAACTAGTTGGAAAGTTTAAGTAGGATGCAGGCTCATTTTGAAGCTGAAGAGTCAGATTGTTGGGGAGTAAAAAAATTGAAAAAAAAGAAAACATGGTAAGAGGGAACTCAAACTGATTGAAGGTATCAAAATTGTTTTATGCAACATTTTATCTGGACTCTTAGTAAAGGTAATCGAGCTATTAAAATCCATACCGTGTATTGTCAACTCTTAAATTAATCTGTTTAGAATACTACAATCCTTAAACTTCCACATTCCAGTAAGTCTCCAAACCAGGTAGCTTCCTCTAGCACCTTCAGTTCAGTTCAGTTCAGTTCAGTTGCTCAGTCGTGTCTCTTTGTGACCCCATGAATTGCAGCATGCCAGGACTCCCTGTCCATCATCAACTCCCAGAGTTCACTCAAACTCAAGTCCATCGAGTCGGTGATGCCATCCAGACATCTCATCCTCTTTCATCCCCTTTTCCTCCTGCTCTCAATTCCTCCCAGCATGAGTCTTTTCCAATGAGTCAACTCTTCGCATGAGGTGGCCAAAGTATTGGAGTTTCAGCTCTAGCACCTTAAGTACTGTCCAAAATTTTGCTGGTTAATCTTCATCTTTTCCTCTCAGAGATGAGGATATGGACAACCTAATAATACAATAACTAACATTTTAAAATGCCTAATAACTGTGAGAAAGTGTCATGAGCACTCCGGCAATGGTTTTAAATATACAAAAAGTTGTTTCTGACTATGTATGGCTTTTACATTTGCCTATAAGGAGTTCAATGCAAATATAGTTGTTTCTACTGAAAATACATTCAAGAAAATAAATATAAGATGAACAGACTCTTTTATATTTCATGATTCAGAAAATGTTTTCCAGAGCATGCTCTGTGCTCACTGTTTCATATTTCCACATGTACTCACATGCACTTCTCTTCCTCACCAATAAGCCTACATTTGCCCTTAAGAAGGTAGTAAAGCAGCACTCACTAACATTCAGGACTTATTCTTAGTATGCTCTTTTCTGTATTTATTGGGTTCTGTGTATCATTTCTCTCACTTCACTTTGTCAATTTCTGTGGCAGTAAGTATTCTTCAAACATCTGTAGAGGGCCATCTGTCCTTAGTTTCATTCATAGGACTACCATCTTTTACACAGTCCTTGAATATTGATATTCCTCCCAAGATCTTATTATTATCCCTCCCCCTAAAATTTATAGTAAATCTCACCTATAACTAGTGTTCTTACCCATATATTAACATTATTACCACTGTCCATGTAACCCTTGGGCATGCAATTGGATGTGGAGACATGTAAAACTCAACAAATATAAAAATGAATTTGATCTCTTTCTCACAGTCTCTGCTCCTTTTTTGTATATCTTATGTTAGAAGTAGATTGACTCATTCGTTTATCAATCTGAAATCATGACAGTAACGATAGTTTCTAATACTCTATATCTCCAAGAAAACATTTTTTTTTAACATAATAGATATATAACATCTCATTTTGGTTAAATTTAAGTTAACCAAATTTAGCACCATAATTAACCATAGCACCATTTAGCACCATTTGAGTTAACCATAATTAGCACCCATCTCATGAGTGCTAATTATGCTCAGCAACTTATATGCTTTTTTGGTGTTTTGAACATGCTATTTGCAAAGTCCTTGATCAAATGATTTTCTAATTTTTAAATCTTAATTTTCTCCATTCTTCAGAAAAATAACCTTTATGAAATTCACATAGGATCATGTCATTTATGACAATGCTTCCTGATTTATCTTAGGATAAAGTCCAAATGTTGCTTCTTAAGCACAACATAAACTGACACTTGCTTTACTAAGTACATCTCACATTCTACCCCACTTATACTTAACTCTGAATCACATTCAATCTTCTTCAATTAACAGAATGTTATATGAATCTCTGAATCCTCTGAGTAATAACTGCTACCTATAAAGAGTTGATTGATCAGACATACACTATATGTACCTACTCCAGTTTGGCAACTACCTTTTTATTTCAGGGGCATAGCCAGAGTCTAAGCTTGGCTAAGCTTACTCATCTGGCCAATCCCTGGTGAGCACACCCTTCATGCCACACATACTGGATGGAGCTACATCTCTGCTACTTGAATAAAAAGCACATCAAAGTAGGTGTATGGTGGACACTGCAATGAGTCACTCATATATCTTCTCCAAAGACAGGAAACTTATTTCTTTAGTGGCTGGAAATGTTGCCTGCAGAGAACACAGCTGCGACTTTTCTAGGTATTGTCCTTAGCAATACCTAGGCTCCAGTAAGGTTATATATTCATCCTGGACAGACAAAATCTTGACCCTTTTGCCTAGTTTGTGGATGACTATAAAGGCTGTGTAGCTGGACTCAGCATTCTGTTGTAATCGTATCACCCACCATTCTATTTCCTCTTTCATAGCTGTTGTTACAGCCTACTGAATTCTCTTTATCAAATTCTCATCTCTGTTTCCTGGAGAATCTTACCTATGTTCCTGAGCAGTCACTGAGGTTGCCATGAGCCAATGTGGAAATACCTGGGAGTCCACTTCCTTTTAGGGTCTACTTTGAAAATGAGAACTGGAGGACAAGAAATAGCTGAGCAGATGAAGAGCTGTTCTTTCATGAGTACATTCATTGCCCCAATGACTGGTGTTTCCTTGTTAACCTTAAACATAATAAAATTCTTCACAGCTCACATAGCCATCTTTTACTACTTTGTAGCACACATTGCTCTGACTTCTTCTAACCTTCAAGTAAGCTTGTACATCTTAAAAAAAAAATTCAGCAGGACTTAAATGCTCTGCTTTATGGAGGGTGTGGATTAAGACAAAAATTCTCTTAGAGTACAAGTAGGAAATAACCTTCATATTTTTTTCTCTCACAAAATTCTGATATTACTGTGCTTTTATATAAAATCTGGAACTGGCCTTAAATCAGTTCAATTTCCTGTAGATAATTAAAAGTCTTCTGTCAATGTCAGTGACAAGGATTCTCATTTTGTGCTTTTCTTGTCATATTGTACTTCCATATATTCTTCAGAATAATATTTCTTTACTTTTGTATTATATTATGATTATAATAAGTAAACATTAATGTATATGTAAATATGCTTTCTGAGTTTCTTCCTTTTTTCTTTTTCTTTTTTTTTGCTTTACAGAATTTTTTTGTTTTCTGTCAAACTTCACCCTGAATCAGCCATAGGTATACATATATTCCCTCCCTTTTGAACTTCCCTCTCATCTTCCTCCTCATCTCATCCCTTTAGGTTGATACAGAGGCCCTGTTTGAGTTTCTTAGCCATACAGTAAAATCCTGTTGGCTATCTATTTTACATATGGTAATGTAAGTTTCCATGTAATTAATGTTATAAATTATAACAAGTAAACTTTAATGTATATGTAAATATGCTTTCTGACTTGCTTGCTTTTTTTTTGTTTTTTTTTTTTTCAGATTTGAGCTTTCTTCTGGTAATTACTGTCACCAGCCTGAAGAATTTTTTAGCATCTCTTTCAATGCAGATGTTCTGTAAATAAATTAATTTTGCTATATATGCCCATTTTTTCTTCAGTTTCCCTCTAACATTCTTAAAGTATTATTTATATAAAATAAATTCACTACTTTTAACATGTACAGATTAGTAAATTTGGGTAATATTCTGCAACTATCTAATCACAGTTAAGATATAAAAGTTTCCCTCGCCTGGAAAATGTTTTCCATGCTCATTTGCACGCAAATCTCTCCAATTTGTGGTGACTGCTAAACTGCTTTCTGTTACTATAACATATTTTTAGAATTTCATGTAAATGGAATCACATCATACATAGAGTTTGTTTTTTGCTTCTTTCAATTAGTATAATTTTTACAGATAGATGCTATTATCCCTATATTCTGACCCATACTTGAACCAGATAAATTCTCATCAATCTTTTCTGTACTTTTTCATTGCTTCCACAAGTAAGAGTACAGTTATTTTAACTGCTACTATAACTTGGAGTTTCTTTACTGCTTGCCATTTCAAGACAATGATCCATGCCTTTTTCATTATTAAAAAACCCGTCTTATGTGTTTTGTATGTTCCAAATGTTCATGTCCTGGTCTCCAAGCAGTCCCTTTCAAATCTGGCCCGTCTAACTTGAGGTGAGAGGGAAGCAAACATCTCCCTTTTCCATTGGGAGAGGGGGGTACATCCTATAGCAATGCAAAAATATTTTCCAAGTAAATATATCAGATTATTTCAACAAAAACCTTTTATAGTAAAGTACGCTAAGGACCACGGAGAAGGCGATGGCACCCCACTCCAGTATTCTTGCCTGGAAAGTCCCATGGATGGAGGAGCCTGGTGGGCTGCAGTCCATGGGGTCGCGAAGAGTCAGACATGACTGAGTGACTTCACTTTCACTTTTCACTTTTATGCATTGGAGAAGGAAATGGCAACCCACTCCAGTGTTCTTACCTGGAGAATCCCAGGGATGGGGGAACCCAGTGGGTTGCCGTCTATGGGGTCGCACAGAGTTGAACACAACTGAAGCGACTTGGCAGCAGCAGGCTAAGGACCATAACACAGGCTTTAGGGCATCTCCTTGCAGAGTTTGCATAGGCTGTCTAGCTTTAATCTGTGGGTTTAATCACCACTGTAACCTCAAGGAAATCTGAAAAGGACACACAGACAGATAAGCATCTAATTTGAATGTATACTCAGTCACTTCAGTCGTGTCCAATTCTTTGGTATGCTCCTCTGCCCATGGGATTCTCTGGGCAAGAATACTGAGGTGGGTTGCCATTTCCTTCTCCAGGGGATCGTCCCAACCCAGGGATCAAATCCGCTTCTCTAGCATTGCGTGTGGATTCTTTACCCACTAGGCCACTGAGAAGCATCTAGATAGATAAGTAAATAGATTTTAATTTATTTTTTTCCTGGAGTCCTCAAATGTGCTATTATTTCTGCCTGGAAAACTGGTCCCATGTAATAGTCACTCTATTCCTTCAAAACTTCCTCAAGGAGGACATTCCTCACCTCACAGAATAGACATACACACTTATTCTGTGCCTTGGAGCTCTTTTCTTTCCTAATATAACACACATAACAATTTATTGTACTATCTAGTGCTCAAGGTTTTTCTCAGGGCTATGAAGAAGCAAATAAGTGAAGGAAAGCATAAAAAATCACTCTAGCAAGCCTCCAGAACTTTTAGAACATTACACACATTCCCAGAAGTACTGCTTCTCTGGAGTCTACCGGAAATTGTGGTTTGCTGTACAATTCCAAAACCAAGTGAATCCCCAGTTAAACCTAAGGATACTCAAAAGGACGTTAAAAAACAAACAAACAAACATTGAATCCTTAGGCTACATTTACTAACCCATTCTGTATATCAGGTCCAAAGAGTCATTTTAAATTTTTGGTGATAATGATTTAAGAATATACATGACTAAGAATATAACTTATTATAGAATTAAAATCTTACCATATCGCCAAAGGAAAGGAGAGAAATCATTGTTTGAATGATAATGAAATAACTTTGATTGGCTCTATATTAATCTTAAACATAGATTTTAATATTTTTCTGTGACAACATTTAAAGAACAATGATAGCAAAGTAAGTTGTAAACAGTAAATATACATTAAAACTTTAAAGATATAAACCAGATCAACCCTTTATCATACCTTGGTTTTAAATTCTTCAATAATGTATATAGATTCCATGGTTTCTAAAAATTCCATGACAATGCTATATAACTCTTACAAAAGTTTACTAATTTGACTTTTGGAAAGAATAAATCAAAGATATAACTTTACAATATAGCAAAGTAAGCACCTTAGCTTTTCCCTTCTCCTGGGGATCTTTCTGAACCAGGGATCAAACCCAGGTATTCCACACTGCAGGCAGATTTTTTTACCATTTGAGCCAGCAGGGAAGTCCACCCATAAAGACAGTCAGCTTAAAAGCGTAGTGAAGAATTACTCCGGGAATTTTGAAAGTCTTAACATAAAATGAAATATGTAGTATATATGTATGTTTTACTTTGTTTGTTGCATGGCATATACTTACATATATTTTGTTAATGACTAACTTATAAACAAAATTCAAAACATATTTGATAGAAGGTTTCGATCTGGGGTTCAGTACTTTTTTCACTGGCCTAAATTAACAATATCAAAATGATAACAACTAATATTCATCCAATACTTATTATGTGCCAAATATGTTTGTAAGTATTCTATCGTTACATCTACAAAGCATGTTGTTGCTGCTGCTGCTGCTAAGCCGCTTCAGTCACGTCGCACTCTGTGCAACTCCATAGACGGCAGCCTACCAGGCTCCTCCGTCCCTTTTTTTTTGTTTTTTTTTTTTTCAGATTTGAGCTTTCTTCTGGTAATTACTGTCACCAGCCTGAAGAATTTTTTAGCATCTCTTTCAATGCAGATGTTCTGTAAATAAATTAATTTTGCTATATATGCCCATTTTTTCTTCAGTTTCCCTCTAACATTCTTAAAGTATTATTTATATAAAATAAATTCACTACTTTTAACATGTACAGATTAGTAAATTTGGGTAATATTCTGCAACTATCTAATCACAGTTAAGATATAAAAGTTTCCCTCGCCTGGAAAATGTTTTCCATGCTCATTTGCACGCAAATCTCTCCAATTTGTGGTGACTGCTAAACTGCTTTCTGTTACTATAACATATTTTTAGAATTTCATGTAAATGGAATCACATCATACATAGAGTTTGTTTTTTGCTTCTTTCAATTAGTATAATTTTTACAGATAGATGCTATTATCCCTATATTCTGACCCATACTTGAACCAGATAAATTCTCATCAATCTTTTCTGTACTTTTTCATTGCTTCCACAAGTAAGAGTACAGTTATTTTAACTGCTACTATAACTTGGAGTTTCTTTACTGCTTGCCATTTCAAGACAATGATCCATGCCTTTTTCATTATTAAAAAACCCGTCTTATGTGTTTTGTATGTTCCAAATGTTCATGTCCTGGTCTCCAAGCAGTCCCTTTCAAATCTGGCCCGTCTAACTTGAGGTGAGAGGGAAGCAAACATCTCCCTTTTCCATTGGGAGAGGGGGGTACATCCTATAGCAATGCAAAAATATTTTCCAAGTAAATATATCAGATTATTTCAACAAAAACCTTTTATAGTAAAGTACGCTAAGGACCACGGAGAAGGCGATGGCACCCCACTCCAGTATTCTTGCCTGGAAAGTCCCATGGATGGAGGAGCCTGGTGGGCTGCAGTCCATGGGGTCGCGAAGAGTCAGACATGACTGAGTGACTTCACTTTCACTTTTCACTTTTATGCATTGGAGAAGGAAATGGCAACCCACTCCAGTGTTCTTACCTGGAGAATCCCAGGGATGGGGGAACCCAGTGGGTTGCCGTCTATGGGGTCGCACAGAGTTGAACACAACTGAAGCGACTTGGCAGCAGCAGGCTAAGGACCATAACACAGGCTTTAGGGCATCTCCTTGCAGAGTTTGCATAGGCTGTCTAGCTTTAATCTGTGGGTTTAATCACCACTGTAACCTCAAGGAAATCTGAAAAGGACACACAGACAGATAAGCATCTAATTTGAATGTATACTCAGTCACTTCAGTCGTGTCCAATTCTTTGGTATGCTCCTCTGCCCATGGGATTCTCTGGGCAAGAATACTGAGGTGGGTTGCCATTTCCTTCTCCAGGGGATCGTCCCAACCCAGGGATCAAATCCGCTTCTCTAGCATTGCGTGTGGATTCTTTACCCACTAGGCCACTGAGAAGCATCTAGATAGATAAGTAAATAGATTTTAATTTATTTTTTTCCTGGAGTCCTCAAATGTGCTATTATTTCTGCCTGGAAAACTGGTCCCATGTAATAGTCACTCTATTCCTTCAAAACTTCCTCAAGGAGGACATTCCTCACCTCACAGAATAGACATACACACTTATTCTGTGCCTTGGAGCTCTTTTCTTTCCTAATATAACACACATAACAATTTATTGTACTATCTAGTGCTCAAGGTTTTTCTCAGGGCTATGAAGAAGCAAATAAGTGAAGGAAAGCATAAAAAATCACTCTAGCAAGCCTCCAGAACTTTTAGAACATTACACACATTCCCAGAAGTACTGCTTCTCTGGAGTCTACCGGAAATTGTGGTTTGCTGTACAATTCCAAAACCAAGTGAATCCCCAGTTAAACCTAAGGATACTCAAAAGGACGTTAAAAAACAAACAAACAAACATTGAATCCTTAGGCTACATTTACTAACCCATTCTGTATATCAGGTCCAAAGAGTCATTTTAAATTTTTGGTGATAATGATTTAAGAATATACATGACTAAGAATATAACTTATTATAGAATTAAAATCTTACCATATCGCCAAAGGAAAGGAGAGAAATCATTGTTTGAATGATAATGAAATAACTTTGATTGGCTCTATATTAATCTTAAACATAGATTTTAATATTTTTCTGTGACAACATTTAAAGAACAATGATAGCAAAGTAAGTTGTAAACAGTAAATATACATTAAAACTTTAAAGATATAAACCAGATCAACCCTTTATCATACCTTGGTTTTAAATTCTTCAATAATGTATATAGATTCCATGGTTTCTAAAAATTCCATGACAATGCTATATAACTCTTACAAAAGTTTACTAATTTGACTTTTGGAAAGAATAAATCAAAGATATAACTTTACAATATAGCAAAGTAAGCACCTTAGCTTTTCCCTTCTCCTGGGGATCTTTCTGAACCAGGGATCAAACCCAGGTATTCCACACTGCAGGCAGATTTTTTTACCATTTGAGCCAGCAGGGAAGTCCACCCATAAAGACAGTCAGCTTAAAAGCGTAGTGAAGAATTACTCCGGGAATTTTGAAAGTCTTAACATAAAATGAAATATGTAGTATATATGTATGTTTTACTTTGTTTGTTGCATGGCATATACTTACATATATTTTGTTAATGACTAACTTATAAACAAAATTCAAAACATATTTGATAGAAGGTTTCGATCTGGGGTTCAGTACTTTTTTCACTGGCCTAAATTAACAATATCAAAATGATAACAACTAATATTCATCCAATACTTATTATGTGCCAAATATGTTTGTAAGTATTCTATCGTTACATCTACAAAGCATGTTGTTGCTGCTGCTGCTGCTAAGCCGCTTCAGTCACGTCGCACTCTGTGCAACTCCATAGACGGCAGCCTACCAGGCTCCTCCGTCCCTGGGATTCTCCAGGCGAGAACACTGGAGTGGGTTGCCATTTCCTTCTCCACAAAGCATGCTATTCCCATCTTACTTACAAGATAAAGGAAGATTCAGTTCAGTTCAGTTCAGTCGCTCAGTCGTGTCCGACTCTCTGCGACCCCATGAATCGCAGCACGCCAGGCCTCCCTGTCCATCACCAACTCCCGGAGTTCACTCAGACTCACATTCATCGAGTCCGTGATGCCAACCAGCCATCTCATCCTCGGTCGTCCCCTTCTCGTCCTGCCCCCAATCCTTCCCAGCATCAGAGTCTTTTCCAATGAGTCAACTCTTCGCATGAGGTGGCCAAAGTATTGGAGTTTCAGCTTTAGCATCATTCCCTCCAAAGAAATCCCAGGGCTGATCTCCTTCAGAATGGACTGGTTGGATCTCCTTGCAGTCCAAGGGACTCTCAAGAGTCTTCTCCAACACCACAGTTCAAAAGCATCAATTCTTTGGCGCTCAGCCTTCTTCACAGTCCAACTCTCACATCCATACATGACCACAGGAAAAACCATAGCCTTGACTAGACGGACCTTATTCAGCAAAGTAATGTCTCTGCTTTTGAGTATACTATCTAGGTTGGTCATAACTTTTCTTCCAAGGAGTAAGCGTCTTCTAACTTCATGGCTGCAGTCACCATCTGCACTGATTTTGGATCCCCCCAAAATAAAGTCTGACACTGTTTCCACTGTTTCCCCATCTATTTCCCATGGAGTGATGGGACCGGATGCCATGATCTTCGTTTTCTGAATGTTGAGCTTTAAGCCAACTTTTTCACTTTCCTCTTCCACTTTCATCAAGAGGCTTTTTAGTTCCTCTTCACTTTCTGCCATAAGGGTGGTGTCATCTGCATATCTGAGGTTATTGATATTTCTCCCGGCAATCTTGATTCCAGCTTGTGTTTCTTCCAGTCCAGCGTTTCTCATGATGTACTCTGCATATAAGTTAACTAAGCAGGGTGACAATAAACAGCCTTGACGTACTCCTTTTCCTATTTGGAACCAGTCTGTTGTTCCATGTTCAGTTCTAACTGTTGCTTCCTGACCTGCATACAGATTTCTCAAGAGGCAGATTAGGTGGTCTGGTATTCCCATCTCTTTCAGATTAACTGTGTTAGATTCTTTGCTGAAGTCCACACAGTTGTTAAACAGAGAGGGCTTGATTTGATCCTGACCCTGATGCCCTCTCTACAATGATCTATGGTTTGTCATAGAAGAGAGTGTTCTTTGTAAATAGCCTAGCATATAAAAGGGATAAAATTAACTTCCACTCAAAAAATATTTAAATCTAAACTAATTAAACATTTAGATATAAAAAAGAGTAAATTCACCAACATAAAAGGGCTTTGGATGCGATAAATAAGAACAGGGAGAGTCACTATCCAAACTTCCTCCAGAGAAACTTGTAAATTCAGCAAATGGAATTTCTGAATTTCACTTCCTTTGGCATGTGTATTTGTAAAATAGAATGTGGTCCTACCACACTGTTAGAAATACACATTCCTTAAGTTGTCTGCCTTGTATTTCCAAATATTTTATTAAATATTACATTCACTCAAAATTCCTTTATTCACATTCTCTAGTCAATCTTTTAACATTTTCATTTTTCATCAATATATTAACATAACATATACATTCATTATACTGATAATGAGTATAATTTGTCATTTGACATTCATATTTTGGCACTCCAATATTGTATATCAATTTCTTGATTTATGCTTGTATGAAATGTGTTTTAATTTCATACATTCAAGGGCCAGGTCACAGATTGTAATAAAAATATAGATGACATGAAGTCATTTGACACAATTTTCCCCAGTAATGTTAGGCTGGTGGCATCACCATTGGTAGCATGTAACTATTTTCTTAGTTTGTAAATTCTTCTACTCACTTCCAGTATCAAAATATGTATTAGTCAAGGTTCTCCATAGAAGTAGAAGCAATATGTATGGATATATACAGACATACCTCTAGATATCTATCACAGGTTCATTTCTAGAGCACCTCATTAAACCAGTCACACAGATATCACAGGCTTCAGAGCATATATAAAAGTTATGATTATATCATGAAAAGTCAAAGTGCCAGCTGCTCAGTCATGTCCAGCTCTCTACAATCCCATGGACTGTAGCTCACCAGGCTCCACTGTCTGTGGAATCTCCAGGGAAGAATACTGGAGTGGGTTGCCATTCCCTTCTCCAGGGGATCTTCCCAACCCATGGACTGAACCCAGTCTCCTTCCTGACCCAGGGATTGAACCCTCTTCTGCATTGCAGGCAGATTCTTTATTGACTGAGCTATTAGGGGAAGCCCAGATTGATCAGTATGGTGGCTACTAAACACTGGGGTAGCTATAGAAAATTTTTAAAATATGATACAAATTAAGTTTGCTGCATTGATTGACTCTTCCTTCCTAGAATGGTATCTCTGTAGTATGTCATGCAGCTTTAACCATGCAGCTTTTACCCATGACGGAACATCTTTCAAAGGTGGAATCTGTTCTTTCAGACTCTGCCACTGCTTTATTGACCTAGTATTTGTAATACTCTAAATCCTTTGTTGTCCTTTCGACAGATTTTACAACATCTTCATCAGGATTCAATCTCAGGAATCCCCTTTCTTGGCTCCACCATATGAAGCAACTCCTCATCCATTAAAGTTTTATCATGAGACGGCAGCAATTCAGTTACATCTTCAAGTTCTGTTGCTAATTCTAGGCTTTTTGTTATACCTATCTGCAGTTACTTCCTCCGCTAAAGTCCTCGACCCTTTTAAGTCATCCATAAGGGCTGGAATCAACTTCTCCTGGATTCCTGTTAATCTTACTTGAATCTCTTCCAAGGAATCACAGATGTTCTCAATGGCATCTACAATGGTGCGTCCTTTCCAGAAGGTTTTCAATTCACTTGATCCATCAGAGGACTCACTCGCTATCTATATGGCTACAGTCTTATGAAATGTATTTCTTAGATAATAAGACTTGACATCACTTCTTGATCCCTGGGCTGAAGAATGAATATTGTGCTGCTGCTGCTGCTGCTAAGTCGCTTCAGTCATGTCTGACTCTGTGCGACCCCATGGATGGCAGCCCACTGGGCTCTGCCATCCCTGGGATTCTCCAGGAAAGAACACTGGAGTGGGTTGCCATTTCCTTCTCTGAAAAGTGAAAGTGAAGTCGCTCAGTCGTGTCTGACTCAGCAACCACATGGACTGCAGCCTACCAGGCTCCTCCGTCCATGGGAGTTTCCAGGCAAGAGTACTGGAGTGGGATGCCGTTGCCTTCTCCAAATATTGTGCTAGTAGGCATGAATAAATTAATCTTTTATACATCTCCACCAGAGTTCTTAGGTGACCAGATGTACTGCTAATAAGCAGTAATATTTTGAAAATAATCTTTTTTTTTTTTGAGTGGCAAATCTCAGCAATGGGCTTAAAAATTCAGTAAATCACGTTGTAAACAGATGGTCTGTCATCCAGGTTTTTTTTTTTTTTTTTATAGAACACAAACAAAGAAAATTCAACATAATTCTTGAGGGCCCTAGGATTTTCACAATAATAAAATAGCATTAAACTTAGAATTGCCAGCTACATTAGCCCCTAACAAAAGAGTCAGCCTGACCTTTTAATTTTTGAAGTGTTGATTTCTCCCCTTAAGCTATGAAACTTTTACAAGCATTTTCTTCAAATAGCAGGCTGTATCATTCACTCTGAATGCAAAAGTAGGAAATCAAAAATACCTGGAGTAACAGGCAAATTAGGCCTTGGAGTACATAATGAAACAGGGCAAAGGTTAAGAGTTTTTCCAAGAAAATGCACTGGTCGTAGCAGATATCCTCTTCCAACAACACAAGAGAAGACTCTACACATGGACCTCACCAGATGCTCAATACCGAAATCAGACTGATTGTATTCTTTGCAGTCAAAGATGGAGACGTTCTACACAGTCAGCAAAAGGAAGAATAGGAGCTGACTGTGGCTCAGATCATGAACTCCTTATTGCCAAATTCAGACTTAAATTGAGAAAGTAGTTAAAAGTACTAGACCATTCAGGTATGACCTAAATCAAATCCCTTACAATTATACAGTGGAAGTGACAAATTCAAGGGATTAGATAGAGTGCCTGAAGACCTATGGATGGAGGTTTGTGACACTGTACAGGAGGCAATGATCAAGACCATCCCTAAGGAAATGAAATACAAAATGGTTGTCTGAGGAGGCCTTACAAATAGCTGTGAAAAGAAGAGAGGTGAAAGGCAGAGAAGAAAAGGAAAGAAATACCTATTTGAATGCAGAGTTCCAAAGAATAGCAAGGCGAGATAAGAAATCCTTCCTCAGTGATCAATGCAAAGAAATAGAAGAAAACAATAGAATGGGAAAGTCTAGAGATCACTTCAAGAAAATTAGACATACCAAGGAAAGATTTCACACAGAGATGGACATGAAAAAGGACAGAAACAGTATGAACCTAACAGAAGCAGAAGATATTAAGAAGAGGTGGCAAGAATACATAGAAGAATCATACAAAAAAGATTCTCATGACCCAGATAATCACGATGGTGTGATCACTCACCTAGAGCCAGACGTCCTGGAATGCGAAGTCAAGTGGGCCTTAGGAAGCATCACTATAAACAAAACTAGTGGAGGTGATGGAATTCCAGTTGAGCTATTTCAAATCCTAAAAGATGATCTATGAAAGTGCTACACTCAATATGCCAGCCAATTTGGAAAACTCAGCAGTGGCCACAGGACAGGAAAAGGTCAGTTTTCATTTCAATCCCAAAGAAAGGCAATGCCAAAGAATGCTCAAACTACCACACAATTGCACTCATCTCACATGCTAGCAAAGTAATGTTCAAAACTCTCCAAGCCAGGCTTCAACGGTGTGTGAACCATGAAGTTCCAGATGTTCAAGATGGATTTAGAAAAGGTAGGGGAATCAGAAATCAAGCTGCCAACATCTGTTGGATTATCAAAAAACAAATTTCCAGAAAAACACCTATTTCTGCTTTATAGACTATGCCAAAGCCTTGACAATGTGGATCACAACAAACCATGGAACATTCTGAAAGAGATGGACATATCAGATCACCTGATCTGCCTCCTGAGAAATTTGTATGCAGGTCAAGGAGCAACAGTTAGAACTGGACATGGAACAATAGATTGTTTCCAAATCAGGAAAGGAGTAGTCAAGACTGTATATTGTCACACTGCTTATTTAACTTATATGTGGAGTACATCATGAGAAATTCTGGGCTGGAAGAAGCACAAGCTGGAATCAAGATTGCTGGGAGAAATATCAATAACCTCAGATATGCAGATGACACCAGCCTTATGGTAGAAAGCAAAGAGAAACTGAAGAGCCTCTTGATGAAAGTGAAAGAGGAAACTGAAATTGTTGACTTAAAGCTCAACATTCAGAAAACTAAGATCATGGCATATGGTCCCATGGCAAATGGATGGGGAAACAGTGGAAATAGTGACAGACTTTATTTTGGGGAGCTCCAAAATCACTGCAGGTGATGACTGCAGCTATGAAATTAAAAGATGCTTGCTCCTTTGAAGAAAAGCTATGACCAACCTAGACATCATATTAATAAGCAGAGACATTACTTTGCAAAAAAACACTCTGTCTACTCAAAGCTATGGTTTTTCTGGTAGCCATGTACGGATGTGAGTTCAGTTGA
>SJYT01013148.1:156838-180909 GCA_006410635.1 Cephalophus harveyi | reverse complement strand
TTCTTCCAGTCCAGCGTTTCTCATGATGTACTCTGCATATAAGTTAAATAAGCAGGGTGACAATATACAGCCTTGACGCACTCCTTTTCCTATTTGGAACCAGTCTGTTGTTCCATGTCCAGTCCTAACTGTTGCTTCCTGACCTGCATACAGATTTCTCAAGAGGCAGGTTAGGTGGTCTGGTATTCCCATCTCTTTCAGAATTTTCCACAGTTTATTGTGATCCACACAGTCAAAGGCTTTGGCATAGTCAATAAAGCAGAAGTAGATGTTTTTCTGGAACTCTCTTGCTTTTTCCATGATCCAGCGGATGTTGGCAATTTGATCTCTGGTTCCCCTGCCTTTTCTAAAGCCCGCTTGAACATCAGGGAGTTCACGGTTCACGTATTGCTGAAGCCTGGCTTGGAGGATTTTGAGCATTACTTTACTAGCATGTGAGAGGAGTGCAATTGTGCAGTAATTGGAGCATTCTTTTGCATTGCCTTTCTTTGGAATTGGAATGAAAACGGACCTTTTCCAGTCCTGTGGCCACTGCTGAGTTTTCCAAATTTGCTGGCAGATTGAATGCAGCACTTTCACAGCATCATCTTTCAGGATTGAGGGCTGAAGAACTGATGCTTCTGAACTGTGGTGTTGGAGAATACTCTTGAGAGTCCTTTGGATAGCAAGGAGATCCAACCAGTCCATCCTAAAGGAAAACAATCCTGTATATTCCTTGGAAGGACTGATGTTTAAGCTGAAATGCCAATACTTTGGCCATCTTTTGTGAAGAACTAACTCATGGGAAAAATTGAAAGTGGGAGAAGAAGGTGACCCCAGAGGATGAGATGGTTGGATGGCATCACTGACTTAATGGACATGAGTTTAAGTAATCTCCGGGAGTTGGTGATGGACAGGGAAGCCTGGCGTGCTACAATCCATGAGGTCGCAAGGAGTTGGACATGACTGAGGGACTGAACTGAACTGATACACTATGAAAATCTGTTTAGTGTTACTACGTTCATTCACTATTTTAACTAGATATCCTGAGTACTTGCTGCAGCTTCTACATTAGCTTCTTCACCTTGCGCTTCCATGTTGCAGAGATGCTTTCTTTCCGCAGATCTCAAGAATCCATCTCTGTTGGTTTCAGTTTTTTTTTTTTTTTTCCCCTGTAGATTCCTTACCTCTTTCAGCCTTCCTGGAATTGAAGAAAGTTAGGACCTTACTCTGGATTAGGCTCTGGCTTAAGGAAATGTCGTGGTTTGTTTGATCTTCTATTCAGACCACTCAAACTTTCTCTGTATACTCAATAAGACTGCTTCATATTCTTATCATCTGTGTGTTCACTGGAATGGCAATTTAATTTTCTTCAATAACTTTTCCTTTCCATTAATAATTTGTTTTTTTTTGGTACAAAAGGTCTAGTTTTCAGTGAATCTCTGATTTACACATTTCCTCTTCTGTAAGTGCAATCATTTTTAGGTTTTGAGTTAAAGCAAGAGATGTGCAACTCTTCTTGTATCCTGACCATTAGAGGCCACTGTAAGGTTATTCAATGGCCTAATTTCAATATTATTGTAACTCAAGCAATAGGGAGACTTGAGGAGAAGAAGAACGATGGGAAACAGCTGGTGGGTGGAGCGATCAGAACACATACATTTATCAATGAAGCTTGCTGTTTCACATGGGCACAGTCCAAGTTGCTCATTACAATAGTAACAACAATTACAACAGTAACAACAGAGATTGTTGATCACAGATCACCATAATAAATACAATCATAATAAAGTTTGAAATATTTTGAAAATTAACAAATATGACACAGAGACATTAAGTGAGCAAATGCTCTTAGGAAAATAGTGCACATGCAGAGTTGCTATACACCTTCAACTTATACAAATCACAGTATCCGTAAAACACAATAAAATGAAGTACATGTATGCTTATGTGTTTCTGTGTGTGTATTGGATAGATATATGTATATGCATACGGGGCTTCCCAGGCGGTACTAGTGATAACCCACCTGCCAATGCAGGAGACATTGGGTTGTGATGATCCCCTGGAGGAAGGCATGGCAACCCACTCCAGTATTCTTGCCTGGAGAATACCCATGGACAGAGGAGCCTTGGGGTGGTGGGGGTTATAGTCCACAGGATCACACAGAGTTGGACACAACTGAAGTAACTGGGTACGCACACATATATATATACTATACACACACACATACACACACACACATATATAAAGATAATTGCTATCTTTTTATATATAAAAAGATAGTTGACTCATGCAATTATGGTGGCTCAGAAGCCCAGCTTGTATTCTGTAAGCTGAAGACTCAGAAAAGCTGGTGATGTAATTCCAGTCCAACTCCAAAGGCCTGAGAACCAGGAGAAACTAAGGTGTAAGTCCTAGTTTGAGGGCAGAAGAAAGAAGATATATGTCCAGAGAAATAAGTCAGGCAGAAAGTAAATGCTCTCTCCTTCTGCCTTTTTGTTCTACTCAGATCCTCAGTGAACTATGATTTACTTTGTATGCCAATTTAAAGGCTAATCTCATCTGGAAACATCCTCACAGACACACGCAGATATAATGCCCAATCAAATACCTGGGCACTCCTTATCCCATCAAGTCCATGCATATAATAAACAACCAGGTGTATGAAAGTGATATGTTAAGATGACTTTTGTTTAAAAGGCATATATCTTTCATCAAGTAAGAAATTTACAAGCATAAACACAAGTGTACAAAGGATTATTTTGATTTTTTTTTTTTTAGACTAGATGGAACATCACCTTTCCTGAAGATTTTCATAGCCTTTCTTCTAGCAGCATTGAGATAAAAGATATCTGTTAATTCCTCTGAATCTGGGACTGTGCTTGAAATTTATCCCCAGAGTACACTCCTCTGTAGTATCACCTTCTATACTCATGGCAAACAATAACTACTTCTATGTTCCTCCTCTCTTCTTTCAATTTACTGCAGCTTCGTCCTTCAACTTACTTGGTCAAAAATAGTAACTTGCATTGCTTTTAAATATTGAACTTTCTGCTTTGTAACATATTTATGTAGTCCTCTGTTATTTCCCATGCTATGATATCTATGGTACAGTGTGCAAACTGAATGTGTTAAAGCTTGCCAGCCAAACATTTATTAACAATTCATATTAATCAATGATCAGGAAAAAATGCTTTAAGTATTTTACATAAAAACTGTTACCAGGTACTTTACTGTTTTAAATTATATTTTAGGAAATTAGTTGGGGATTTTAGCCTAATGAGAAGTTCATAATAAATGTCCCATTAACAAAACTGTAAAATAGACAATCTGATGCCATTTGGTAGCAAAAGTACTACTTTTCAATAATGTATTTCTGAAGTTATGTGGGAGACACATTTATGTCTATGCCAGGAAACCTGTTATTTTTATTGACACACTAATGGTCCTTTATTACATATAAGATTTTGAGCAAGGGAATAAAATGATCCAATTTTCGTTTTTAAAAGACATGCACTCCCTTGAAACCTTTCAAGAAACCAGATTTTATATGTATAATTTACAATGATGGTGAAGTATTTTTATTGCACTTTTAGTAGATGTTCTGTACATAAAGCGTGAAATGGTTCATGTTCAAACACTATAATTCAGAAGCAATAATAATATAAACATTTAAATAAAAAAGATTGATCATTACAAAGATATTATTTTGAATACTATTTTCTACTGATCAGTGCATTTTCATTTTATTGCTGGTAATAGTAAAACTTTATTTCAGACTTCCAAAAGAAAATACTTGTCTCTGAGGTATATTACAATTTCACATCTGCTTATTTATTCCCCTTTTCTTTCTGGAACTTGAAATGAATGTTGTTGAAATACACAACTAAAAATATTTGTCAGGTATTTGTTATAAAATGAAATTTTCTTATTGTCTCTTGACTCAGCTCATTCTATAAGCAATACTCATTTTAATAACTCTTAAATTTTTTCATTTTTTTTTTTGCTCTGCTTTCTAAGCCAAAATATCTCTATATTGCAAAATACAGTTTCATACTGTATCTCACCCCAGGCTTTCCATCCCCCTCCAAATTCTGTGAACTTGGCTCTATATCAACCATTATTCTCTAATGTTTTGCTTCTATCTAGATTTACACTATTTATTCATTCTATTATGTATATTTATTAATTAATGATATTTTCCTTCAAGAGTAAAATAGTCTAAAAGTAGAAGATTTCATGCATGTGTGAGTGTTAAGTTACTTCAGTTGTGTCTGACTCTTTGCAACCTCATGAACTGTAGCCCTCAGTACCTGTAGAGTACTTATAATCAAATAATTTATTAGTAATATGGAAACTTTAAAATATATATTTGCATCAAAATCTTTTCTAAAGAAAATGAAACAAGACAAAGTAAAATAAGACAAAACAAAAAACAAACTCCATCAGTTGGAGTGAGTAACCCAACTCCAGAAAGTGTTCTTAAAGAACAGATGATTGCTTTGCTAGTATTTGGAGTTTCCTTTGGACAAGTCTCATGTGCAAGATGAAGTTGTCAGTTGAATTAGCAGGGCAATGGCAGCCATTATTTCAGTGACTCAGTGTAAAGAGGGAACATGTCTGAGTTAGCTATATCAAAGCCAGAATTAGGGAAGTGTCTGATTTTTATGTTTTGTATAGTTCACTTGATAAATCATGCCTTTCTTAAAATATACCTTTGTTGGTTATTTGAGGTGTGTGAACTTTCATTTATTTTTGTTTTGTACTTTATATATGAATCAAAGTGTTATGCCCCATTTCAAAGGGACTCAAAGCAAGCACTTGCCCCGTGTATCAATTCCATTATTATGCCTGCAGTTCTATTGAAAAATACAAAATGCGAAAGCAGAGGTGCTGGGGTCCAGCCCCGGTGGATCCATGGTGATTCGAACGGGAGACGGATAGGCGAGGAAAAAACTTATTTATTTATTAATATAAGACTAGATTAGGAAGGAATAGTGTAGTAGGAAAATTAAGTGGAGAAAAGAGGCTGAATAACTTGGTTTACGTGGAAAGCCAATAAAGTTCCAGACAAGGAACTTGCACTATCTACATTAGGCCACTGGCGCCCATTTGAATATCGGAGAGTGCACCGCCTTGGACTCTCTCTCTTATGGATCTTAGCAGCCAGGGCAAGTAAGTATACATGGCGAGCCTCCACACCCCAGATGGGAATTCAGCCTGAAATTAGAGTAAAGAGGAGACACGGGGGAAACCAGTCCTTCCAATGACTTTCCCTGCCTCTATTGTCTAGAAAGGCCTTTTATACCTTTTTGATTGTAGATAGAGATCAATGGGTAATACAAAATTATGCAGCGTTAGCAGCCCAGACTCTTATTAAGACCAGGCTTTTCTCTCTGCATACCTAGTTGTATACACAAGTCTTAGGTCATTTACATCATCTTCTGGTCAAAAGGGCCAATTAACATTTTACAGCTTTTTTTCTGATAAGGGTTTGTCAACCAGAAGGCTTATTTGTGTTGATCTTCCCAAAGTCTGGTGCCACTGTCAGAAAACACTAAATAAAGTTGCATTCTTACATAGCAAGGACACAAGAGGAGTGCAGTGATATATAACAAAGAGAAAAGTAATTAACTCGAAAGTCTAGTGTTGCTAACATCAAAACTACTATATGTCTTTTTCCATATCCCATTTACATTGATTAACATCCTCCCAGGTGCCTAAAAGATAAAGAATATGGAGGCCTTGCAGCAATCATTGAGTCAACAGTGAAAACCCATCATGATTGGTGAAAACCAATATGATTTTATCTCTCTAGAAAAGGCTCTCTATCTTTAAGATGCTTTTAAGCTTTGTGCCTCTCACAGTTGGGGGGCTGTAAGCAATTCACAAGCTGTAAGAGGTCTGGGGGAACCTGTTAGGCAAGCTAGAGAGCTATGAGAGGGGGTTTAACTGAAACATCTCTTTCAAATGCAGAAGACTAAAGCCCTGAGCTGAGTTTTTCCAGAGAATATCAGAAGAGTGCAAAAGCAGGCAGATTCTTATTTTTTGAGGTACATGCTCAGGAAATACCAGGGGGAAAACCTGAGGTCTGATTAGTCTTGCCATCAGAGCTCTGCCGCATGACCTTGTCATGGGTGGAATTCCTCACACTGGCTCCTGGCACAGAGGGTTAAATATTGAGGTATCATAGTGATGTTGACAAAGAGAGAAAAGTTTTATTGAGATATAATTGACATATAGTATATGTTTAAGGTGTACAGCACAACAATTTGACTTACTTACATCATTAAATGATCACCACAATAAGTTTAGTGAACATTCATCATCTCGTATAGATACACCAAAAAATAGGAAAAAAAAATGTTTTCCCTTGTGATGAGATTCATCTATCCCATTAGTTATTTCTTTTTATTACTGAGTGGAATTCTGTTGTACAAATGTAGTACACTGTGTTGACCTATTCATCAGTTGATAGATCTTTGAGTTGCTTTTAGTTTTTGGTGATAAGATAAAAAGCCATTATAAACATTTTCACAGAGGTCTTTGTAGTCAGCAAATAATAATATGAAGAGTAATTTAAATTAAATATGCTCTGTTTTATGTTGTTAAAAACAGGTAATCATTAAAAAAACAGTTACATTTTAAAAGGAAGTCAGTTAATGTTATTTCAGTCTTAAGTCTCTTAATCTGAGATCTCTCATGTTCAAGTTGAAAACATTTGGGTAATTCTTTAAGTTTTATGAGTCAGAGACAACTGAAGTGACTTAGCATGCATGTGTGAAACTTTGAATGGGAATTAAAGACTGTGACCACATTATTTCCAGTGCTTGTTGTCCATATTACAAATTTCTGTCTTAAAAGTTATTTTGGCTTTGCAGAAATATCATGCTAAACCAGATGGCAGAAGAAAGGAAATACTTTCTCATAGAATAATTTTTGGACTATCAATAAAAGCTGTCTAGTTAATGACCAGGTATGAAGCCAAACCCGCCTGGCACAAGGTCATTCAATATCCTTTCCAGCTCAACTTGTTTTGGTCGACTAGTTTAAATACACTTCTGTGGAGAAATAGTCATGTGAAAGTGAGCAGAAAATAAACTAGCAAATAAAAGACAATCAATCTGAAAGTGTAGCTACTTTCTAGATTGAATCTTTTTCTGCAAATTTTCTAAATGTGATGAAAGACTGTTAACACACACACAAAAAACAAAGTCTACATGGTTAAAATAATGAATGGACCAGAGTTTAATCAACTGCTAGCAAATCGGTTTTCTTAAATGGCTTCTATTTTGCTCCCAGAAAATTACAATCCAAATATCGTATTTAGACTCTTTTAATGTTTACCTCTATAGTGATGAAGACTATGAAAATAGCAGTAAGTAGACATTAAGTGAAAGAAAACAAGGTTTCTAGGAAATGGTATCATGGTTTTAATCATAGTAGATTCTCAAGAGCTCTGTGGATCTTTATCAATTGACCACAATAAAAATATCTTGTCATGTAGCTTTCTGCCACTAATAACATAGCAGAATCAGTAGACAGAAATGGGGGCCTCATTTTTAATGTGTGAGAAACTTCTTTGTTGGCCAATATATTTAATTGAAAAGTCAATCTTGGGTATTGTAGAAAGCCTACCAGTATATGGATGGATATTTTATCTAACTTTTTATATATTTGGGAGTTAAAGATACATGCAAATTAACTTACTTATTTTAATTCCTACTGGTTTGATAGATTGAATTTATGTAGCTAATTCTTTCTTGCTGTGTTATTGATAATTGCCCTTTTATCACCATCTGGTATCTGTTTGCTCTTTTAGTCCATTGTGCCCACATAATATAATTAGTTAGCTTTGCTTCAGATTGCCCATGGGTGATAAACTTTTATAGCAATCCTAAAAAATATTTTGTGTCTTTAGAATACAATGTAGGTTTCAGCAAATGTTTGGAATTCTTAGTAAAATTTTGAAATTTAGCAATATATTGGAACTCATTCAGGGAAACCGACTAATCTAGACATATTAGAGGTATGGTTTGACTCAATAGTCTTCCAAATTATTACAGATTACATGTACTTTGGTATGTTCAGAAATGTTTATTTTTTCATACTTCTCTTAAAAATATATTATTTCAAGTCACCTGTGCACTATCTCGGAGAAGGCAATGGCACCCCACTCCAGTACTCTTGCCTAGAAAATCCCATGGATGGAGGAGCCTGGTAGGCTGCAGTCCATGGGGTCGCTAGAAGTCGGATGCGACTGAGCGACTTCACTTTCACTTTTCGCTTTCACACAATGGAGAAGGAAATGGCAACCCACTCCAGTGTTCTTGCCTGGAGAATCCCAGGGACAGGGGAGCCTGTTGGGCTCCTGTCTATGGGGTCGCACAGAGTCGGACACGACTGAAGCGACTTAGCAGCAGCAGCAGCAGCAGTGCACTATCTGAGATTAAAAAAAAAAAGACTTTAACCTTTGCAGACTGCAGGCTAAATCTTTATTTCTTATGAAATGATTATTGTCTGTTATTAATTTCAAATTTCAGGGCAATCAACAATATATTGTTTTCCTCACTTATTAAATATATACCTTTGGAAGACTACATTTTAGATAGTAATAAAAAAAATGTACTACAATATTTATTGATAAGCATAAGCAATAATGAGAATAAAGGCAGCAATTAAGAAATGAAAGTACTAAATCTAGATACAAAAGGAGAGAAAAATACTTGAGAATAGATATTTTGCATAACTGAGTTGAGAATAAATTGGGCTCTGTGTAATTAAGATATTTTTACTAAACTAAGTATTTGGTAGCTAATGGAAGGAAGAAACAGTGGATAGAGTAGACCAAAATGAAAGGAAAACATACATAAACACAAGAAAATGTACTGTAAGTTTGTAAGGGCTATGAGGACTAGATTAAGGGCTACCCCCTTCAATGGACTAAAATCATGCAGTAGTGTGTAGTGTTTGCATGTAATGGAGGATGAAAAAAATTTTTAAATAAATTCTAGTAAATAGATACAATAGTCATAGAGATATCTGGTGAACCACAGAATGTGACTATAACTCTGAATGACTATAAGAAAGCGTCTAGCATTAAAAGGCCAGTCTTCATGTTACAGAAATATGAGAAAGGTTTATAATGTTCCCATGAGTTCCCTCTAAGACTAGGAAAATTTAATAATAAAATCAATTTCTATTTCTAGTCTCTCTGGAAATCATTTTAAGCTTATTTAACTACAATTAATAAGGACATTACTATATACTTTTGCTGTTCAGTTGCTCAGTAATGTCCACCTCTGGACTGCAGCATGCCAGCTTCCTTGTCCTTCACGGTCTCCCAGTGTTTGCTCAGACTTATGTCCATTGAGTCAGTGATCAACCTTCTCGTCCTCTGCTGTCCCCTTCTCCTCCTGCCTTCAATCTTTCCCAGCATCAGGATCTTTTCTAATGAGTCAGCTCTTTACATCAGGTGGTCAAATTATTGGAGCTTCAGCTTACCATCAGTCCTTCCAATGAATATTCAGGGTTGATTTCTTTTAGGATTGACTGATTTGATCGCCTTGCAGTCCAAGAGACTCTCAAGAGTCTTCTCCAACACCAGTTCCAAAGCATCAGTTCTTCAGTGCATTAGTAGTTGGGGCATAGACTTGGATTACTGTGATATTGAATGGTTTGCCTTTGAAATTGACATAGATTATTTTATCATTTTTGATATTGCACCCATGTACTTCATTTAAGACTCTTTTCTTAATTATGAGGGCCACTCCAGTTCTTCTAAGGTATTCTTGCCTACAGTAGTAGATATAATGGTCATCTGAATTAAATTAGCCCATTCAAGTCCATTAAGTTCACTGATTCATAAAATGTCAAAGATATCCTTCTTGCCATCTCCTGTTTGACCAATTCCAATTTACCTTGGGCTTTTATTTTGGAGAGGGAAAACAAAGTTTTCTTTGTGTATCAGTGATCTTTATGTTTACCTTTGTAGTTTTAAATTAATAATTTTATATTTAAAAGAGTCTAGTATAATTGTAAGCATAATTTAAATAATATGTAATTTATTAGAAAACAAAACCAGAAGTGCTCCATCATTGAACCCCAGTGTTTATATAAACATCCCAGGTATTACACTGGCAAAATTTAGTATGGAGCTTTGGAAGCCTTTTTTTCAATATATATTGAACACATAGTATTTCTGTTCATAAGCACACATACACACATAATGTAAAAATACAGGTTAATTTTTATGTTATAAGTAATAATCTTTCTATTTTTGCAATCTAACTTCCAATAATTAATTTCTTCTAATATATCTATATGTATAAGTGTACATATAATATATATGCATGGATTAAGAAACACAATGTGTTGAATACTTACATACCCACCATGAGTAAAAGCAATTAAACATTTCAATATTATTTACCTGTCTAATCTTACCACTAAAAGACATCTTTCCTCTGTTTGTGTTTCATTTCTCTGTTTATATAATAGTTTAAAATATGTGCATATTGCCTTCAAATATAAATGAAATTAAACTATATGCATTTCTCTATTTTTTCACAATAGTGTATGTAGGTTTTGCTTATGCCAGTTTAAATAGATTGTGTTAATTTTTCACTTTTATTAAATTAGTTATAAAATTTCCAATCTTATTCTATGTTGTGGCACAATTTGGGCGCAGCATTTTCTTTTGAAGCAAGCATTACAGATCAACCATTTTAAAAAAATCCTAAAACTGTAGGACTTTGGTAGGAGCAGATGGGGGTATTTTTTAAAATTACTATTTCTACATTTATTGGGTACTAAATTACATTTTCTATTTCTTCTTTTATTTTGCATTCTTTATTTTTTCTAAGTACTATTTTATAAATTGCTACACTTTAAAATATTTTTTTCACACATCTAAAATCAAAATCAAGTGAAACTGTATGCTATCAAAATATAATTTGTAAACAAATATATAACTTTAAATATAGAAAGACAGGGAAATAGGAGTAAACATATTGTGATTTTTTAATATCATCAATTATACAGTGCCTCCAGTTTTCTACTAAAATCATTTAAATTCTTACCTATAGAATTGCAACAAAGATTTAATTATTGTTTTGGAAGGGAGAATATGCATAAGTATCTAAATTCTTATTCAAGTCTTAAATAATCTAGACCTGATGCCCAGTTATTACTACTGACTTAATTTCTGTATTTCTTCTTATGGGTCTTCAAAGTTAATTCCTGTATTTTTTGAGTCTCCAGTCTTTTTTCTTTCTTGAATAATGTTTTCAGTATAGGAAAAAAATTAGAAGTGTTTGTTCACATAATTGACTGATATTTTGACTGAGCACCCCTTTGAATATGATCATCTATGTTTAGATTTAACTCATGCATTTATTGAAAATGAGATGTATGGTATGAAAGTTAACTTAGCATATGTGTTAAAACAGATTGTTGTCAGTCTTAAAATTCCACATTAAAAATTCTGGAAAGAATGAGATTTCTAATTCTAGAAAGAAAAAGTAGACATAGTGTTCTTTATTCTCCCACTATGCACAAAGAAAAGGACCCAAACCCTGCACAATATATATAAAGTAAATGCAAGAAGATTCTAAAACATAAAGATTAATTATATTTTGAATATTTTGTTCATGGATATAAGGAGACTCAAGAAAAAAAATAGTGATGGGTTCCCTGGGGTTTCTTTCTGCTTCACATGCCTCAAACTTGGAGGTGAAGAAACTGGTAGCCAGGAACACTAACAAATATACCAAAACACCCCTCCCCCACCAAAGCCTACTCCTTCTAGCTAAAGAATCAGTAAAGAACCATCCTAGCAAAAACAAACAAAAACCATAACTTTTAGATGTAGCAATCTACTCTACTCCATCCAAACACAGAAGAAACAAATGTGCCTTTTATCCCACAATAAAAAAGGTTGAGTAACCTAGATAGCATATTCAAAAGCAGAGACATTACTTTGCTAAGGTCCGTCTAGTCAAGGCTATGGTTTTTCCTGTGGTCATGTGTAGATATGAGAGTTGGACTGTGAAAAAGGCTGAGCATCGAATAATTGATGCTTTTGAACTGTGCTGTTGGAGAAGACTCTTGACAGTCCCTTGGACTGCAAGGAGATCCAACCAATCCATTCTGAAGGAGATAAGCCCTGGAGTTTTTTTGGAAGGAATGATGCTAAAGCTGAAACTCCAGTGTTTTGGCCACCTCATGCGAACAGTTAACTCATTGGAAAAGACTCTGATGCTGGGAGGGATTGGGGGCAGGAGGAGAAGGGGACGAGAGAGGATGAGATGACTGGATGGCATCACTGAGTTGATGGACGTGAGTCTGAGTGAACTTCGGGAGTTGGTAATGGACAGGGAGGCCAGGCGTACTGCGATTCATGGGGTTGCAAAGAGTCGGACACGACTGAGCGACTGAACTGAACTGAACTGAAAGACCCTAAACACTAACACTGCTGTAGAAAGTTATTTCAACACTCTTGCTGGAGGGGTGTCAGAAAAGGACAAGTAGATTGCTGGATTTCATCCCTATTGGGTAGAAAACATTACCAAACAATTTAAGAAGAATGAATATTAATTCTGCACATTCTCTTCCAGTGTATTAGTTGCTCAGTCATGTTTGATTCTTTGTGGTCCCATAGACTGTAGTCTGCCAGGCTCCTCCGTCCATGTAATTCTCCAGGTAAGAATACTGGAGTGGGTAGCCATTCCCTTCTTCAGGTGACTGTACTGACTCAGGGATCAAACCCAGGTCTCCTGCATTGCAGGCAGTTTCTTTACCATCTGAGACACCAGCGGAGGGAAAACTCAGCTTATTTAAAGAGGCTGGGTTACCAGGATAACAAAATCAGATCAAGACAGTACAAAAACCAAACCAAATAGAACCTACATAACATTAACCTCTATGAAGTGAGTCACAAAAATTCTTCACTTACTTTTAACAAACAGAATTAGCAATATATAAAATGAAGTATGTATCATAAACAAATGGGCTTTATCCTGGAATAGATCAATCAATGCAACCCAAAATCTTAACAGGTTAAAGAAGAAAAATCACATGATTGTATCAACAGATTAAAAATAAATGGACTCAATTCAACACCAATTAATCATGAAACTGTCAGGAAAGTAGGACCAGAGGGAGACTTTCTAAACTTTGTAAAGAGTGCCTATCATCAATCTATAGCCAGCATCTCAAATATTGATGAAAGACTGAGAGCTTTCTCTGTGAGTTTGGAAATAAGACAAGGAATAAGCATGCTCACTCTCATTCTTACTCAATATACTACTGAAAGTTCTACCAGTGCAATAAGGCAAAGTAAGAAATAAAAGGCATAAGTGCAGGGGGCTATATTCAGTATTTTGCAATAATCTCTCTGTTTCCCTGGTGGCTCAGAGGTTAAAGCATCTGCCTGCAATGCAGGAGACCTTGGTTCAATCCCTGGGTCAGAAAGATCCCCTGGAGAAGGAAATGGCAACCCACTCCAGTATTCTTGCCTGGAGAATCCCATGGACCAAGAAGCCTCGTGGGCTACATTCCATGGGGTCGCAAAGAGTTGGACACGACTGAGCGACTTAACTTTCACTTTCACTTTCATAATGGAAAAGAATCTGAAAAAGAATCCCAAATAATTTACAAAAAAAAGAAATATTTCTGCACTTACTAATTGAGTTCAGAAAGGTGCTGGAATACAAACTACATACATGAGAATAGACTATACTTCTACATAGCAGAAATAATCCTATGAACAAAATATTTAAACTATAACTATAATATCATTTGGAATAACTCAAAAATGTGAACACTTTGTGTAAATATATCACAGCATGTTGTGTCCAGCTCTTTTTGAAATCTTATGGACTGTGTAGCCTGCAAAACTTTTCTGTCCATGTGATTACCCAGGTAAGAATACTGGAGTGGGTTGCCATTTCCTTCTCCAGGGGACATGCCCGATGCAGGGATTGAGCTCATATCTACTGCATTGGCAATCAGATTCTTTACCACTGAGCCACCAGGAAAGCCCATGTACATAATTTCTGTGCTGAAAAGTATAAAATACAGATGAAAGTAATGAATTAATATCTACATAAGTGGAAATATATATTACCCTAATTGATACATAAATTTGATATAGTTTCCATCAGAATTTCAACACAATTTACATAGATAATAATACAATCATTCTAAAATCCATATGAATGGGAAAAGAGACTAGAATATTTAAAATAATTTTTAGGAAAAAAATAGAATAAATTGGAAAGGATCAGTCTACCTCTTTTCAAGTCATGCTTAACCTTTCATATAGTTCATTATGTTCAATGAACAAGAATTTTGGTGTTGATGTGGTATATAGACATAGATCAGTGGAACACAGCAGAAAATCAACAAATAGATTCATATAAATATATACAACTGATCTCTGATACATTTGTAAAAGCAATTCAATAGAGGAAGTGCTTTTGGAGCAAATGGACATTTATTAACTCAAAGTCCACTATATACTAAATGCAGAATGTAAAGCTACAAAGCTTTTACAAAAAAAAAAAGTAGAAAACTCTTCAAGATTTAATGCTAGACAGAGACTTCTTAGAATTGACACCATGGTATAGTTCATAATAGGAAAACTGAACAAATAGACTTTATCAAAATTAAAGTTTTTTGCTCTGTGAAGTGTTAATCAATCAGCTCTGCCCAGCTCTTTGCAACCCTATGGACTTTAGCCCATGCTCTGTGAAAGACCCTGTAAAAAGATAAAAAGAAACTACAGATTAGTGTAATATATTTTCTATATACCTTAAAAATAAAATTAGTATAGAGATTATATAAACCATTCCCAAAATGCTACAATAAAAATTAAAAATCCAACTAGGAAAGAAATAAAAGACAAAAAGGAACATTTTAGCAAAGAGAATATATAGATAACAAATGAAAACATGAAAAGATGTTAAACATCTCTAGTCATTAGAGAAATGGAAGTTAAAACCACAATGAATACAACTGAACACTTACCAGAAAGGTTAAAGTAAAACAAAACAAAACAAACAAAAGATAAAAACATCAACAAAATCAAATGCAGGCAAAGGTGCAGAACAACTAGAGCACTTATTTCAGGTGGGAATGTAAATGGTCTAGCAACTCTATTAAACAGCTTGGCAATTTCTTAAACTAAACTAAACTGAACATGCAACTAACATGTTTCAGCACTTGTAGTCTTGAGCATTTATCCCCGAGAAATTAAAATTTATGTACATAGCAGCCTTATTATTACAGTCCCAAACTAGAAACAACACAGATACCTTCAATAGGTGAATAGGTAAAAAATTACAGTGCATTCATAACAACAGAATTCTTGCTGTTGTTCAGTCACCCAGTCGTGTCCGACTCTTTGCAACCCCAAGGACTGCAGCACATCAGGCCTCCCTGTCCCTCACCATCTCCTGGGGTTTGCCCAAGTTCATGTTCATTGCATCAATTATACTGTCCAGCCATCTCATCCTGTCATCCTCTTCTCCTTCTGCCTTCAATCTTTTCCAGAACTAGGGACTTTTCCAATGAGTCATCTGTTCGCATCAGTTGACCAAAATATTGGAGCTTCAGCTTCAGCATCAGTCCTTCCAGTGAATATTCAGTGTTGATCTCCCTAAAGATTGATGGGTTTGATCTCTTTGCTGTCCAAAGGATTTTCAAGGATCACTTTTTTGTTTTGGTGAAAGGGCTTGCATAACTCAATGAAACTATAAGCCATGTCTTGCAGAGTCACCCAAAATGAATGGGTCATAGCAGAGAGTTCTGACAAAACATTGTCCACTGAAGTGGGGAATAACAAACCATTCTAGTAAACTTCCTGTGAGAACCTCATGAACTGTATATATTAAAAAAAAAAAAAAAAAAAACAGAATAACTACCCAGTGATAAAAAAGGAAAGAATTGCTGTTATGTACCACAACCTAGACCAATCTGCAGAGAATTATGATGGGTGAAAAAAAGCTAGCTCTTAAAAGTTACATATAGTATATTTCTATTTGTATAGTGAAAGTGAAGTTGCTCAGTCGTGTCCGACTCTTTGCGACCCCATGGATTGTAGCCCACCATGCTTCTCTGTCCATGGGATTTTCCAGGAAAGAGTACTGGAGTGGGTTGCCATATCCTTCTCCAGAGGATCTTCCCGACCCAGGGATCGAACCCAGGTCTCCCGCATTGTAAGCAAGATGCTTTACCATCTGAGCCACTATTTTTAAATTGTCAAGATTATAGACATGGAGAACAAACTAATCGTTGGCAAAGATAAAGGTGGGAGTAGTAGTGGATGAAAAGTAGATGGGCTCTAAAAAGACAAAAATGAGGGACGCTTGCAATGATGGAATTATTTTATCTATTGACTACAATAGTATCCTGGTTGTGATATTTTACTATAGTTTTTCAGAATGTTTCCATTTATAGATACTGGGTAAAGGGCATAGAACATCCCTTTGTTATTTTTTACAACTGCCTTTGAAGCTAGTTATCTCAAAATTCTGCTTTGAAAATGTTTAAGTTTCAAAAAGGCACTTATACTACTTTTCTTGGTGAAGAATGAACTATTTTCAAGACTGAAGTTAAATATTGGCCTTTCTTTGCCAAGCTCTGTCCCTCTGATTAGCCATCAGTAATACTGACAATGTTTCCTTTCTGAATCATGGTTAACTTCTTTTGGTTGACATGCCCAGACCTGCCTTAAAGCTAATGACAACAGGGAGAAATGGAATTCCAGAGTATATAAGTAAGGTTAGGTAAACATTTTCTTATTTGGTAGGAAATGGCAACCCACTCCAGTACTCTTGCCTGGAAAATCTCATGGACTGAGGAGCCTGGTAGGCTACAGTCCATGGGGTTGCAAAGAGTCGGACACGACTGAGCAACTTCACTTCACTTCAGACCTTGAGTACTGACATGGCACCCTTAACAACGAGTGTAGCACAAAGTCTGAGAATACACTGTTATGGACGCTTCCGTGATGGTAAGTATCTCTTTTCACACAGTGGCTCTTACCACTTCACACAAGGCTTACCTGCAGGAGCAAATGGCAAGGAACTTGAAAGGAGAGCCATGTCAATCACTTGTATTTACTGAAAACCCTTTGTGCTTCTCTAGTTTGCGGATTGGATTACATAACAAAGTAGACTGCATCCAGTCAGTGGTCTTGGTGCTTTTTTTTCTCTTCTGTCTTAGTGTTTTTTATTTCTATTTAGATTTAGCAGTGTTAGTGCTTTTAAAATACCCCATGCCATTTCTATCTAGCCTACCTCATTTGTGTGTACTTCCATCACAACACCAACATATTGCTATTGCTTTTAGTTTTGAAATGTATATTCATATTTGCTGTTTACTATAGTATCAATTCTCTGACAACAAAGACTGATATATTTCATCAAACATGGGACACATCTTAAAAGTGCCTATGTGTTTTGGAGATTTGGGATAACTGGTTTTTGCCCTATAAGCATTGTGATTTTGTTTCCTGCATTGTGAATATTTTAAGAATGAATTACCTTTTTAAATTTTTCCTTAAATGCTTTGTGTAAACAGTATATATATATATACAAATATATATATATTTATACACACACACATATATATACACACACATGCATGTATATGCATTACATATACATATACATATGTACACATATATGAAATAGGGTGTTATACTCTTTTTACTTGGCATTTTTTTACTTAACAATATTTTTACTTAACAATATTTATTTTATGAATAAAATCTTCCTCCTCTATGTTAAGATTACAGAGTACTGTAATTTTTTAAGCAATTCTCCTATAAACAGGTATTTGGTTTGTTTCCAATATTTTGTAATTATAAGCAATGTTGCAATGAATTATGTGCATTCACAATTTTGTATTGCTGCATATATACAACTTCAGGGTAAATTACCAAAAGTGGGGTGTAAGAGTTGAAAGGTAAAGGTACAAATATTTTGTTAGAATTTTCAAATTTCTTTCCAACATAATTTACCAGTTTTGCATGTCTACCAGCAATAATGAGAGTCTCTTTATCCCCAAATCCTTGCCAAATGAATGTGTTAGCATACTTTAAAATGTTTGCCAATCTCTTCAGGGAGATGTGACATCTCACTGTATTATACATTTATCTTCTCTAACTGGGAGTGATACTGAATATGTTTTAATATTTAAGGGACATTTAAACATATTTTTTGCCAAATTTTAAATGAGGCTTTTAGTCATTTTCACTCTGTATAATACATATTCATAGTGAACATATGTAATATTATGCATATATGCACGTATATATTCACATACTTATTGTGCACATGTATGTAAATTTGTGTATATATTGAAAATAAGTTTATCTCAGTTTGTTGTTGGTGTTTATGCATTTAAAATTAAGTTTTGGATTGCATATTTTTTTAAACTTTTATGTAATCAACTTTATCCAAGTGTTTAGCTGCATGGTTAGAACATTTTCCCATATATCAGAATTATAGAGGAATTTATTTATGTTGTCTTCTAATAGTGTATTGTTTCACTTTTTACCTTTATATTCTTTATACACTTAGAGTTTATTCTATTCTTGTGTATGTGTATTGTTCATTTCTTTCATTTTTTTCAGCAAAAAAAAAAAAATAGAAAACTCTGATTTGAAAAACATTTAAAAAATCTATAGTCACAATTCCCAAGGAAATCATTTAATATAATAGATCTGAGAAGTCAAAGCTATGTTTTTTACCAGTATTCATGTATGGATGTTGAGAGTTGGCTGAGCACTGAAGAATTGATGCTTTTGAAATATAATGCTGGAGAAGACTTTTGAGAGTCCCTTGGACAGCAAGGAGATCAAACTAGTCAAACCTAAAGGAAATCAACCCTGAATATTCATTGGAAGGATTGATGATGAAGTTGAAACTGCAATAATTTGGCCACCTGATGTAAAGAGCCAACTCTCTGGAAAAGGTCATGATGCTGAGAAAGACTGAGGGCAGGAGGAGAAAGGGACAACAGAGGATGAGATGGTTGGATGGCATCACCGACTCGATGGACATGAGTTTAAGCAAGCTTCGGGAGATAGTAAAAGACAGGGAAGCTTGGTGTGCTGCAGTCCATGGGGTCGCAAAGAGTCAGGGACAACTTAGAAACTGAACAACAACAATATATTCTGTAGGATATTTTGGGTGTGTACACGTATCCATTCTGCCTATTTAACTATTTCTTGATTTTGATGGTTCAGATGGTAAAGAATCTGCCTGCAATGCAGGAAACACAGGTTTGATCCTTGGGTCAGAAAGATCCCTTGGGAAGGGAATGGCTGCCTACTCCAGTATTCTTGCCTGGAATTTTCCATGGACAGAGGAGCCAGGTGGAGAGTAGGACATGACTGAATGACTAACACTTTCAATTTTACCATGTTCCTGTGGAAACATATTTCAAGGCACGAATAACATTCCATTATTATTGTCTCCTACTATTTATACCTATTTTCTTAATTGGAAGTGTACAATAATTATCTTTCTTTAATACTAAAAATATTTTGTAAAAGATCATCTTTACATAGAGATTTATATATACATATATATATCATTAAAATAATAAAGAAAATTAACCTTTAATTATATGAAAAATATGTAATTTTAAAATGTCTTTTTAAAAAAATAACAAAAATATTACATTTATTGACACTGGGTATTATATTTATTGGCATTTAGGAGGGAAATATTTTACAAGAGACATTACTCAATTTCCTATGAAGGTGACTGAACATAATCTATGTCAATTTTTGCATAGATTAGGGAAAAGGTCATATTCCTCAGCCAAGTTTTAAATGGGTTGAAACTCTACTCAGCGTATTCTAACGTTAGCCAATTATCTTACTGGAATTCTTGTACTCAGGCATATAGAAACCATTATAATGTGAGTAGAGAAATGATTGCATTAAGCAGTATAAGTCAACACAGTGGGAGTAAAAGAAGGCAGAGAGACAGCAGTAAAAATAAAGTACTAAAATATTAATATAATGAGAGATATGATAGAACCCTATATATATGTGGCAATTGCATTAACAGAATGCCTAGTCTTAGGTCACTCATCATCAATGTTTTAAGTTTTGAAAACTTTTTCAGTATACTGAAAGATATGTGTAACAATGTATAAAGACGTAAAAGTATATACCATCTATTCAAAAAATGCAGGATGCCTTTACTTTAAATTGTGGAGCAAATGAATAAAGGATAATTATATAATATTCAATTTAGATTTCTTAGTTCTAGCTTATTTCTAAGTTTAGTGAGTACTAGTATGAGAATAGGTTGACAAAGTAAAATATTTTTATTGCCTCCACTTAATAAATACTGAATACTCAAAATTTAGATATAAATGTAAAAGAAAGACTAACTTTTTTTTCCTAATTTTTTTTCCTCTGGCCTTTTATAAACAATCATTCATCTCTTATTTGTAAGCATTTTTGATTCATAAACTGATTTTTAAATCATAAGGTAAAAGAGAAGGAGATGATTAGGTAGCAGTTGTGTTAACAGAGTGTAAATATGCATCTTCTAACTTCAGTGACTATTACAAATTGAATGCCTACACATTTGAGCAAAAATAATATTGTCTTTTCACTGTTAGAGTGCAATATTTTAAATATCTTAACCAAAAATGCTGGAAACCTGGGTTTGATTTCTGGGTCAGGAAGATCCCCTGGCAAAGGGGATGGGTACCCACTCCAGTATTTGCCTGGAGAATCCCATGAACAAAGAAGCCTGGCAGGCTACAGTGCATGGGGTCACAAAGAGTTGGATACAAGTGGGTAACTAAGCACACACATACATAACTAAGAATATAATTTACTTCCATTTCTGATCATTCCCATAATTTTAGAAATAGCAGTACAAAGTTACAAAACGTAGGTTACGAAGTCTTAAAGATACTGCCAAGATTTGTAGTGAGTTTCAGTTGACATTCCATCAATTTGAATATATCACATCCTCAAGATCCTAATAAAATCATAGAAAAATAATTTCACAAAGGTATTAACCTACTACAATGAACAATACTGGAAAATATCATTAGTTCATATATGACTTCAAAGTTTGCTTAATATGGGAAATCAGATGGCTCAATAATGACTGGTGTAGTAATTTAAAGAAGTTAAGCCAAGTTTATATATATCAGAGTCACAGTCATGGAGCAAGCCCAATTCTATAAAACCTGTAGACATGTAGTCTGAAAATCAAGCAAAACAGAGAACAACAGGAAATAGAGTGTGCAAGAAGGAATGGGTTAAAATTTTTCATATACATTATCACTTTATTCACTTTCCTGCTTAGAATGACCTGATACCAGTATTGTATTTTCTTCAGGTCAAAAGGAAGTGTTCTTTCTGTCTGTTAGACAAGTAAACTGGAGAAGTAAAGAAACAACCTTGGTGGGTAATGAGACCAACAGAGAAAATCTTAAACTCCTGGACAGTATAGAGTTCCAAATAAAAGGTAAATCTTCACGCTCATTTACTCTATAGAAGGAATCTGAGAACAATTCCAAATTGAGGAGGACAAAGGAATATTTTCCTACACATAAGAATGTCTTGCACCTGCCCTATGACATGCCAAAACCAAATGTTCTTAATTTAAAAGAAGCAAAAATATTCCCATCTAACTCATAGGGCAGAAGGAACATTAGGCAACCCACTCCAGTGTTCTTGCCTAGAGAATCCCAGGGATGGGGGAGCCTGGTGGGCTGCCGTCTATGGGGTCGCACAGAGTCGGACACGACTGAAGTGACTTAGTAGTAGTAACTCATAGGGCAGGTTTATGGATTCAGTTAGTTAAAATATTCAACAAAATATGTGTAAGAAAACATTGCAAGGATGTAATGAGTGTTCACTGTTCTTTATTTGCAGTCCCCTCTAATAACTATAACAATAAAAGATGACCCTAAATGTTTTTGAACCCTTACCGAGGGTCACCTAACTATACTTTCGACAGTCAACAAGTCTAACCCTTTAACAATGATTACAGCAGAATTTCTTTTGCCTCATCATTAAACATGCTTAGGCAATCAAGAATCACCAGATACTTGAGGAGCCCTCATAATATAAAAGAGGAAGATCGAAATAATAACAGAGAAAAATAATCACAGGAGAAAACCAAAACTAAAAATTAATGACAAGAAAAAGCAAGACCAGAAACAGAGAAGGAAATTTCAAGCTTTGCAATAAAATTAGGGTAGATCCTGTTAATGCATATAGTAAATTTCAGCAAATTGATAAAAATTAAAATTAATTATCTATTATTGGATATTCAATATAAGAGAATTGCATAATAAAAATAAACAATTAATATGAAAATCAAAGAAAAGAGGAAAAAAGAACAGAAATGAGAATAAATAGTAAAAGGGTAACATTGTTAATTTATATTACATTAATAAAAATAGAAAATGTATATATTAAAGTTCATTAGAAGAAATTTCCAGGATTAGTATATTTAGAGATCTGAAGGTAATTTACTGAAGAAATGGTTGGAAAATTCATGTTTATAGTTAGCAGTACTGGTAAAGATTTTTTTTTAAATTTGCATTAGTCTTGTGAAGTATATGTTTTTTTAAACATAGATATGTTGTATTAATAACTTAAAATGCAGATAGTTATTTTCTTTCTGGTAGAAATATGCTAGAAAACTACTAGGAAGTACACTATCCATCATACTGTCAAGAAAAACTCCTCAAAGGTGGGTTTGTATTGTAAATAGATTTTTAGGAATTGCAGTTTACTTGAAATAATGTTGTTTGGTTTGTCTACAACTGACTACATAGTTTACACATTTTTTAAATGAAATAATCTTTAAAATATGATCCATAGCTTAGAGATCATAGTGCTTTGATCAACAGCTTTCAACAAAGATTCACTGGTCAATAAATGATTGGAAATATAGTAAGTCAGTTATATCATTCGGAGAAGGCAATGGCACCCCACTCCCGTACTCTTGCCTGGAAAAATCCCATGGATGGAGGAGCCTGGTAAGCTGCAGTCCATGGGATCGCGAAGAGTCGGACACGACTGAGCGACTTCACTTTCACTTTTCACTTTCATGCATTGGAGAAGGAAATGGCAACCCACTCCAGTGTTCTTGCCTGGAGAATCCCAGGGACGGGTAGCCTGGTGGGCTGCCGTCTATGGGGTCGCACAAAGTCGGACACGACTGAAGCGACTTAGCAGCAGCAGCAGCAGCAGTTATATCATTATATGCATTCAAAGGTAAATTTTGTGTGCTTCCACAAATTTTGTTTCTTTTATATTATTTTTTATAACTATTGAAGAATGATGGAGTAGGAAATGGCAACCCACTCCAGTATTCTTGCCTGGAAAATTCCAGTGGAGCCTGGAATGGACAGAGGACACTGGCGGGCTATAGTCCATAGGGTTGAAAGAGTTGAACACAACTGAGTGACTTTCACTTCACATTGAAAAATGAACAAAATAGATACTGAAGGAACATTTCTCAATTATTTTTCTTTTAATTTTTAGATCAACAGATAAATTGAATATCTGCAATCTTCCTATAAGAAAATATCTCTGGTGGGTCTTCTATTCAAATATTCTATGAGTTTTTGATAAACCAAGTAGAGCCCACTTGTCCATTCCAGTAATAACTGGGTCAATAAGCACTCAAAATTTTTGTCAATTATTATTTGCTGTGAAAAATAAATGGTGAAATGGAGAGCCCTAAAAGGGCTATAATGAAGCAAACAAATATTACCATAAACTTTCTAGACAATTTTTTATTATGCTACTGGTAACATATTGATAGGAGCTTTAACTAATCACCTGTTAGTTGGCTTCATTTTATTATAAATCATGAGGTAAGATATCATATATATGTGCTTGTGTGTTTTACTCTTGAAACATCTGGAGATAATTATTCTCATTCTCAGAAATACTTTCTACAATTTTTCAACTTAATAAACAATTTCATGTCTAATTTACAATATATTTCTTCCCTGTGTTAATCAAAACTAATAGCTAATTTATTCATTCTAATTAATTTTCATAATACCTTATGAATGCAATT
>SJYT01013148.1:139637-156664 GCA_006410635.1 Cephalophus harveyi | reverse complement strand
ATGAATGCAATTCTTACATTAACTTTCAAAATATTCAAAAACTTTTACTGTTTTTATGTTTATTTTCTGAGTGCTTCTAATTCAAATTTCTGGTGTTTTAGTTTTAACTATTTTTTGCTCTTTAGTAATCTTCTACATTTTTATATGATTAAAACTGGAAAACTAATGAAGGTTGACTTAATAAAGTACTTTCTCTTTAAAACCAACTGAAAAACTATGTTGTTTTATTCAAATATGATAAAAACGGTAGCTGACTTTGAAATTGCTTCTAACTCCTGCTTGAAAAAAACCTACCCTTAGGCAGCTGACATTACACCAGGGTGTAACCATCACATACGGTGAACAGGCTGTACATGGAGCAGGTACCTAACCTCTTCTGACCCACATGAGCTATTATTTAGATTAAATATTCCCAAGGTCTTTACACACTTAACACCAACACAGAATCAAAGTTGATCAACAGTAGTATTCCTAAGGCCAATATCGAAGAATAGTTCACCTGAGAAGTTGGCACTTGAAGGTTTCCTTCCTACATTTGAGTCTTCACCATTGTGATATGTTCAGAGAATTGTTGAGGATTGCCCTAGCTTTGAGCCTCTTATGGTGTTTTAATCTTTTAAAGTGTTCCAATAGAAGAGCACGACAGTACCCCTGGGAAACAGCTAACATCCTCTACTGCCAGGATAAAGCAATGTGGAAGTATTTAGAGACTTTTTTCTTTTTAAAAAAAAAATTTATAAATGCCAGATTGTAATTCCTATTAAAAACTTAACAACTTTCCTTAACACTGTGTCTTGTTATGGAGCCAAATAATTTGAATTGTATTACAGAAAGACTTATACAAATAAGCATCAAGATACATTCATGCATAGGTATTAACAATAATCTGTTGGTTCCAGATGATTTCATATTTTATTTTCCTTTAATTGACAGAAGAAGCAAATCTACCTAAATAAATATTGTGGTGGGCTTACTGATCACTGGCCAAGTGAAAAGTTTTTAGTATTGGTCTAAAAACTCTTAATATAATACAAATGAAAAATAAATCACATAATTGGAACATATTAGCCATTGGGTAGTTACATAATAAACTGATAAAAAACTCACTCATTGAAATATTTGGAATTTGATGTGTCTGTTGAATATGGCAGGCTTTTCTCAGCTTCTTTTCATAGTGTAGTCATTTCCTTCAAGAAGGCTTGTGAGTGCTGCCTGCTAAGTCACTTTAGTCGTGTCTGACTCTTTGAGACCCTATGGACTGTAGCCCTCCAGACTCCTCTGTCAATGAGATTTTCCAGGCAAGAATACTGGAGTGGATTGCCATTTCCCTCTTCACAGGATCTTCCCGACCCAGGGATCAAACTCACACGTCTTATGTCTCCTGCATTGGCAGGCAGGTTCTTTACCACTAGTGCTACCATACAAACTTTTATTCCTTCTTATTTCAAAAATGAATGCATATGTTCATTCACTTTCTGTTGTTTTATTTCCTTTCTTTCTTGAAAGTGTAGCATCCAAAGTCATTCAAGGCCCACTCTTTTCAAAAATCTCCTTTTCCAGGTCCTTTAGGAGCTGTCCATTCATATCATTCACATTGTCCATTCACACTGTTAGAAAGATCTTCCTGGACCTATGGCAGTATAATCCCTAATGATGACTCATTCCTTTAACTAGGGAATGCTGTTATTTAAAGATATCAGTGTAAAAATAGAAGATATATTTTCTGTTTCAACTCCTCTCTTTGTTCAAGTTATCATCATCTTCCCTTTGAATACTGCAACCAACTTTCTTAAGAGCCTTCATATGCTGCATCATACTTATTTCACCCATTCTTCCTGTCTATTTGCTCAATGTCATCATGTGGTATGCATTTCCTTCCATTTAAAGTATTGTCTTATTTTTCAGCTTCCTCTACAGCAAAGCTCAAACTCCTTGGATTACTACAGAAGATCTTTCAAAGATTAATTCTCAATTACTGCTTCCTATTCATTAAATAGTCTTTCTCTTTCAAAATATACATAAATGTTAACCACACTCAAGAAACACAATGGTTTCCAAGCTATCCAATTTACATCACAGTTCTGTTTTCTTGGGCAGGTCGTTTATTTTGATGGAGTATCTTTTTTCCTTTCATTTTTTTCTGGTTAAATTATTGTACATTCTTTTGAAATCTGTACAAATAATAGCTCCTTTGTGAAGCAATTTTGCTTTCTTTAGATAACTGGTGATTTCTGTGATTTCACATGCAATATATATGTGATTCCTCTTACATACTTATCCAGAGGCATGGCAATTATTTTCAAGCAGTAAGGTCTCAACAGGGGGCTTAAAATATTCAGAAACTATGTTGTAAACAGATGTTTAGGCTTCCCTAGAGGTGGCTCAGTGTTAAATAATCTGCCTGCTAGTGCAGCAGATGAAGTTCAATCCATGGCTTGGGAAGATCCCTTAGAAAAGGAAATGGCAACCCATTCTATTATTCTTGCCTGGAACATTCCATTGACAGAGAAGCCTGGGAGACTATAGTCCATGGGGTCTCAAAAGTGTCAAACAAGACTTAGCAACTGAAAAACAACAAAACATATGTTCTATCATCCAGGACTTGTTCCATTTATGGGGCACAAGAAAAGTAGATTTAGCATAATTCTTCAGGATCCTATGATATTCAAATGGTAAATGAACATTGTGTTCAACTAAAACTCACCAGGTATATTCAGTTCAGTTCAGTTCAGTCACTCAGTCGTGTCTGACTCTTTGTGACCCCATGAATCACAGCACGCCAGGCCTCCCTGTCTATCACCAACTACCGGAGTTCACTCAAACTCATGTCCATCTAGTCAGTGATGCCATCCAGCCATCTCATCCTCTGTCGTCCCCTTCTCCTCCTGCTCCCAATCCCTCCCAGCATCAGAGTCTTTTCCAATGAGTCAACTCTTTGCATGGGGTGGCCAAAGTACTGGAGTTTCAGCTTTAGCATCATTCCTTCCAAAGAACACCTCCTTTAGTATGGACTGTTTGGATCTCCTTGCAGTCCAAGGGACTCTCTAGAGTCTTCTCCAACACCACAGTTCAAAAGCATCAATTCTGCGGCACTCAGCTTTCTTCACAGTCCAACTCTCACACCCACACATGACCACTGGAAAAATCATAGCCTTTACTAGATGGAACTTTGTTGGCAAAGTAATGTCTCTGCTTTTCAATATGCTATCTAGGTTGGTCATAACTTTCCTTCCAAGGAGTAAGTGTCTTTTAATTTCATGGCTGCAATCACTATCTGCAGTGATTTTGGAGCCCCCAGAAATAAAGTCTGATGCTGTTTCCACTGTTTCCCCATCTATTTCCCATGAAGTGATGGGACCAGATGCCATAATCTTTGTTTTCTGAATGTTGATCTTTAAACCAACTTTTTCACTCTCCTCTTTCACTTTCATCAAGAGGCTTTTTAGTTCCTCTTCACTTTCTGCCATAAGGGTGATGTCATCTACATATCTGAGGTTATTAATATTTCTCCCAGCAATCTTGATTCCAGCTTGTGCTTCTTCCAACCCAGTGTTTCTCATGATGTACTCTGCATATAATTTAAATGAGCAGAGTGACAATATACAGCCTTGACATACTCCTTTTCCTATTTGGAACCAGTGTTTTGTTCCATGTCCAGTTATATTAGCCCCTAACAAAAGAGTCAGCCTGTACAATGAATCTTTGAAGACTTTCTAGCTATGAAAGCCCTCAATGGCATCTTCTTACAAAAGAAGGCTGTTTTGTTTACATTGAAAATCTGTTGTTTAAAGTAATTACCTACATGGATTATCTTAGCTTGATCTTCTGAATAATTTACTGCAGATAATTTACATCAGTACTTATTACTTCACTTGCACTTCTATATTATGGAGATGGTTTCTTCCCTTAAACCTCATGAACCAACCACTGCTAGCTTTAGACTTCTTCTGCACCTTCTTCATCTCTCTCAGCCTTCAAAAAGTTGAAGAGAGTTAGGGCCTTGCTTTGGATTGGGCTTTGGTTTAAGTGATATTGGGGCTTCCCTGGTGGCTCAGAGGTTGAAGTGTCCACCTCCAATGCAGGAGACCCAGGTTCAATCCCTGGGTTGGGAAGATCCCCTGGAGAAGTAAATGGTAACCCACTCTAGTATTCTTGCATGAAGAAGCCTGGTAGGCTACAGTCCACGGGGTCCCAAAGAGTTGGACACGACTGAATGACTTCACTCACTCACTCTGTGCCCACAATAGGCTGAGGTCAATCATTTACAGGGAAATTGGAAACAAGAAAGTGGTGGCTCAGAGGTTAAAGCATCTGCCTGGAATGTGGGAGACCCAGGTTCAATCCCTGGGTTGGGAAGATCCCCTGGAGAAGGAAATGACAACACACTCCAGTACTCTTGCCTGGAGAATCCCATGGAGGAAAGAGCCTGGTAGGCTACAGTCCATGGGGTCGCAAAGAGTTGGACAAACTGAGCAACTTCACACCTTCACACAGCTTTAAGTGATATTGTGGCTTGTTTGATCCTTTATCCAGACCACTAATCTCCATATCAGCACTAAGGCTGAAATCTATTTTTGTAGGCCCTATCTGATAAGCTTGATTGACTTTACAAAGCAGTGAATAAAGTCATTCTGTTTGCACTTATTAAAATAATTGCAACATATTTATACATAACAGTTTGATATTCAACTAAATTACAGTGCCAATTAGCAACAAAGATTACACTAAGAAAGAACCTTTGGTACTGAAATGTCCAGAATGAGGAAGTGTCCTGTGATTTTTCTTTTTTTTTTAATCTTTCTTTTTTTTTTAAATTTTACTTTATTTTACTTTACAATACTAGCTTTTGACAAAGCAATCCTTTTTACTAAGCTTAATTATTTATAACTTTGATTTAAAGTAAGAGACCTGCAACCCTTTTCTTCAGTTGAACACTTACAGGCCATTGTAGAGTTATCAATTAGCCTAATTTCAATATTAGGTCTCAGCAAGGCCTGAGGAGATGGAGAGAGATGGGGAAGAGCTGGTAAGTGTAGCAGTCAGAATACACACAACATTTATTAAGTTCCATACCTTACATGGCTGTGGTTCATAATGACCTAAATCAATTACAGTAGTAACAACAAAAATCACTGACTAAAGATCACCACCACCACCACCACCACCACAAGAATATTTGAAATACTGAATTACCACAATGTGACCCAGAGACAGAAAGTAAGCAGATACTATTGAAAAGAATGGTTGCACATGTTTGACACAGGGTTGCCACAAACCTTCAATGTGCAAAAAGTGCAGTATCTGTGAAGTGCAATGAAGCAAAATACTATAAAATCAGGTATACCTATAAGTTGGCAGGAAGGAACCATTTTTCAGACTGTCATAAGGCTATATATTTCTTGCCACATGTGTGTACATGTGAGGGTTTTGAGTGAAATTTAATAGTAGAACTTGGCTCTTACTTTCTTTACAGTGTTTAAATTTGAGATCTAAGTTAGAAAGCAAGCAGTTTATTTTCAAATCTTATATAGCACTTAACATATATACATATATGTATTTTTATATAGATTAGAAGTAGATTTACTTTTTTAGACAAAATGCAAGTCTTTATGTTATAGTATGTAAATTTAATGCAATAAGAATTCTGTTTATTTAGACTATTTCTATCATATATTTTTGTGCTTTGCTTTATTTTGTAGTTTAAAAATGTTTCACTATGTGATGTGTTTCTTTGTTTTTCTTCTCTTGTTTATATATATTTTGTTATTTAGAAACTTTCTTCATTTTCATTTCAACATTTAATTTTATTAAATTGTTTAGCTTTTTAATATTAAATATATTGAGACAAACATTTTCAGGTTTAAGTGATATTCTTTGAGGGTCAGCTCTAAATGAATTACACAGCATATCTACCTTAAATACAACCTTAATTTATTACCTAACTTTCAATTTTTGGAAAATGTATTTTATTTCTACATATATAGAGAATATAACAAATATATTCTGTCATCACTACTTGGTATGTTGTGAAGAGTTTATGACAATAACATTGTCAAATTCAATATATTAAAAATTAACATTCTGTTGGCATTCATATATAAATGATTTGGTAGATGGTGTTCCAGTGTCATCTAGTATTAAATACTGCCATTAGAGGCCACATTGTGCTTTCTGCTTATAAATTACTTGGTCTTTGGGTTAGCATCCACTCCAAAGGATTCTTTATTTACATGATCATTTAATGACTTTACTATGTTGTGGCCAATTGTAACAATTTGGGGGTAAATTTTCTTTGGGACTTAGCGGAGTTTTTCAATATGCACTGATGTTTTATTTTAAATATTTTACCTTGTATTATTTTTTCCCCTTTAAGGACTTCAAGAACAAATATTTGCACTTTCTTTAACTTTGAGATCTATCTGTTTCTCTCATCAATTTTATCTCTTTATTTGTCTTTCTTGGTTCTTGATTGGCTCATTTTAAATTGCTATAAGGGGATTCCCTGGTGGTCCAGTGGTTAAGACTCCACACTTAACACTGCAGGGGGCACAGGTCTGATCCCTGGTCACAGACCTAAGCCCTTTTATGGATCACAGCCTTGTCATGGTGAACGGCTTGCATTAACTCAATGAAGCTATAAGCCAAGGCATGCAGGGAAACCTAAGATGGACGGCTCACAGTATAGAGTTCTGACAGAACATGGTCAACTGGGAAGGAAATGGGAACCCATGGTTCTAATTTTCTTCATTGCTCTTGCCTGGAGAACCACATGGACAGTAGGAAAAAGCAAAAAGATATGACAACAGAAGACAAACCCCCAAGGTTGGTAGATATCCAATATGCTACTGGGGAAGAGTGGAGGGCAGGTACTAATATCCCCAGTAAGAATGAAGCAGCTGGGCCAAGGTGGAAACAATGCTAAGCTGTGGATGTGTCTTGTGGTGTAGTAATGTCTGATGCTGTAAAGAAAAGTACTCCACAGGAATCTGGTGGTTAGGTCCGTGAATCAAGGTAAATTGTACATGGTCAAACAGGAGATTCCAAGATTAAACACTGACATCTTAGGAATTAGTGAGCTAAAATGGTTGGGAATGAGCAAATTTAAATCAGATGACCACAGGCAAGAATCTCTTAGAAGAAATGGAGTAGCCCTCTTGGTCAACCAAAGAGCCTGAAATGCAGTACTTGGGTGAGATCTCAAAAGCACAGAATGATCTTGGTTCATTTCTAAGGCAAACGATTCAGTGTCATAGTAATTCAAATCTATGCACCAACCACTAATTCTGAAGAAGTTGTAGTCAAATAGTTTTATAAAGAGTTACAAGATCTTCTAGAACTAACACCAAAAAAAAGACATCCTTTTCATCATAGGGGATTGGGATTCAAAAGTAGAAAGTCAAGAGATAACTGGAATAACAGGCAAGTTTGGCCTTGGAGTACAAAATGACAGGGTAAAGTTTAACAGAGCTTTGTCAAGAAGACACACTGGTCATAAGAAACACCCTTTTCCAGAACTCAAGAGATGACTGTACATATGGACATAAGCAGATGATCAATACAGAAATCAAATTAATTATATTCTTTGCAGCTGAAGATGGAGAAGCTCTATACAGCCAGCAAAACAAAACCTAGAACTGATTGTGGTTCAGATCATGAGTTGCTTATTGCAAAATTCAGGCTTAAGTTGAAGAAAGTAGGGAAAACCACTAGGACATTCAGGTATGACCTAAATAAAATCCCTTATACAATGGAGGTAATGAAGAGATTCAAGGGATTAAATCTGGTAGACAGAGTGCCTGAAGAACTATGGACAGAAGTTTGTAACATTGTACAGGAGACAGTAACCAAAACCATTCCCCAAATAAAGAAATACAAGAAGGCAAATTGATTGTCTAAGGAGGCTTTATAAATAGAAGAGGAAAGAAGAGAAGCAAAAAAGCAAGGGAGAAAGGCAAAGGTATATCCAAGTGAATGCAGAGTTCCATAGACAAGGAAGAAGAGATAAGAAGGCCTTCTTAAATGAGCAATGCAAAGAAATAGAGTAAAGCAATAGAACCAAAAATATTAGAGATATCTTCAAGATAATTGGAGAGATCAAGGAAACATTTCATGCAAAGATAGGCCCAATAAAGGACAAAAATGATAAGGACTTAACAGAAGTGAAAGAGATTAAGAAGAGGTGGCAAGAATACTTAAAATAAATACACAAGAAAAGTCTTAATGACCCAGATAACCATAATGGCGTGGTCACTCACTTAGAACCAGACATACTGGAGTATGACGTCAACTGGCCCTTCAGTTCAGTTCAGTCGCTCAGTCGTATCCAACTCTTTGCGACCCCATGAATCGCAGCATGCCAGGCCTCCCTGTTCATTACCATCTCTCGGAGTTCACTCAGACTCACGTCCATCGAGTCGGTGATGCCATCCAGCCATCTCATCCTCGGTCGTCCCCTTCTCCTCCTGTCCCCAATCCCTCCCAGCATCAGAGTCTTTTCCAATGAGTCAACTCTTCGCATGAGGTGGCCAAAGTACTGGAGTTTCAGCTTTAGCATCATTCCTTCCAAAGAATTCCCAGGGTTGATCTCCTTCAGAATGGACTGGTTGGATCTCCTTGCAGTCCAAGGGACTCTCAAGAGTCTTCCCCAATATCACAGTTCAAAAGCATCAATTCTTCGCTGCTCAGCCTTCTTCACAGCCCAACTCTCACATCCATACATGACCACAGGAAAAACCATAGCCTTGACTAGATGGACCTTTGTTGGCAAAGTAATGTCTCTACTTTTGAAAATACTATCTAGGTTGGCCATAACTTTTCTTCCAAGGTGTAAGCATCTTCTAATTTCATGGCTGCAGTCACCATCTGCAGTGATTTTGGAGCCCCCCAAAATAAAGTCTGACACTGTTTCCACTGTTTCCCCATCTATTTCGCATGAAGTGATGGGACCAGGTGCCATGATCTTCGTTTTCTAAGAAACATCAGATTAACACACAGTTGAGCTCACTTCACATACTAGGAAGGTAACACTCAAAAATCTTCAAGCTAGGATTCAACAATACATAAACCAAGAACTTCCACATGTACAAACTGATTTAGAAAAGGCAGAGGAACCAGAGATCAAATTGTCAACATCCATTTGATCACAGAAAATAAGCAAAGGGATTCCAGAAGAACATCTATTTCTGCTTCATTGATTATGCTAAAACCTTTCACTGTGTGCATCACAACAAATTGTGAAAAATTCTTAAAGAGATGGGAATACCAGACCACCTTACCTGGCTCCTGAGAAACATGTGTGCAGGTCAAGAAGCAACAGTTAGAAACTTACATGGAACAACTGACTGGTACAAAATTGGGAAAGGAGTATGACAAAGCTGTATATTGTCAACCTGCTTATTTAGCTTATATGCAAAGTACATCATGTGAAATGCTGGACTGGATGAATCACAATCTGGAATCAAGATTGCCAGGTGGAATATCAACAACCTCAAATATGCAGATGATGCCACTCTAATGTCAGAAAGTGAAGAGGAATCAAAGAGTCTCTTGATGAGGGTGAAAAAGAGTGAATGGGCTGGGTTGAAATTTAATATTCAAAAACTAAGATCATGACATCCAGTCCCATCACTTCATGGCAAATAGATGGGTAAACAGTAGAAACAGTGAGAAATTTTATTTTCTTGGGCTCCAAAATCACTGTGGATGGTGACTACTATCATGAAATCAAAAGATGCTTGCTCCTTGGAAGAAAAGCTATGAAAAACATAGACAGCATATTAAAAAGAAGAGACGTTGCCAACAAAGGTCCATATAATCAAATATATGGTTTTTCCAGTAGTTATGTATGGATGCAAGAGTTGTATGAATGAAAGAGAAGGCTGAGCACTGAATAATTGATGCTTTCAAACAGTGGTGTTGGTGAAGACTTTTGAGACTCCCTTGGACTGCAAGGAGATCAAACCAGTCAATCCGAAAGGAAACCAGTCTTGAATATTCATTGGAAGAACTAATGCTGATGCTGATGCTCCAATACTTTGACCACCTGATGTGAAGAGCCAACTCATTGGAGAAGGTTCTGATGCTGGGAAAGATTGAGGGCAAGAGGAGAAGGAGGTGACAGAGGATGAGATGGTTAAAAAGCATCACTGACTAAATGGGTATGAGTTTGAGCAAATTCTGGGAAAAAGTGAAGGATAGGGAAGACTGATGTGCTGCAGTCTATGGGGTAGCAAAGAGTAGGATGCAACTTACTAACTGAACAACAACAACAAAAGGAGAAGGAGGCAGCAGAGGATGAGTGATTAGATAGCCTCACAGAATCAATGCTCATGAATTCAAGTAAACTCTGGGAAATAGATCTTCCCTGGTGGCTCAGTCGGAAAAGAGTCTGCCTGCAATGAGGGAGAGCCAGGTTCAATCCCCGGGTCAGAAAGATCCCCTGGAGAAGAAAATGGCAACCCACTCCAGTATTCTTGTTTGGAAAATCTCATGGGCAGGGGAGCCTTGCAGGCTACAGTCCTTGGGGTCACAAAGAGTCAGATGCAACTGAGTGACTAACACTTTCACTGGGAAATAGGGGAGGACAAAGAAGAGTAGCATGCTACCGCCCTTGGAAACAAACCCCTACTTTGTTATTATTATTATTAATTCATAGTGATTGATTTCTCTTATTCTCCTTTCAGTTGTACCTCTAGTGCTATGATGGTATGCATTTTTTTAGCATCTATCTATCTCCTCCTCCTATGTTTCATCTTTTCTTGTTACTCTGCAATCAGTTCCCTGAAGTCCTGCATCTTGTTTCATGCTTCTACTTCATAGAGATGATTTCTTGATTAATCTGTTTCTTGCTTCTGTTTTTAACGTTTTTGTTCACAATTTTCATCTGCTTCATTACAATAGTTTTCTGGTACATATTCTTCCTGTGCCACATGAATTCAGTTTCCTTGATTCTGTTTTATTTTTATTGCTGAATCTGATATAGATTTTATACTTCTGGGAGCCACTCTTCTTTGAGGGAATCTCACTCCATTACTCATTCTAATAAGTATGTACTGTCCCCAATGTTGCAACCTAGGGAAAATTAGGTTTTGTGTCTCACATTGTGTCTGTCTACTTTGCCAAGTATAATTTATAGTTTTTCTGGCTATTTCTGAATCCAAAGCAAAGTATCTCTGTCCCTCAATACCTTTGTCAGTTTCCTCCTTAAAAAAAAAAAAAAAATGTTCAATGATTTGCGCTTCCTTTTGAGAGATTTTAGCCTACATCATAGTTTAGATTTTAACTATTTCCCTGTGTCACTAAACATGGTGTTAGGATTTTCATTTATTATATTGAAATGTTTTTATAACTTTGCAATTATTTCCAAAATATAAGTCTGGACTTCTCACTTTCTTTTTGAATCTCTAAACTGAAAGCCTAGGCATCAATTTTAGATTTTTTCATGTATAATAAAAGTAGTCTCTTTTCATAAAAATCTATGTTTTGACTATGTTAAAATTAGAACCTAATTACAGTAAAATTAATAATTGTGAAAATCAAGTTCTGATTTTATCAAAATATACAACTATAATTGTTCATTCTGAATTTTACTTTAAAGAGAATGGAAATTGAAACTTTAGCAAATGAATTTCATATTACCTGATTGAATGAGTGAAGCAATGAATATACTCATTAATATTCTGAGCAAAACAAAACAAATTATCTACATTGTAGGGATGTCCCAGTCCCTCCATTTTATACTATTTAAGAACTAATGTGTAGTGCCATGCTAAAATCATTTTCCCAGAAGATGTTACATTAAACATTCAGAATGACAAGGGGACAAAACAAAGGGATATTTTCATATTAATAAGTGAACAGCTAAGTTAGAACTAGTTGTGTGGTCCCAGTTATAACAGAGGATCTCAAAGGTGACTATACCAAAATTATGAACCACTATAATAAAATGTGGAAAGAGGAAAATCACATACTCTAGGTTTGTGGTTAAATGTGAAGCACTATTCCTGTGAAGAACAGGCAAGCTTTGGTTCATTCCCAAATAAGAAGATAGTGGATATGTTATTCAGATTTAAATGAGATAATGCAAATTAAAAGTGTAATGTTAACCATGCATGCATGCATGTATGTGATCATTTGTGTCAGACTCTTTGGACTGTAGTCCACTAGGCTCTTCTGTCCGTGAAATTTTGGAGGCAAGAATATTGGAGTGGGTTGCTATTTCTGACTTCAGGGGATCTTCCTGATGCATGGATTGAACTCACATCTCTTTCATTTCCTGTATTAGAAGGAGGATTCTTTCTCAGGGCACTACTTGGGAAGCTGAATGTTAATCATACATTCAAATAATAACTTTCATTAAAATAATGATATATACAACAGTTATTCATAATATGTTCATATTGTTTTTTCCCCCCACTAATGACTTTAACGATTTCTCACTTAAGATAGCTTAACAGAAAAGAAAAGCAAAATGTGAGTTAACTTGAATCTGCTTAACTTATTTAAAATATCAAGTTTTTATGGCATTTGATATTTTAGCTAACAATAGCAACAAATTATTTATAGCATGCCTAATAACATCAACACATGTATTTGTCTGTGGTCATGAGAAAAATTATAAGCATCTGTCAAAGTTTGGGTATCAGAATATTAATTTAAATAGTTTTACCATGTCCTCTTAGTGCAAATAGTAATCTCAATTAATACTGTAATAACTTTTAAGGAAACAGCATATCAGCTAAGAATTTTGAAACCTGTACTGATTTTAATTTTATTTGAATTTTATACACAAAGTTTAATAAATAAAGCTTTTAATCTAAATACAATTTACTTGCTTATGCACACATATATTAAATACTATTCTACATACACACATGCACACACCATGAATAAATTGACACAGAGTTGGATAATACTGTAAGATCTCATTTTATAACTCATGAAAATCTTAAAGCCACATTACATAAAAAATACTTTCTCTTTCATGCAGTCTGGTTTTATTTTAGAAATGTCTTATGCATGTTTAATTCCTATTCCACAATTGTGTCAGAGACTTTATCAGTGGCCTGGCTAATAGATGGCCAGGCTGATCCTAAATACTGCTTATCAAGTTGTTAGGATCTACTTGCATGACTGATTTGCATATGATGAAGAAATCTTAGAGAAAAATGTTTAAAGCATACATAGCTAGAGTGAACGACAAGAAAGAAAAGAATATGCAAAGAGCATCTTGACATGATCCTATGAGTTTCCAGTTTCATGGAAAGAAAATTTAACATAATTTTGTTGAACACAGAGTGGTCCCAGAGTTATGAGTTTTGAAAGAAATGAATTGTTATTTTTGATTATCTAAATCTTTTGCAGGTTGGTCCAAAGAGGTGACACTTTAGTCAACATTTCTCCTTTACAAAGTAGTGACAGAACCTTGGGAGCACAGGGCTCAAGATGGTGTAGGAAGAAGCCTGAACTTACTTCCTATTGCTGAAAGATCAAATATATACCAACATATGTATTAGTTCTCTCTGAAAAGAACTTGAGAATCAGCTGAATACTTATCTACAAGAATAGAAGGAATATCCATCAAGACAGGTTGGAGAGGAAGAGAAATGCTCTTGCAAAAACCCCACCCCTGTGACAGCAGCACATGATGGGGAAAGATCTAGAGCAAGGAGTAAGTGCCCTGCATCAGGAACCCCAGTCCCTGGGGTTTATACAAAAGAGATGAGCCTGTAAATCACCTGGTTTAAAAATCAACAAGGCTGATATCCAAGAGTCCCAAAGTGACATAGAAAACTGAGACTCTTCCCTCAAAGGGCACCTGTGCAGCTTCTTTCCCCTGAGACCCAGAAAAAGAACTGTAGTTTAGCAAGTACTGAAACAACATGGAAAGGCGAGTCATTTGTGAATATAAAGGCACTGACTAGTGGAGTGATGTGTGATGGAAACACTGCCTGGAGCTGGAAGCGCAGGCAGATGCCATTGTTGAGCTTCCCACTTACTCTGCTAGCACAAGTGGGCAAGCTTGGATGCATGGATGGGTGATTGCAGCTCTACCTCCCTACTTTGCTGAAGGCAACAGCTCCAGCCACTGAAACACTGCCTCACTTAGCTTCACTAGGCAGGCAAGAGTAGGCCTGTAGCATTTTGGCTAAAAACTGGCCTGCTTCCTGGCTAAAAACTGCAAACATGAGAGACTACAGCACTCCCTGGTGCCCTAGCTGAGGCCCGTATGTGCAGTTGAGGTATTCTGCGTTGCTGAAGCCTGCAGGTGCACAATATTAAGTCATTTTCCTAACACATTCCTGAAGTAAGAGAACAAGTGTCTATCCTGTACTTTCCAGCTCTCTTGCTAAAGCCAGTGTGTGCACACAGTCCACTCAGAGGACATCAACTGATCAACTGGCCCTGACTGTGAGGGAGCTGCTATCCTGAGCTCTAAGGAACTGAAACAACTGGAAAGATAGTCCTCTGTAGAATGCCACCCCAGGGCACAGTAGAGATAGCAAACTGAAACATATTCCCAGTCTTCTTGTGAATAAAGTCTACTTAACTAGCCTGGGGCTTCACCTAGAGGAACAGGCCTCAGGAAAGGCTTAGGGCATACTCCCAGGGTTCATAAGCAAGGAAACATCATCTTTGCACATGCCCTTGACCTCTGTACAGCTTGACAAGATTCCCCAGAAACAAGCTTCCACAATCATTAAGAATCCTGATTTTTGCAACTGTCACTCAGGGAACATATCCAGATCCCCTGGTCTGAAAGATAACAGGGATTATAACTGCAGCCCAAAAAAGACTGTAAATATCTGCACACTTAAAAAGCTGCTGCCTGAGGGGTTGGCATCCAAATAGCCTGAAACTGGGCTTCCCAGGTGGCTCAGAAGTAAAAATCTACTTACTAAGCCAGAGATGCAAGTTCAATCCCTGGGTTGGGAAGACTCCCCTGGAGAAAGAAATGGCTGGGAAATCCCACAGACTGAGGAGCCTGGCAGGCTGCAGTCACAAAGAGTGGGACAAAACTTAGTGACTAAACAACAACAAATGTGTTAAGGGAGATTCCTTCTCTTAGAATACTGGCAGGTTTTGGCACACCCAGCACCCTTTGCAGAATTGGGAGGGGTAAGTACCCTGAGAGAAATACCTTAATAAAATGAAGAAGCAGCCTATTTGACAAAGAATTCAAAGAAATTATAATAAAGATGCATATTGGTCACAGGAGAAGATGAGATGAGTACATTAAAATCTGCATAAACAGAGATACAAAATCTAAGTACCAAACATAAGTTATATTTGCACTAGAAACATACACTAGAGGAATTCAACAGCATAATGGATGAAATAGAAGCACAAACTAGCAAACTGAATGGCAAGCAATGGAAAGTGCCCAGACAGAGCAAGGGGATTAAGAAAAGTAACTACAAAAAAGTCAGAATACCTTAAGGGACCTCTGGGACATCAAGCAGAATAACATCCACATTATAGTGGTCCCAGAGAAGAAGAGGGACAGAAGAAACTAAAAAAATAATGGCTGAAAATGTCAGTAATCTGAGAACGGAAACAGACGTCCAGATCCAGGAAGCCCAGAGAGTTCCAGATTCAATGAACACAAAGAGAAACACACTGAGACAGAGTACAAATAAAATTGTAAAATTTAAGGATCAAGAGAGAATCTTAAAAACTGCTAGAGAAAAACATCACATTAAAGGCAAGGAGAGTCTCATAAGTCAATCAGCAGATTTTTAAGAAGAATTGTCATGACATATTAAACTGCTCAAATGAAGAAACTAACAACCACAAATTCTCTACTCAGCAGGTCATCATTTGGAATTGAAGGAAAGAGTAAGTATTTTATAGATAAGCAAAAGCTAGAGGAGTTTATTACCACTAAGTTGGCCTTACAAAACATGTTAAAGGAACTTCTCTAAGCTAAAAAGAAAAGGCAGTAATTAAGAATAAGAAAACACACACAAGTGAAAATCTCAGCTGAAAAGATAAATAACTAACAAAGGCAATGGCTCAATAACTTATAAAATGAATATAAGGGGTAAGATGCAAAGTAGTAAAGTTAATTAAAAACAAGATAACTCAGTTCAGTTCAGGTCAGTTCAGTCACTCAGTTGTGTCCGACTTTTTGTGACCCCATGAATCACAGCAAGCCAGGCCTCCTTGTCGATTACCAACTCCCAGAGTTCACTCAAACTCATGTCCATCAAGTCGGTGATACCATCCAGCCATCTCATCCTCTGTCATCCCCTTCTCCTCCTGCCCTCTATCTCTCCTAGCATTAGAGTCTTTTCCAATGAGTCAACTCTTCACATGAGGTGGCCAAAGTATCGGAGTTTCAGCTTTAACATCAGTCCTTCCAATGAACATCCAGGACTGATCTCCCTTGGAATGGACTGGTTGAATCTCTTTGAAGTCCAAGGAAACTTCAAGAGTCTTCTCCAACACCACAGTTCAAAAGCATCAATTGTTCAGTGCTCAGTTTTCTTCACAGTCCAACTCAAATCCATAATGACCATTGGAAAAACCATAGCCTTCACTAAACAGAACTTTGTGGCAAAGTAACATCTCTGCTTTTGAATATGCTATCTAGGTTGGTCATAACTTTCCTTCCAAGGAGTAAGCGTTTTTTAATTTCATGGCTGCAATCACCATCTGCAGTGATTTAAAGCTAGTGGGGGTGATGGAATTCCAGTTGAGCTATTCAAATCCTGAAAGATGATGCTGTGAAAGTGCTGCACTCAATCTGCCAGCAAATTTGGAAAACTCAGCAGTGGCCACAGGACTGGAAAAGGTCAGTTTTCATTCCAATTCCAAAGAAAGGCAATGCCAAAGAATGCTCCAACTACCGCACAATATCTCACACACTAGTAAAGTAATGCTCAAAATCCTCCAAGCCAGGCTTCAGCAATACGTGAACTGTGAACTCCCTGATGTTCAAGCTGGCTTTAGAAAAGGCAGAGGAACCAGAGATCAAATTGCCAACATCTGCTGGATCATGGAAAAAGCAAGAGAGTTCCAGAAAA
>SJYT01013148.1:94491-136254 GCA_006410635.1 Cephalophus harveyi | reverse complement strand
CAGTCACATGCACAACTGGGTATTGTTTTCGCTTTGGCTCCATCCCTTCATTCTTTCTGGACTTATTGCTCCACTGATCTCCAGTAGCATATTGGGCACCTAATGACCTGGGGAGTTCCTCTTTTGATATCCTATCATTTTGCCTGTTCATACTGTTCATGGGGTTCTCAAGGCAAGAATACTGAAGTGGCTTGCCATTCCCTTCTCCAGTGGACCACGTTCTGTCAGCCCTCTCCACCATGACCCGCCTGTCTTGGGTTGTCCTGCAGGCATGGCTTGGTTTCATTGAGTTAGACAAGGCTGTGGTCCTAGTGTGATTAGATTGACTAGTTTTCTGTGAGTATGGTTTCAGCATGTCTGCCCTCTGATACCCTCTTGTAACACCTACCATCTTACTTGGGTTTTTCTTACCTATCCATAAATTATACTTTGTTTAATTATCTTATTTTAAATTAACTTTACTACTTTTACTTTATACTCATTTTATAAGTTACTGAGCCATTGCCTTTATTATTTATAAAACAGTCAGAGGGCTTCCGTGGTGGCTCAGATGGTAGTGTCTGCCTACAATATTGTCCGACTCTTTGCGACCCCATGGACTGTAGCCTACTAGGCTCCTCTATCCACGGGATTTTCCAGGCAGGAATACTGGAGTGGGTTGCCATTTCCTTCTCCAGGGGATCTTCACGACCCAGGGATCGAACCCGGGTCTCCTGCATTGCAGGCAGACACTTTACCATCTGAGCCACCAGGAAAGCTCACACAATGCAACAGATCCAGGTTCAATCCTTGGGTTGGGAAGATTCCCTGGTGAAGGAAATGGCAACCCACTCCAGTACTCTTTCCTGGAAAATCCCATGAATGGAGGAGTCTGGTAGGCTACAGTCCATGGGATTGCAAAGAGTTGGACACGGCTGAGTGATTTCACTTTCACTTTCATACATAAAAAGATGTAGAGTAGTCATCCAAAATACAAAGTGTGGAAACAAGTAAAAATATAAAGCTTTGGAATGTGTTCATAATTAAATTACTAAAGAGTTGGACATGACTGGGTGACTAATACACAACACATTATAAAACATACAAAAGACTGCTTTACATGTAGGATGCTTATTATATGGCAACCTTATAGTAATCACAAAGAAAAAAACCTACAGTAAATACATAAAGAAAATGAGAAAGAAAGCTTAGCACTAAAGAAAACAATCAAAGCACAAAGAAAGAGAGGAAGAGAAGAATAATGAACTGAGAGGAACTATCAGAAAATTATTAAAAAAAAAAACAATTAACAAAATGTCAATAAGTACATGCATGTGTGCTCAGTTGCTCACTTGTGTTTGACTCTTTTCAACTCCATGGAATGTAATCTGCTGGGTTCATCTGTACATGGAATTTTCCAGGCAAGAATACTGGAGTAGTTGCCATTTTCTACTCAGGGGATCTTCCAGATCCAGGCAGTGGACCTAAGGATCAAACCATAGTCTTCTGTGTCTCCTGCATTGGCAGGCAGATTCTTTATGACTGAGTCAACTGGGAAGTCCCAGTAAGTAAATACCTATTAATAATTACTTTAAATATAAATGTACTAAACTCTCCAATCAAAAGACCTAAGTGACTGAATAGGTTAAAAACAACAACAACACACAAATCCTTCTATTTTTTGTCTACAACAAACTTGTCCACTTTGAAACTAAAGGCAGTCAGACTGACAATGAAGGGAAGAAAAAAGATACCATGCAGATGGAAATGAAAAGATAACTGGGGTAGCAAAACCAATTTAGACAAAATAGATTTTAAAACAAAGACTGTGATAATAGATGAAGAAGGGCATTACATAATGATAAGGTGTATGGATGTGAGAGTTGGACTGTGAAGAAGGCTGAGCACCAAAGAATTGATGCTTTTGAACTGTGATGTTGGAGAAGACTCTTGAGAGTCCCTTGGACTGCAAGGAGATCCAACCAGTCCATTCTGAAGGAGATCAGCCCTGGGATTTCTTTGAAAGGAATGATGCTAAAGCTGAAACTCCAGTGCTTTGGCCACCTCATGCGAAGAGTTGACTCATTGGAAAAGACTCTGATGCTGGGAGGGATTGGGGGCAGGAGGAGAAGGGGACGACTGAGGATGAGATGACTGGATGGCATCACTGGCTCGATGGATGTGAGTCTGAGTGAACTCCGGGAGATGGTGATGAACAGGGAGGCCTGGCGTGCTGCGATTCATGGGGTCGCAAAGAATTGGACACGACTGAGCGACTGAACTGAACTGACTGAACTGAGCCACTACCCCAATCAAAATAGAGAACAATTCCATCAACTCAGAAAGTTATCTTATCCCCATTTTCATTACCATTTCAACCATTTTCATTTTGGTTGTGGTTGTGAGGTACTAATCACAACCACAACCAAAATCCTTGTATTATCAATGACTATAGTTTTAACTATCCTTGATTTTCATATAGATGAAATTCTATAATCCATACTTTTCTGTATCTGGTTTCTTTCAGTTGACAAACTACTGTTGGGTTTCCTGTTTTTGCATATATCAGGAGTTTACTATGCTTTATTGCTGAATAGCAATCAATTCTATGAACACACTGCAATTTGCTTATTTTCACACCAGTTTTTTTTTTTTGCATATTGCTTTCATTTTCAGTTTCTATATATTACAAATAAAACTACTATTTTTATTAGACTTTTCACTTCAAAACATATGAATGAAGAAAGCTGCTCCGCTGGGCTTAAAAGTAAGAATAAATCACAATATAATCTAGGCAGAGATGTGTTTTGTCTGATAAAGACTAAAAAGATTATAATCCAAAGGAACTACAAAGTCTAAAGCCAAAAATATACCAGGAACTAAAAGAGTGTGCATATAATCTGTGATTTGCATCTATAGATCGTGGCTAGCAGTAGGAGACACCATTACAAACCTAGACTCACAGATAATGATGGGTCTGATAGGATTCTGAAATTATAAAGGTCAGTTGGTGGTACTGAACTAATTGAATCAATGAAAATATAATTATGATAATTGGTGGCAAGAACTAAGAATCAGTTGGTAAAACGCAGGAGGGATATTAAGTACTTATAGAGGTCACAGAGATGTTTATTAGAAATTAGCATTCCTATAAGTAAATCAGATGGACCCACAAGGTTATTACTCAATTGTATCATCAAAATAAATCAAGAATGATGGCTTAGCAGGCTGTGAGCAGCAGCCTAAGTAAAAAGGCATAATCCCTTGCCCAGTTAATGAACCTGAACCAGTTTTGAAACCTGAAACCAAAGGGATCTACAGTCATTGATTTAGGCTAGCAGGGCAGTAGGGAAAGGGGCAATCCAACTATTTAAAGGACTGGACCAAGTGTTCTAGTTAGCATCAATGCCACTAAATGCATAATTATTATTAACTTCTCAATATAAATTTAGGTTGGGTGAAAAATTAATAATTAATTAATTAATAAAAGAATCATGGCTAGGATCTGCCATTACACTATTTTCACTAGACAGTCCCCTGAACATGAAATTAAAATAAACATACTTGAAATAAGCAAAAGCTCAAGTTGGGTAGTTAGCCTTTGGGGATAAAAATCATCATATTTAGATACTTTGGTGGTCACTCTCAGTCAAGTTATTATCATGATCACTTTTGCATTGGACTGTAGGAGGTTCTGATATATTTTGGAGATTAAACTCTTATCAGATATATGATTTTAAACTGTTTAAATGTAATAAGTTGCTTTTCACTCTGTTATTTTCTTTGCTGTGCAGAAACTTTTTAGTTTGATGGAGCACCATGTGTTTATTTTTGTTATTGTTGTTGCCTATGCTTTTGTTGCCACATCCAGGCAACTGCTGCTAATACAAATGTCGTGAGAAATATTAACAAGTTCACATATGCATATGATACCACTCTAATGGCAGTAAGTGAAGAGAAACTAAAGAGCTTGTTGATGAGAATGAAAGAGGAGCGTGAAAAAGCTGGCTTACAATTCATCATTCAAAAAACTAAGATCATGGCATCCAGTCACATCATTTCATGACAAATCCATGGGGAAAAAGTGGAAATAGTGACACTGTATTTTTCTGGGCTCCAAAATCACTGTGCATGGTGAAAACAACCAGGAAATTAAAAGACACTTACTCCTTAGAAGAAAAGCCAGGCCAAACCTAGGCAGCGTATTAAAAAGCAGAGATGTCACTTTGCTAACAAAAGTCCATAAAGTCAAAGCTATGGTTTTTCCAGTAGTCAAGTACAGATGTAAGAGTTGGACAATAAAGAAGGCTGAGTGCCAAATAATTGTTTGTTTTTCTTTTTTTAATTGCGGTGCTGGAGAAGAGTCTTCAGAGTCCTTTGGACAGCAAGAAGATCCAACCAGTCAATCCTAAAGAAATCAACACTGAATATTCATTAGAAGGACTGATGTTAAGGCTGAAACTCCAATATTTTGGCCACCTGATGTGAAGAGCTGACTTATTGAAAAAGACTGATGCTGGGAAAGATTGAGGGCAGGAGAAGGGGGCAACAAAGACTAAAATGTTGGGATGGTATCACCGACTCAGTGGACATGAGTCTGAGCAAACTCCAAGAGATAGTTAAGGACAGGGGAGCCTGGAGTGCTGCAGTCCATGGGGTCGTGAAGGCTCAGATACAATTTAGTGCCTGAACAACATCATGAAGCTATTCCTCTATATTTTCTTCTAAATGTTTTATATTTCATGGCTTGTATTTAACCTTATAATCTATTTTGAGTTGACTTCTGTGCATGGTTTAAGAGGAATCTTTAAACTTTTTTTTTTTTTTAATTTTTTATTTTATTTTACTTTACAATACCGTATTGGTTTTGCCATACATTGACATGAATCCACCATGGGTGTATATGAGATCAAATGCCCAACAGAAATATGAAAAACACTCAACATAACTAATCATCAGGGAAATGAAAACCTAAACCACATGATATATCATCATAACTATCAGGATTACTATTGTCAAAAAAAGGAAAGGTAAGCATTGGGTGTGGGCAGTGTTGAACAGTGTTGACCGGAAGGCAAAATACTGCCATTGCTATGGAAAACATTATAGAGTCTTCAAAATATTAAAAACAGAATTACCATATGACTCAGTAATCCCACTTCTAGATATTTAGTCTAAAGAAATTAAACCAAAATCTCAAAGATATATTAGCACCCCTATGTTCATTGCATCACTATTCACGGTAGCCAAGGTATAGAAACAACCTGTGTCCAGTGACCAGTGAATGGATAAAGAAAATGTAGTAAGTATCAGAAAAGCTACAGAAGAGTAGATCAGAGATTCAGAACTGTGCTGTCTAGTACAACAGGCCACTGACCATATGTAGCTATTTAAATTGAAATTTAAATAAACATTTAAATTACCAGGTCCATTAGCCACATTCAAAGTGTTCAACAGTCACGTGTGGCCATGTGGCTATCAATTGCACAATGTCTATAACACTCCCATCATCACAGAATGGATGGCTTTATTGGGGTAGGAAGCTTTCACAGAGGAACTAAGGACATATTATTAAAAGGTAATTCTGGAAAATGACATCAGAAGACTCAGATCATGTCCCCACTTGAATATCAAATTTGTACATAACTAATCTTTAAAATATATCATTCTTGAGCTTATCTAGATCATTTTATTTACATGTACATATTAAGCCTGTACTACTGGTTGAGTAACAATCCCACATAGGTCCTGCCCACCATGTGAAATCACTTTTGTTTTGACCTTATTCTATTTTATTTTCCCAAATTAAACCAACATCATCTCATTCCAGGTTTCTAGTTACACAAGATTTATCAGCCTCTGCTAGGTGGCATCTGAGATTTGGAAAGAGCCAAACTACATTTCATTCGGAAATCTGATTTTATATTTTTGCCAAAGTAAGCCTTCCACCTTACCCTTTCAAATGGGTAAAATAAGGTTCATAATGAGAAATTTGATCACTATAACAGTCTCTGGTCTTAGGCAATGGAAATGACAATGTAAGAAACTGATAATCCACCCTCACAGAGGTGTCAGGAGCTCACCTTGCAGTCTAATTTCAGGAAAAAATATTCAGTTTTGAGGAGCATCAACGCTTTTCAGAGGAAGATGGTATGAATGTTAGAAGGTGCCTTTTGCTGAACACCTATTCCCACTGAATCTACTGTGATAAGTGTTTCATGTGAATTATTTCAATCTTCACAGAAATTGTGGGTGATAGTGATTGCTATTTCCATTTTAGAGATGAGAAAACTGACCTCTAAAAGGTTTAAAAATTGTCCAAATTCACACAATAAATGGCAAAGCCAAGAATTCAACCAAGTGTCTTTGATTTCAGAACCAACATGAAAAAAATCACCACCAAACTAATATATTCCTCTCCTGTAACAATGGTAACTAAATCATAGATAATAAAATTTAAAAAAACAAAAAAGGGTATTATACAGTGGGCTATATACATATACCATAAAATGAGACACAAACCATAAAATGTGAGATACAATCTTGCCTGAGCTATATGGGGCCCAGAATAGGAAAATATTCTGCAGTAGGTTCAAGTTTCAGTGCAAGCAGTACTGAATAAGCTATAACAAATGACAGATCCTCTAGTATTAGATGTATCAACAATGTGAAAAATTGCCAGGTGGAGTATAGAACATGTCTTTAAGAGGAGATCACAGTATAGACCCCTGGATTTCCAGAGACACACTAAGCATTTGAAGCACAGACTTACATACATTTAGAAAAACAAACAGAAATCCCGTGCATTCCTATGCACTAATAATGAGAAAGGAGAAAAAGAAATTAAGCAAACAATTCCATTCACCATTGCAATGAAAAGAATAAAATACTTAGGAATATATCTACCTAAAGAAACTAAAGGCCTATATATAGAAAATTATAAAACACTGATGAAAGAAATCAAAGAGGACACTAATAGATGGAGAAATATACCATGTTCATGGATCAGAAGAATCAATATAGTGAAAATGAGTATACTACCCAAAGCAATCTATAGATTCAATACAATCCCTATCAAGCTACCAGCAGTATTTTTCACAGAGCTAGAACAAATAATTTCAAGATGTGTATGAAAATACAAAATACAAAGAAGAATGGAACTGGAGGAATCAACCTGCCTGACTTCAGGCTCTACTACAAAGCCACAGTCATCAAGACAGTATGGTACTGGCACAAAGACAGAAATATAGATCAATGGAACAAAATAGAAAGCCCAGAGATAAATCCACACACCTATGGACACCTTATCTTCAACAAAGGAGGCAAGATTATACAATAGACTAAAGACAATCTCTTCAACAAGTGGTGCTGGAGATGTGTATAAGAGACAGTCACTAGACAGTCCCCTGAACATGAAATTAAAATAAACATACTTGAAATAAGCAAAAGCTCAAGTTGGGTAGTTAGCCTTTGGGGATAAAAATCATCATATTTAGATACTTTGGTGGTCACTCTCAGTCAAGTTATTATCATGATCACTTTTGCATTGGACTGTAGGAGGTTCTGATATATTTTGGAGATTAAACTCTTATCAGATATATGATTTTAAACTGTTTAAATGTAATAAGTTGCTTTTCACTCTGTTATTTTCTTTGCTGTGCAGAAACTTTTTAGTTTGATGGAGCACCATGTGTTTATTTTTGTTATTGTTGTTGCCTATGCTTTTGTTGCCACATCCAGGCAACTGCTGCTAATACAAATGTCGTGAGAAATATTAACAAGTTCACATATGCATATGATACCACTCTAATGGCAGTAAGTGAAGAGAAACTAAAGAGCTTGTTGATGAGAATGAAAGAGGAGCGTGAAAAAGCTGGCTTACAATTCATCATTCAAAAAACTAAGATCATGGCATCCAGTCACATCATTTCATGACAAATCCATGGGGAAAAAGTGGAAATAGTGACACTGTATTTTTCTGGGCTCCAAAATCACTGTGCATGGTGAAAACAACCAGGAAATTAAAAGACACTTACTCCTTAGAAGAAAAGCCAGGCCAAACCTAGGCAGCGTATTAAAAAGCAGAGATGTCACTTTGCTAACAAAAGTCCATAAAGTCAAAGCTATGGTTTTTCCAGTAGTCAAGTACAGATGTAAGAGTTGGACAATAAAGAAGGCTGAGTGCCAAATAATTGTTTGTTTTTCTTTTTTTAATTGCGGTGCTGGAGAAGAGTCTTCAGAGTCCTTTGGACAGCAAGAAGATCCAACCAGTCAATCCTAAAGAAATCAACACTGAATATTCATTAGAAGGACTGATGTTAAGGCTGAAACTCCAATATTTTGGCCACCTGATGTGAAGAGCTGACTTATTGAAAAAGACTGATGCTGGGAAAGATTGAGGGCAGGAGAAGGGGGCAACAAAGACTAAAATGTTGGGATGGTATCACCGACTCAGTGGACATGAGTCTGAGCAAACTCCAAGAGATAGTTAAGGACAGGGGAGCCTGGAGTGCTGCAGTCCATGGGGTCGTGAAGGCTCAGATACAATTTAGTGCCTGAACAACATCATGAAGCTATTCCTCTATATTTTCTTCTAAATGTTTTATATTTCATGGCTTGTATTTAACCTTATAATCTATTTTGAGTTGACTTCTGTGCATGGTTTAAGAGGAATCTTTAAACTTTTTTTTTTTTTTTCATTAAGGAGCATGAAAATATGAATTTAGAATTGGAAGGCTTTGTTATATAAATTTGTCTGATCACATTTAATCTTTCAGGAAAAAAGAAAAAAAAAAACGTAATGTTTTGTTGTACTAAAAGTGCCAATCTGTATTTGGAATCTTCATGCATCCATGCATCTTGTACTGTGAAATCATGATGATGGTATTTGATTAGAACTGTCAAATTTTTATGTGTTCTTTTGAATTTCTAATTTTCCCCTTTTTAACTTGACAGGCAATGATTCTTTTTCCTATCTTTAAGACACTGATGAAAATATTTACATATTAACAAAATCCCACACTTCCCCACACTTTTTACAAATGATGAGTACACAAAAGTGACACTGTGTTTGAAGTCACACATCACAGCATTTGATTCATCTTTTTTCAGCCCTTAGTCTTGACAGGTGCTGATGGTTTGCTTCCTATCTTAGTAACTGCTGCAAGCTGTCACATCTACTTCCAATTAATACATATCTGTTACAGTCCAGAAGCTCTAACAAATGCAAAACTACAAAATATTTCTTCAGCTTCCACTAAGCAGGTGTTGCTATGGTATCTGGTCTAGCAGACAAAGTGATGTGGCCTGTTTCTAACAAGTATAATGTCAATAATTATACCTACAATTTTTACTTGTAGACAAAAGCCATCAGTGTAATGATAGAAATTTGACTTTCTATGTAATTTTGTAAAATACAGAAAAAATTCAGTAAATACTTTACATTCCCCACACATGTTGACTGATACTAATTTTACTCTTATTGTGTGTGTGATTCCTTCTTTAATTTAAAAAGTTGGTCTTCAAGAATATCATTTAGGCTTTCACAAATTCCAAATATTATGCTACTGCATTGCTATTTTATGAATATTAAATCACTAAAGTTATCACTTTCACCAGAATGTATTAAATTCTGACTAAAAACTATAATAAAAGATAGCCTAAAGAAAGATATTTTGTTGCTTTATCAGGGAATTTCAGGGTGATATTTCAGAAAAGAAAATGTAGATTAATAGGTAGGTAGGTAAATTGATGGAGAAGGCAATGGCACCCCACTTCAGTACTCTTGCCTGGAAAATCCCATGGATGGAGGAGCCTGGTAGACTGCAGTCCATGGGGTTGCTAAGAGTCGGGCACTGAGCGACTTCACTTTCACTTTTCACTTTCATGCATTGGAGAAGGAAATGGCAACCCACTCCAGTATTCTTGCCTGTAGAATCCCAGGGACAGAGGAGCCTAGTGGGTGCTGTCTATGGGGTCGCACAGAGTCGGACACGACTGAAGCGACTTAGCAGCAGCATCAGGTAAATAGATTGTTGATAGATACATACATACGTACATAGATACTGGATATTTTTTAATGAGTAGATTTTTTTAATCTCTTAAATAATTTTTACTGGTGGTCTATGCTCATTCTCAATTAAGAAATTATCAATTAAATGCTCTATAATTGAAATAAGTGTTTCAGAAAAGCAAAATGAAGTACAAATGACATTCTTTATATTGCTATGATACTTATTTCTCTCATAAATTATATTGAAATGGCAATAAGATTCAGAGTGGGCTATTTTTTAACTCAAAGTATGTAAATAAGTGAAAGAGAAATATATAACTGTTTAGTTCTTGTCAGAGCAAGAGAACCTCAGTTTGATGAGCATAGTACTGTTAATTAAATTTCTTTCCATTGTGTCAGAATCAGCAGATAAGCATAAGTGGTTCTGTAAGAGAATGGAATCTGAACATGCAGCTGACTGTTACAGTGCTTGGGAAAGAGGCTGAGCAAGATAACGTCTGTCTGAGTGTGTCTTTTCGTAACTGATAATATTTGTTTAAACAAATTGAGTGGAAGAGAAACTAAGCACTAATAGAAAGATGACAGAGGAGAAAAAGGTCATATTATTTATTAATATAATATGAATATAGATAGTTTTAATTGAGTCAAGAAGAAAAGATACTGTTTTGTGATGCCAGAAAACATATTTCATAAATGGTCTGTGCAGCTAAATGCCTAAGTGCATTTTACTCAAGTGAAGTTCAGTTTAGAATGTTCACACAATTGTGTTCATTCACTCATTTTTAAAAAAATACTTCACTGCTATATTACAAATCCTGTCTTTAACACTGGCTAGGTAGTGGCAACATAATACAAGTAACAACTCCATACATTCAAGAGATGATATTCATTGACTTAAGTTTTGGGCATTTCGTGTATATCAGTAAATAAATCTAACCAAGATCCTTGACTTCTCACAAGTTATATTTTAGCATGGAGATTTAATATAAAAAGCCATCCATAAATAAATATAATACAGGGTATTGGCAGGTAATGCATGCTATGGGAAACAAAGGAATAAAAAGAATGAGGCGTAGTCAGATTTCAGAAATATTTTGAAGGTAGTAGAAACAAGCTTTTCTGCTTAGTTGATTTTAAGAAGAGAGTAACAGAAAATATATGACTCAAGGACAAGTCCAAGATTTTGAACCAAATACCTAGGATGATGGTACTTACATTAACTAAGATGGAAATGGTTTTTGAGAATCATTGTGATTTCAGTTTCTGGTACATTAAGTCTGGCATAAGTATCGTACATAAAAGTGGAGACATTGTAGGCAATAGGGCATATGAGGCTAGAATTTGGAGAGAAATATTTGGAAATCTAACCTTGAGGGTTACCAGCATATGAATGATATCCAGAATTATAAGATTGAATAAGTTCACCATTTGAGTGTAGATTAAAAAAAAAAGTTAAACCTATATAATGAGTATACACTCCATAAAAACCATATAGCATATGCTATGTGTACATTATTGGGAAGGGACATTAATAATAATTTTCATTATTTATATGTGCTTTTGTTTCTCTATATTGTATTAATATGTATGCGATGATATAAGAAAATACTTCATTTTTTAAATTAGTAAATGTTTTAAAATAGGCAAACTCAATACATAATTTTAGTACTTAATATTTACAATATTATAGTAACATTTTTACATATAATATTTAAAGTCATATATGAAATACATTCACTTAGAAAAATATTACTTTTCTCTTTTCATAAAGCACTTCTTTAAGACTTTTCAGTCATTTTTTACATTGTCTTTATCAACATTATACATATTTTCTGAATGATCTAACACAGTGTTCTCAAGAATCTTAACACTGGAAAAAAAACAAAATGATGCCTTTAGAATCCCCTATTCTCTGTTTACCGTCAAAAAGATCTTCANCTCAATACATAATTTTAGTACTTAATATTTACAATATTATAGTAACATTTTTACATATAATATTTAAAGTCATATATGAAATACATTCACTTAGAAAAATATTACTTTTCTCTTTTCATAAAGCACTTCTTTAAGACTTTTCAGTCATTTTTTACATTGTCTTTATCAACATTATACATATTTTCTGAATGATCTAACACAGTGTTCTCAAGAATCTTAACACTGGAAAAAAAACAAAATGATGCCTTTAGAATCCCCTATTCTCTGTTTACCGTCAAAAAGATCTTCAAAAAGAAATCTTTTCAGTAGTTGTACTTATCATGAGAGGAAATATGGTCTGTGAGGCAACCTGCTGTGCTTAAGCAGTTTCTGTAACACTAACAGATGGGGATGGTTATTACTGATACAGTATTGGCAAAAATAACATAAGTATTTATGATAGTTATGCTTATTTTGTGTTTGTTACAGATAGAGTGAAAATCAGGAAACATATCCTAAATTTGTGTAATGAGAGGAACAAAGGTATAATGCCAGATTTTGTTTTTTATTTAGACTATTGTGGAACAATAAATTCCACTTTTTTCTGTTTAAACTAATTTGAGGGATAAATTTCTAATTCATGCTAAAGGCACATTGAAAATTAGTTACCAGGTGACTTGTTTTCTTTTCTTAAGGAACAATTACTTTACAAGTAACATTTCAGGGACTTACCTGGCTGTCCAGTGGTTAAGACTTCACTTTCCAGTTCAGCAGGTGTGGGTTTGATTACTGGTCAGGGAGCTATCATCCCACATGCCTAGTGGCGAAAAACCCAAAACATAAAGCAGAAGTAATATTTTAACAAATTCAAAGAATACTTTAAAAACGGTCCACATAAAAAAAAAAAAAATAAGTAAACCATTAAAAAAGTAATAGTTTATACTTGTTGCCGATAGCCAGCGTGAGGAATCCCGCCCATGGCAAAGGTCATGAGGAAGGAAGCCCGACAGATGCAAAGGCATGATCTGGCTTCAGGGGTTCCCCCTGGGTTTTCCTGAACATCTACCCCCCAAAATCAGTTTCTGCCTGCCTTATTGTATTGTGCTTTCCACTCTTCTGACATTCTCTAGAAAAAGTTAACTCAAGGCTTCAGTTAACAGTCTCCTGCATATAAAAAGAATGTTTCAGCTCAAACCCCTGTGATGGCTCTCTAACTTGCCTGACAGGTTCCCCGGACTTTTTACAACTTGTGAATTGCTTACAGCCCCCCAACTGTGAGAGGCACAAAGCTTAAAGCATCTTAAAGATTCAGAGCCTTTTCTAAAAAGCTAAAAATTATACTGGTGATGGGTTTCACTGTTGAATCAATGGCTGTTGCCAGGCCTCCATATTCTTTATCTTTTAGGCACCTGAAAGATATTAATCAATGTAATTGGGATATAGGAATAGGAATATAGTAGTTTTGACGTTAGCAACACTAGACTTTTGAGTTAATTAATTTTCTTTGTTATATATCACTGCACTCCTCTTGTGTCCTTGCTATGTAAGAAGGTAACTTTATTTAGTGCTTTCTGAGAGTGGCACCAGACTTTGGGAAGAACAACACTTTTAAGACAAATAAGTCTTCTGGTTTACAAACCCTTATCAGAAAAGGGCCATAAAATGTTAATTGGCCTTCTGGCCATAAGATGATGTAAATCACCTAAGACTTGTGTATCCAACTAAGTATGCAGAAAGAAAGCCTGGTCTCGATAAGAGTCAGGGCTGCTGATGCTGTATAATTTTGTATTATCCATTGATCTCTATGTAAAATCAAAAGGTATATAAGGCCTTTCTGGACAATAGAGGAGGGGCAAGTCACTGGACTGGTTTCCCCCGTGTCTTCTTTACTCTATCTTCAGGCTGAATTCCCATCTGGAGCGGGGAGGCTCACCATGTCTACTTACTTGCCCTGGCTTCTAAGTCCTGTGAGAGAGGGAGCCCAAGGCAGGGCACCCTCCACTATTCAAACGAGCGCCAGTGGCCTAACACAGATGGTGCAAACTTTTTGTCCTGAAGTTTTATTGGCTTTCCCCGTAAACCAAGTTATTCAGCCTCTCTTCTCCACTAAATTTTCCTACTATACTTTTCTTCCTAATCTCTCTTTATATTTCTAATTAAATAAATAAGTTTATGTCTTCTTTACTCTATCTTCAGGCTGAATTCCCATCTGGAGCGGGGAGGCTCACCATGTCTACTTACTTGCCCTGGCTTCTAAGTCCTGTGAGAGAGGGAGCCCAAGGCAGGGCACCCTCCACTATTCAAACGAGCGCCAGTGGCCTAACACAGATGGTGCAAACTTTTTGTCCTGAAGTTTTATTGGCTTTCCCCGTAAACCAAGTTATTCAGCCTCTCTTCTCCACTAAATTTTCCTACTATACTTTTCTTCCTAATCTCTCTTTATATTTCTAATTAAATAAATAAGTTTTCCTTGCCTACGCTGTCTTCCCTTCGAATTCCCTGGATCCACCGGGGCAGGACCCCGGCAACTTGTAGTGTAAAATTGGAGATAAAATCACAAAAAATAAAATGTTTAATGATCTAAACTTTTTTTTAAGAAAGCCTGGTTTCATCTTATCTATAAATGTATATTATTGTCTTCATGACACATTTGAATCAATTTCAGAGTTTCTTAGGTAAAACGTATTAAGTAAAAGCAAAATTTGTCAGAAGGTTCATAAAGTTCTTGGAAGTAATATGAATGTGAAAAAACCCAAGAATCTCATTTTGCTCTAATTTTTAAGAAAAAGTCTCCTATAAAGACTTATTCTTATAAAACATTGTCCCAGTGCACCAGCCCTGAGCTATCTTAACCATTTTTAAGTGTAAGGTTCAGTGGAATTAAGTATAATATATTCACATTGCTGTGTAAGAGATCTCCGGACCTTTTCTATTTTGCAGAACCGAAACTCTACCTGTAAAACAATTCCCCATCTCCCCTCCCATAGTCCCTAATAAGCGCCATCCTACTTTTTCTATACGNCACTGCTGGCGTTCCCTCTCACGGGTACGATGACCGTCCAGAACCCCCCAGAAGTCTTAGTTAGCAAATAAGCCTGCTTGCATTTTGGTAGGTAATGACTCTCTTGGGCCGCGATTGCCCCCTTCCAGCCCTTAAGCCTCTGTCTGCCTGTCACCGGAGGGGGATGGTCTGCAGCCGGCTATTTCCGTTCCGTCCTTTGTTCTGTGCGCGGTCCTGGCGGTGTCTTATGTTTGGGCGTTTCGCGTGTTAGCTATTCCACAATCTGGATTGCTAGCCCAAGTTAGTTCGCTTTGGTCTCTCGTGGGCCTTCTGGACGTGCGCTGGGCGGGCGTTCCGGCCCGAGTCTTTGCAGTCCGCGCCTCCCACGGCCCGATCTTACCAAGTGCTGCAGTCCGCGGTGCCCACCTCTCCCAGCCCAGCCCCCAACTTGTTAGTGGCAGATGCTAGACGCGCGCGGGGCGGGCGTTCCGGTCGAGTCTTTGCAGCCTGCGCCTCCCGTGGCCCGTTCTTACCAAGCGCTGGAGCCCGCGGTTCCCGCCTCTCCCAGCCCGGCCCCCAACTTTTTTTTTTTTTTAATTTAAAATTTTAACACCAAAAGCATTTCGTATTGGGGTGTAGCTGATTAAAGGTGTTTTCAAGTGAACAGCAAAGGGACGCAGCCATACATATATGTATCTCTATTTTCCCCCAAACCCATCTCCCATCTAGGCTGGCACATAACATTGAGCAGAGTTCCATGTGCTCCACAATATGTCTTTGCTGGGTATCCATTTTATATTCTGTACAAGTTTTTAAATGACCATATATTTTCAGTTGTCTTACATATATTCCTAAGGGTGGAATTGCTGAGTCACAGATAATGTTAAAGTTTTTGAAGGACTGCCAAACTGTTTCCCAAAACAGCTGCTCTATTTTACATTTCTGCTAGCAGTATAACTATTCTAATTTCTCTACAGCTTTGCTGGCACTTATGATTATCTGTCTTTTTGGTTACAGCCATCCCAGGGGATGTGAGGTAACACCTCATTGTGGTCGGGTTTACATTTCCCTAATGACAAATGATGTCACGTTTATTCTTTAAATGAGGAGGGAAAGGGATGTGCCCCAGAAGAGTGTTCTAGCAGCTTGATTCTCAGTTACCGTGAGGAGATGGAGGAGCACAGTGAGTGAGGGGCAACAGGATTGCTCAGGGAAGAATCTAGTAGCAATACTATGGAGAATAGCGTTACTAAAATAATAACTTACAGTACCAGGCACGTTTGTAGGTGCTTTTCCATATTATCTCATTCAATAACATTTGAGGCACTCACACCTCATATCTATAGGAACAACTCCTCTTTTAGAAGCCTTCTTAAGGGATTGATTCCTTCAAGGGAGGTCATACTATGAACCCTGCTTGCTCTGGCATCGAAACTTTTATCCCCATTACCTTTTTTTCCCTACGTGTCATCGCCTCTGTCAGTTTTACCCGGAAAAGGCTGGGGCTCCTCTTCCTTTTCTAGTGGGCAGCCAGCTCCACCCAGCGTCGCACCTTTCATGTTTCCTCCTGGTCTGGAACTACTTCCTACCACGCAGAGACTAAGAACTGAACACACTTTATGCTGATTGACTCAGGCTCAAGAGAGGGCTTGAGTCACTGAGAGTGAGGCTTGATCTCCATTTTCTCCCTTCTTCTTTCAGTCAGACATATTCAGTCAGGAGCACGGGACCATACCAAGTGCATCCCCTCTGGTCCAGTGCCTCATGGTGAAAGGTCAAAGGACAGCTCTGAAATGCATAGAGATTGCCAGTGAGAAGGGCTGAAGTGACTGTGGAGGACTAATTTGAGGTGATCTGCTTCATGGAACACAGCAAATGTTAGGGCTGAAAACCAATGGACTAAATTCAGTAATTTCAGATGTTACTGATAACAGCCAAGTCTTTGATCACTAACAATATCAATAACCTCAGATATGCAGATGACACCACCTTATGGCAGAAAGTGAAGAGGAACTAAAAAGCCTCTTGATGAAAGTGAAAGAGGAGAGTGAAAAAGTTGGCTTAAAGCTCAACATTCAGAAAACAAAGATCATGGCATCTGGTCCCATCACTTCATGGGAAATAGATGGGGAAACAGTGTCAGACTTTATTTTTTGGGGTTCCAAAATCACTGCAGAAGGTGATTGCAGCTATGAAATTAAAAGATGCTTACTCCTTGGAAGGAAAGTATGACCAACCTAGATAGCATATTAAAAAGGAGAGACATTACTTTCCCAACAAAGGTCTGTCTAGTCAAGGCTATGGTTTTTCCAGTGGTCATGTATGGATATAAGAGTTGGACTGTGAAGAAAACTGAGCACCGAAGAATTGATGCTTTTGAATTGTGGTGTTGGAGAAGACTCTTGTGAGTCCCTTGGACTGCAAGGAGATCCAACCAGTCTATCCTAAAGGAGATCAGTCCTGGGTGTTCATTGGATGGACTGACGCTGAAGCTGAAACTCCAATACTTTGGCCACCTCATGTGAAGGGTTGATTCATTGGAAAAGACCCTGACGCTGGGAGGGATTGGGGGCAGGAGGAGAAGGGGACGACAGAGGATGAGATGGCTGGATGGCATCACTGACTTGATGGACTTGAGTTTGGGTAAACTCCGGGAGTTGGTGATGGACAGGGAGGCCTGGCGTGCTGCAATTCATGGGGTTGCAAAGAGTCGGACACGACTGAGTGACTGAACTGAACTGAATATTGTTGACCCTTCAATATTTGGGTCAATTTTGTTCTACCAGCTGATTAATTATATCTTAGTCATGTCTCTCAAAGTTCTCCCACAGGTTCACTGTAAGTTTATCAGCTTTCACCTAGTTTTGCTAGCCCACAGTCAACAGAAAGACTGCTTATCTGCCTGGAGAACACTTATTGAGTCTGCGCACAGGCACATTTTATGGACAGTTGAAGGAAAAATGAAAGAAACTTTGAAGTTCTGAGCATAGATTTTAAAAATATAATTGTTAGACATAAAATTCAGGTATGAAAAAGGGATTTGTGCATGACTATTCAAACAGGAGCTTAATTCATTGTAATACACCACATAATTACACCAAGTCACCAGGGAAACAATATGAACAATCAAGTCTGTTTTAATGCTCAAACAGAAATTAAATGAAAGGTTCAGACAATAGTAGTATCATATAATCATCTCAGTTCTGATTGCTGGGTACTGTCAGACCATGTAGACCTTGTTAAGGTTTTTAGCTTTTAAATACCAGTTTGACTGGTTGCACATTCCACACAATGTAGACACTCTTCAGAGGATAAAGGTAATAAGGAAGTGACATTCTGCCTCTCCCACAGGTGTGTACAGAGTAGTATAACATGTTTGAGTTTTGCTGTAGGTTAAAAATCAGAAGAAGACTATCCCAAGGAATAGATTAAATTGAATCCGCTAATGTCAGGCTATAACAGGCAGGGTTCAAAGGGGAAAATAGTAAAAATATCTTGGAGGTATTAAGAAATAAGGAAAGAGATCTTACACCAATTATCTCCTAAAACTACTGTTACAAATTATGTTCTGCACATTTTCTGATTGAAAATTCTATAAACACCGTTGAGACATGATGGATTTGTATGCTTTTGGGAATTGCATATAAATTGCTAATATTCTTTTCTTGATCCTCTTTGGGATTTGTGAACATGTTTCTGTTCAGTGCTTTGGAGGAATGAGTGTTGAAATATCAATGCACGGATAAATATACGTGTATATGCTTTGTATGATTAACCAGAAGTATCTGTAACTGTTCTGTGAATTTTACAAAGATACTCAGCAGATTTTTACTTAAAAAATAAAAACATATTTAGGCAAAGTCACTACCAATGACCATTCAAAAATGATTTTTCAGAGTGGGCAACAGAACATAGGGTTGACACCGATGGTTGTAAACAATGTTGAGGAGAGATTCATTCTTTGTAAGTTTCACCTTTCTTCCTGTTTTGTATCATGTCTTGTACCTGAGGAGAATGAAAAAAAATTTTTTTTCCACTTGAAGTTTTGATCTACTTGGTACTATCATATCTTGTAGGGTTAAAATATATAGAAAATCAAAATATAGACATCCTTATATTGACTTTATGCAAATAATTTAGATTTTGATAACTCAAGGAGAACCACTAAAAGTATAATATTAAGAGGATTATTAGGGTAGTGACCTTTTTCTGTATGATACTGTAAATACATAGCATATACGTTAGTCAAAACCTATAATGTATAACATGAAGAGTGAAAGTCACTGAGTTGTGTCTAACTGTTTGCAACCCCATGGGCTATACAGTCCATGGAACTCTCCAGGCCAGAATACTGGAGTGGGTAGCCGTTCCCTTCTCCAGGGGATCTTCCCAACCCAGGGATTGACCCCAGATCTCCCACATGGCAGGCAGATTCTTTACTGCTTGAGCCACCAGGGAAGCCCAAGAATACTGGAGTGGGTAGCCTATCCCTTCTCCAGCAGATCTTCCCGACCCAGGAATCGAACGGGGATCTCCTGCATTGCAGGCAGGTTCTTTACCAACTGAGCTACCAGGGAAGCCCATACACAAAGAAACTTTATGTAAATCATGAACTTTAGTTAATGTATCAAATTGGCTGACCAATTGTAACAAATGTACCATAATAATGCAGAATGTTAATAATAGAGGAAATGGGGGGAGATGGGAGTATGTGGGAACTCACTGTACATTCTCCTTAAATTTTCTCTAAACTAAAACTATTCTAAACGATAAATCATATTAATTAAAAAAATCACCTCAATGTAAAACCAAAAAACAAACTGAGTATAACTTATAAATAGAAAAATGGAGCAATAAAGGAAGACAAAAAGTAGAGGAAACAAAACAGGTGGGAAAAATAGCATAGATTCAAATCCCAATATATCTTTAACAACATCAAATATAAAAGGACTACTCTAAAACCTTGCCAGATTTGAATAATTATAAAAATTATAATATATGCAATTAATATTTATAAGAAAGATGTCTAAAACGTAAGGACAGAGAAAAGTTAAAAGTCATAAAGATGGAAAATATATACCATTTAAACACTGAGTAAAATAAATCTGGTGTAGCTATAACAATATTGGAAAGAGTAGTTAGAGTTCATGTTATACTTCTTTTATCAAAAAATTCAATTTACCAGAAAAATATAAGTACCTAAATTTATAAGCACCTAATAACATGGCCTCGATTACACATATACAGCATAAATTGACAATAATATTGGACAACTTGAATAGCATATTTAATAAACCTGATCCAGTGGATGTATTTAGACACTTCTCAATAACTGAAGAATAAATATTTTTTCAATCCCAATTAATTCACTCACAGCAGTTAACTTATATGCTGCATCATAAGGCAAGTAAATACATTTTAAAGATTTGAAATCTTGTTCTAGGAGTAAAGTGCAATCAACTTTGAAATCAATAACCCAAGGGCAACAAGAAACCAATATTTAGGTATTTATATAAATAATCTACTGTCCAAAAATCCATATGTTGCAGAATAAATCATAAAGAAAATTAGAAACTATTTGGAACTAAATAAAGTAAAAATACCACACACTTAAATCTATGTGATAAAACCATAAAAGCATATATTATAATTAATAATATATAGTTTAATATATGAAGATATGCTTCCTATATGCAAGAAGAAACACTATAAAAATGAATTTTTCAAATAACACCTGTGTACTGTAGACAAAATACAAACCCCCATCCAAAAGAAAAAACCTGCAAACTGAAACAAAACAAAAAGTCTAACAACTACATGAAGGTTCTGGACACTAAGAAAACACAGGTAGGTTTTGAAGAGGAGTCTAAACGTAGAGCAAGTGATCAACATGGAATGAATTCCTCAGTTTTCATAATTTTGACCCAGTGACAGTCATGACCCACAAACGTAGCTGTGGCTGCACCAGAATACCTCAAACCCTGATAGAAAACCCACTGCTTTTCTGGAGGGAAAACTCACAGAAAGTGGCCTGGTCAAATGTCGGATGCTGAAGAGTGAGGGGGAATCCTCGAAGAGGGAAGGTCTGTGCATGAACTCTGCACACGCCTCAGGTTGCCTTCTGAATCACGCATCCATAGGTCAGATTCAAACTAGCAGTAGCAAAAAGTGACCGCAGAAGGCAAGAGAGTGTGCTCACAGTTCAAATCTAACCATGTTAACTGCCAGTTAAACAAAAACAAGCACATCATCACTTGTCAGAAGAATATGACAGAACACAGTCTGCACAGCACAATATTTATGATGTTCAAGATACAATCAAAATTATCCTAGTTACAGAAAACCTGCTGCTGCTGCTGCTGCTGCTAAGTTGCTTCAGTCATGTCCAACTCTGTGCAACCCCATAGACGGCAGGCCACCAGGCTCCCCCGTCCCTGGGATTCTCCAGGCAAGAACACTGGAGTGGGTTGCCTTCTCCAGTGCATGAAATTGAAAAGCGAAAGTGAAGTCGCTCAGTCGTGTTTGACTCTTCGGGACCCCATGGACTGTAGCCCACCAGGCTCCTCCGAGAATGCAACTCATTTAAATGGAAAAGACAATTTTTATTTCTTCCTTTCTGATTTGGAAGGCTTTTGCCTTTTTAATTTAAAGTAGTTATTTATGCCAAATTGCTCTGGCTAGGACTTCCAGTGCAAGGAGCACATGGAGAGTAAATATACTATTTTCTATTTTTGCATATGTTTGAAATGTTCAATAGTCGAAGAAAATTTACAGACAAACAGCATAAAAAGAACATCCAGAACATATTTTGTTCCTTGAAGAAGAAGAAAGGGGGTAAGGGGGGAGAGATAGAAACAGTATTTGAAAAAATGCTGGCTGCAAAAAATTTCAAAATAGATGAAAAACATTAAAACCCAAAGGTCTGGAACTCCTATTTCCTCTAAGACCAGATTTCCCTCTTGTTTAAAACAACTAAAAAAAATGAACAACATATAAGAAGCAATGGTTTTCAAGATATTAGGCAACAAAGGACAGTGCTCTGTGAGAGTCAGGAAAGAAACGAAGTGAGCCTTATGAGTGCTTTATCTATTGTCTTCAGAAAGCTTCCCGGCCTCATGGCCAGGAAAGTGAACCCGAGGAGACCTCAGCAGACCCCTAAGTTGAGCAGATGGAGCTGAGATCCTGAGGAAAGCGTGGTAGCTATAGTTCACAGGACAGAGTGCCAGAGAGGAGAGAACTGCGCAGAAAGAACTCTGGAATCTGCAGAAGTTCCCCTTGAAATAATGCCCTGGGTGTGGATCAGTACATGTGTGTGAGGAAACCCCCTGAGGCCATGGAAAGAACCAAGCCAAGGATATTGCCTATTATCACCAAACTGGAAAACCTAGCGTGATTCATGGGGCACTGGGTAGAGTACTCACAAGGGTCTTGCCCCAGGAGTAGGGAATACTTAGTCCAAGATGAACACTGTTCTGCCTCATCCAAGAAAATATCTTGAAAGCAAAGCTGGAAAGGATCAGATTGTTTCCAACTAAATCAGCTGGGTCCCCAAATAAAGTCCAAGAATATTTACATGAATGCCAAAAAAAAAAAAAAAAAAAATCCAGTACCTACTAAGGTAACATTTATAATATATTGCACCAATCAAAAATTACCAGGCATGAAAGTGACAGTGTGAAAGTGTTAGTCACTCAGTCATGTCCAACTCTTTGTGACCCTAACGGCTATAGCCCACTAGGCTTCCCTAACCATGGGATTTTCCAGGAAAGAAAACTGAAGTGGGTTGCCATTCCCTTTTCCAGGGAATCTTTCCGACCCAGGGATCAAACCTGGGTCTCCTGCATTGCAGGTAGATTTTTTTTTTTACCATCTGAGACTCCAGGATACCTGCCTATCACAATGTTATATGTCAACTATATCTCAATAAAAAAATTACCAGGCATAAAAACAGGCAGCAAAATCAATTATTATAACTATACTCTCTGTTAAAAAAGTTAAGATATTGACACTACAGAAAAGATAAAAACTAAATTGGGGATGAAAAGTGTACTGTAGATACTGCACAACAAAAGATCAATACCCTTGAAGACAGCAATAGAAAACTGATATATGGAAAGGGAAAAAAAGAATTAAAAAACATTAACAGAGAATTAGGAAATTGTGACACAACTTCAACTGTCCCCATATATATGTAATTGGAGCTCCCAGAGGAGAGGGATGGGCTACATAAGTGTTTGAAGAAACAGTGGCTGCTAAATTTCCAAATATGCTGAAAACCATAAGTCCATAACTAACTTTCCTAGTTCAAAGCACCACAGCATAAGAAACATGAAGAAAACTACAACAATATCACTTTAAGTGGGAGTGTAAACTTGTCTGAGTATTTTGGAAAACTTTTGGTCAGCCATCTGTTAAAGCTATACCTATGACTTAGCAATTACGTTTCTAGGTCTGGACCCAATAGAAATTCGTGCACGTTTGCCAAGAGACAAGTACACGAATGTTCACCACAGCATTGCTCATAATGACCAAAAAAAAAAAAAAAAAAAACCCCAAAACAATCAAACGTCTAACTCAGAATACAGAATACAAAAATGAAAAGGAATGAATAATATGCACAAGATGAGAGAATCCCAGAAACATCAACTCAGTTCAGTTGCTCAGTCATGTCTGACTCTTTGTGACCCCATGGACTACACCAGGCTTCCTTGTCCATTACCAACTCCCGGAGTTTACTCAAACTCATGTCCATTGAGTCGGTGATGTCATCCAACCATCTCATCCTGTCATCCCCTTCTCCTCCCACCTTCAATCTTTCCCAGCATCAGGGTCTTTTCAAATGAGTCAATTCTTTGCATCAGGTGGCCAGAGTATTGGAATTTCAGCTTCAGCATCAGTCCTTTCAATGAATATTCAGGACTTATTACCTTTAGGATTGACTGGTTGGATCTCCTCGCAGTCCAAGGGACTCTCAAGAGTCTTCTCCAACACCATAGTTCAAAAGCATCAATTTTTTGGTGCTCAGCTTTCTTTATAGTCAAATTCTCACATCCATATGTGACTACTGGAAAAGCCGTAGCTTTGACTAGACGGATCTTTGTTGGCAAAGTAATGTCTCTGCTTTTTAATATCTGTCTAGGTTGGTCATAACTTTTCTTCCAAGGAACAAGCATCTTTTAATTTCATGGCTCTAGTCACCATTTGCAGTGATTTGGGAGCCCCCCAAAATAAAGTCTGTCACTGTTTCCACTGTTTCCCCATCTATTTGCCATGAAGTGATGGGACTGGATGCCATGATCTTAGTTTTCTGAATGTTGAGTTTTAAGCCAACTTTTTCACTCTCCTCTTTCACTTTCATTAAGAGGCTCTTTAGTTCTTCTTCAATTTCTGCCATTAGGGTAGTGTTATCTGAATATCTGAGGTTATTGATATTTCTCCCAGCAATCTTGATTCCAGCTTGTGTTTCCTCCAGCCCAGCATTTCTCATGATGTACTCTGCATGTTAGTTAAACAAGCAGGGTAACAATATACAGCCTTGACATACTCCTTTCCCAATTTGGAACCAGTCTGTTGTTCCATGTCCAGTTCTAACTGTTGCTTCCTGACCTGCATACAGATTTCTCAGGAGGTAGGTCAGGTGGTCTGATATTCCCATCTCTTTCAGAATTTTCCACAGTTTATTGTGATCCACACAGTCAAAGGCTTTGGCATAGTCAATGAAGCAGAAGTAGATGTTTTTCTGGAACTCTTTCAAACTTTTTGGATGATCCAGTGGACGTTGGCAATTTGATCTCTGGTTCCTCTGCCTTTTCTAAATCCAGCTTGAACATCTGGAAGTTCACAGTTCATGTACTGTTGAAGCCTGGCTTGGAGAATTTTGAGCATTACTTTGCTAGTGCAATTGTGCAGTAGTTTGAGCATTCTTTGACATTGCCTTTCTTTGGGATTGGAATGAAAACTGACCTTTTCCAGTCCGGCGGCCACTGGTGAATTTTCCAAATTTGCTGACATATTGGGTGCATCACTTTCACAGCATCATCTTTTAGGATTTGAAATAGCTCAACTGGAATTCCATCACCTCCACTAGTTTTGTTTGTAGTGATGTTTCCTAAGGCCCACTTGACTTCACATTCCAGGATGTCTGGCTCTAGGTGAGTGATCACACCATTGTGATTATCTGGGTCGTGAAGATCTTTTTTGTATAGCTCTTCTGTATATTCTTGCCACCTCTTCTTAATATCTTCTGCTTCTGTTAGGTCCATACCATTTCTGTCCTTTATTGAGTCCATCTTTGCATGAAAATTTCCCTTAGTATCTCTAATTAATTAGTATCTCTAATTTTCTTGAAGAGATCCCTAGTCTTTCCCATTCTATTGTTTTCCTCTATTTCTTCACACTGACCACTGAGGAAGGCTTCACTTATCTCTGCTTGCTATTCTTTGGAACTCTGCATTCAAATGGGTATATCTTTCCTTTTCTCCTTTGCCTTTTGCGTCTCTTCTTTTCATAGTTATTTGTAAGGCCTCCTCAGACAACCATTTTGCCTTTTTGCATTTCTTTTTCTTGGGGATGGTCTTGATCATTGCCTCCTGTACAACATCACAAACCTCTGTCCATAGTTCTTCTGGCACTCTATCAGATCTAATGCCTTGAATCTATTTCTCACTTCCACTGTATAATCATAAGGGATTTGATTTAAGTCATACCTGAATGGTCTAGTGGTTTTCCCTACTTTCTTTAATTTAAGTCTGAATTTGGCAATAAGGAGTTCATGATCTGAGCCACAGTCAGCTCCACAGTCAGTTCAGAATAAGCCAGCCTGCAAATAGTATGATTATCAGGTTCCATTTACATAAAATCCAAAGAGTCAAGCTAATCTAGAAGTTAGAATAGTGGTTATTTTCTGGAAAAGAAAGGGTAGTGGTTGGAAAATGGTCACCATGTGGGATTCTGAGGAGATGAGAACTTTCAGTCTTTTGACCTGAGTGGTGATTTTCTGGCTCTGTTGAAGTAGTGATAGTCAAGTTGTGCATATTTGATCCCTGTAATTTTCTGTATGTATGCTTTAAAAGTTTTAAAAATGAAAATATGTTTTCCCATATTACCAGGAGAAGGAAGAAAAATCATACAATCATCTCAATAGATATAGAAAAATAATTTGATAAAATTTAACAATTCATGGCAAAACTTCTCAGAAAACAGACTATAAAGGAAATTGCCCTAATATTATTAGTAGCATTTATAAAGCACAATAAACACCATAATTAAAGGTTAAATAAGAATTTTTTTTTAAGATTGAGTGCCAGCAAGGTAAACCACTGTAGCTACTTCTATTCAACATTAATTCTGCTGGAGATCCCTAACCAGTGTTCTGTATCAGTCAGGATTCCAACAGGAAACAGCACTTTCAAAACAGAAAAATTCAAAGAGGTTTATTTAAGAAAAAGTACTGTTTTTAAAGAAGTAGGCATTAGGTAGTCACAGGAGATAATGCAATAATCCAAAGCTAGGAAACACTGAACTTTGAGACTGAAAGTCAAGAGGAAGGAGCATTACTGTAATTCAGGAGAAAAGAGCTGTATAAAGTAAGGTGCTTTAAGAGAATCAATGACTTCCAGAAAACTCAGGACAGATAGATCATGGAGAAAAGGACAGGGGAATAAATCTGACCTCCTCCTCTTTCCTCCTTCCCATCTTTCTTCAGGGTTTCCTGCTGGCTTAACGCACTGTGACTCAAAAGGAATGAGAGACTATTGATCTAGTCCATGGAGATTATCTTCTCTGCAGGGTAAAGAAGAGATGAAGGTAGGTCTGAGGGGGTTATAAGACATGCAGTAAGACAGACAGAAAGAAAAGGATAGGGGTTGGAAAGGTTAAATATGATATGATTGTATATGCTGGAATACCCAAAATATCTACAAGTGCTTGATTAGAAATATTGAATTTAACTAGGTTGCTGCAAATAAGATCAACAAAAATTAGTTACACATCTATATGTCAGAAATTAGAACCTGAAGTTTTAAAGGTTTCTATTTATAAATAGCATCAAAATTATAAAATACCTGTGAATAAATCCACCAAAAGATATGTAAAATCTTTATGCAAATAATAATGATACTGGAAGAAATTAAAGACCTAGATAAATGGAGAGGATAAAGCTTATTGTTTCAAGCTGGTATTCAATACTTCTTCCCAAATTGATCAATAGAGCCAAAGCAATCTCCCCACAAAATCCCATCAGTGTGTGCTAGTGTGTGTGTGTGTGTGTGTGTGTGTGTGTGTGTGTGTAACTTGACAAATAATTCTAAATGCTGAAAAGGGAATACACACACCTAAGAACAACCAAGATACTTTAAAAGAATAAGATGTGAGGACCTGCTCTGGTAGATATTAAGATTTACTATGGGGCATTCTAACTAAGAGATTCTTTCAGAGGAGCAAGGATCAACAAATATACTACAGGGGTCAAATAAAAAAGCAGTGTGGAAAGTAAGGTGCTTGGTCAATTGGATGTCTGCTTGAAAGAAAATAAAGCTTGACCTCACCTCACATCCTACACAAAATCAATGCCAAACCGATTCAATATAAATGTAAAAAGCAAAACAAAACAAAACCCATAAAAAAGATGGGTTTGTATTATCTTCTACAAGATAATACAGGGACTAAGATGAGGAGCTTGGGCTAAGGAGACACTTTTAATATAGGACACACTCAGTTGTGTCCGACTCCCAGCGACCCCATGGACAGCAGCCCACTAGCCTCCTCTGTCCATGGGATTTTCCAGGCAAGAGTACTGGAGTGGGTTGCCATTGCGTTCTCCAAAATAGGACACCAGAGGTAATAAAATAAATTTGAATATATAAAAATTAAAAATTCCTGTTCATCAAAAGATATCTTTAAGAGATAAAATATGAAGGCAAAGAGTCAAAGAAGATACATGTAACAAACACATCAACAAAGAGTTCATAACCAGAATATATAGAAAACTGTTACAAATGACTTAAAAAGACAATATAATAGAAAAGAAATATTTCCAAATGGCCAAAAAACAAATGAAAAAGTATGTAACTGCTTCAGTACTCAGGAGAAATAAGTGGAACCTGAAATGATTTATTACTGTTCATCCATTAAAAAGGCTAATGCTGAAAAGATTGGTAATATTGTTGGGTGTAAGTGGTAAGGATGTAAGACAACCAAATCTCTAATACACACTGCTAGTGGGAATGTAAATTGGTGAAATTTCCTTGGAAGATCATTTGATATAATCTACTAGAGCTGAGCTACACATACTTTAGAATCCAGCATTCTCTCCTGTGGGTATGTACCCAAGAGAAATGTGTATTTATGTGTACCAAGAGACATGCACATGAAAGTTCCTAGGAAAAAGCTTTGTAATAAGTTATCCTGAACACAAGAGAAGATTCTACACATGGACATCACCAGATGGTCAACACCGAAATCAGATTGATTATATTCTATGCAGCCAAAGATGGAGAAACTCTATACAGTCAACAAAAACAAGACCAGGAGCTGACTGTGGCTCAGATCATGAACTCCTTATTACCAAATTCAGACTCAAATTGAAGAAAGGAAGGAAAACCGCTAGACCATTCAGGTATGACCGAAATCAAATCCCTTATGATTATACAGTGGAAGTGAGAAATAGACTTAAGGGCCTAGATCTGATAGATAGAGTGCCTGATGAACTATGGAATGAGGTTCGTGACATTGTACAGGAGACAGGGATCAAGACCATCTCCATGGAAAAGAAATGCAAAAAAGCAAAATGGCTGTCTGAGGAGGCCTTACAAATAGCTGTGAAAAGAAGAGAGGCAAAAAGCAAAGGAGAAAAAGAAAGTTATAAGCACCTGAATGCAGAGTTCCAAAGAATAGCAAGAAGAGATAAGAAAGCCTTCTTCAGTAGGAAGTTACCTAGCACAATTTGTAGAGTTTGGAAATTGATAGAAAAGTCCTCATACAAAGATGTGATTTCCAAGCTAGGGCTATCTGCTTTTTTTATACATATATAAGTGCAGAAGTACTCACCAAGAAAGTGAAATCCCAGATATGAGGTTATATCATCTCACAATTGGAGTACGCTGAAGAGAACATTCAACATGCACATAAGTGAGTCCTGATTTGAGCCCTAGTAATTACGCTACGTCTTAGAAACATGTCTCCTGCATGTCTCACACACCTTCCCCTAAATTAATATCTCCTGAATTTCTAAGCTCTGGCACTGTACTTTGTATAATATCATAGGATGAGGCTTTAAGATTGTAAAGCTCATTGAGGACAGACACCACATTAACTTATTACATTTGGAAATATCTCCTCAAGGCCTGCAGCCAGGTCTGGAGCAGCTGCCACCACCACAAAATGCCAGATGTTAGCTCTGAAATCTGCCATTCATTTTCCTCTCCAACTTCCTCCATCTTATCACCAACCAGTGGCATCGGGTGCCCCTCGTCCAGGAAAGAATCTTTGTTCTTGCAGTCTTCATCATCTTCCTCGGGTACCTACCTATTGCCTATATTTCAAACCGTTTGCTGATTGAATGAACACAATTAAGGAATGGAAAGCAGAGGCTGCAGACAAGCCTCACAGAAGCTTCTGATGTTACCTAGTGGGAATCTGCAATGAAATGTGGCTACGTTGAATGTTATTAGTGACTTGAATCCTATCAACTTGGTCATCTGCGAGATGCACATTTTCGGTCTGAAACTGACACAAAATAATTTTTTATTATTTCATTTCTGTATACCCCTTCTCTATAGTGTCCTATATGTGGAACTCTTACCTCCAAATATTCCCTGTTGAATGTGCCTTGGGCCTGATATGGACACATTCTGCTTTTTAGGCTTGGCTAAGACAGAAGATTCAGAGGTCTTGTCAGCACAATTTCTCAAGTTGGTAGAGAACTTACAACCTATACTCTTTATCTTTAACTGGGACATGTCCTTTGAAGGGCTGCAGGTATTGACAATGAAATTGCCTGGAGCTGTGCTTTGAACTCTAATGGCCCTTTAGTTTGGATAGTATTTTCTTCTTTGTCAACTGTTTTTTGTTTGTTTGTTTGTTTTTGTAATCAGATATATCATTTGAAAGCAAGAATCTTGGTCTTGTGGTGTTCTTACAAATCCAGAGAACTAAAACTAAGACTGGTGACCAATATTGAGAACTTTTATCATGGAAAAGGTGACCTCATCACACCTGGCTAACTTGATGTGGGAAAGGTCCAAGTGGCTCCAACCATTTGTGAGAGATCTTTTGATCCTCTAAGCTCAAAAACTAAGACTGGTGACCAATATTGAGAACTTTTATCATGGAAAAGGTGACCTCATCACACCTGGCTAACTTGATGTGGGAAAGGTCCAAGTGGCTCCAACCATTTGTGAGAGATCTTTTGATCCTCTAAGCTCCTCAATGGCTACTTCAGACTATTGTCTTGGCTAGGGGAGGTTAACAGAGGTGTGAGTACCATGATGTGCTTGCTTTGCATCATCCCTAAAGCACTAAGCAGCAATGTGTTGATTACTTCCCCTTGCAAACACCAGTCCTCAGGACTTAAGGACTTATCCTCAAGATTTAGAAGGAAATCAGTGGGAATGGTTAAAGGAGAGTGCTGTATATTTTTGACAAGGTCATGCTGCCTTCCTGATGTACTTACTTTATTCTACTACTTTCTCTAAATTATGCCCCTTCAATTATTTCCTAAGGGATATTTACCCATATAATAATAATTATAAAAAAGTTCATCCTTACTTAATATCTGAGGAAACAGTGAAAACTCTTTGGGAGCATTAGGAAATGTGAGAATTATCAGCTGATAGGTGAGAGAGTTGTATACCACTTTCCTTTAGCTGAGAACTTAAGTACTTAAGATGAGTTCTGTTAAGTCACTCAGTCCTGTCTGATTCTTTCTGACACCATGGATTACAGCATGCCAGGCTTCTGTTTCCATCACCAACTCATAGAGCCTGCTCAATCCCAACCCATTGAGTCAGTGATGCCATCCAAACATTTCATCTTCTGTCCTTGCCCTCTCCTTCAGACTTCCATCTTTCTCAGCTTTAGGCTCTATACCAATGAGTCAGTTCTTCACATTAGGTGGCCAAAATATTCAAGTTCCAGTTTCAGCATCAGCCCTTCCAATCAATATTCAGGACTGATTTCTTTTAGAATTTACTCCTTTCATCTCCTTGCAATCCAAGGGATTCTCAAGAGTGTTCTCCAACACCACATTTCAATAGCATCAATCCTTTGAAGGTCAATTTTCTTTATAATCCAATTCCCACCTCTGTACATAGCTTTGACTAGACTGACCTTTGCCTGCCTTATAATACGCTGTCTAGCCTGGTCATAACTTTCCTTCTAAGGAGAAAGCATATTTAAATTTCATGACCAAAGTCATCATCTGGAGTGATTTGGGACCCTCCCCCCAGTAGTTTCTCATTATTTCCATTGTTTCCATGTATTTATGTCATGAAGTGGTGGGGGGACCAGATGCCATGATTCTCATTTGAATGTTGAGCTTTCAGTTACATATTTGACTCTCCTTTTTCACTTTCCTCAAGACGCTCTGTAGTTCTTTTCATGTTCTGCCATACGAATCGTGTTGTCTGCGTATCTGAGGTTACTGATATTTCTGCCAGCAACCTTGATTGCAAACCCTGTTTCATCCAGTGTGGCATTTTGTATGGTGAACTCTACAAGTTAGTTCAATAAAGAGGGTGACAATATCCAGCCTTAACATACTCCTTTCCCAACTCAGAACCAGTCTGTTGTTGCATGTCCTTTTCTGGCTGCTGATTCCTGACCTGCATAGAGATTTCTCAGGAGCATAGTAGTCTCTTGTTTTGAAGAATTTTCCACGTTTTGTTGTGATCTACACAATCAAAATCTTTGGCATAGTCAAATAGGAGTAGATGCTTTCCTGGTGTTCTCTTGCTTTTTTGAGATCCAGTTGGTGTTGGCAATTTGACCTCAGATTCCTCTGCCCTTTCTAAATCGAACTTCAACATCTGGAAGCTCATGGTTCATATCCTGTTGAAGCCTGGCTTGAGGAATTTTGAGCAGTACTTTGCGAGTGTGTGAGATGTGTGCAGTTAAGCAGTAGTTTGTGCATTCTTTTGATTGCCTGTTTTTGCAGTTGGAATGAAAACTGACTGTTTCCAGTCATCTGGCCACAGCTGAGTCTTTTAAATCTGTTGGTATGTGGAGGGTAGCACATTCACAGCATCATCTTTTAGAATTTGAAATAGCTCAACTGAATTTCATCACCTCCACGAGCTTTGTTCGTAGTTATACCTCCTAAGTCCCACTTGACTTCTCATTCCAGGACGTTTGGCTCTAGGTGAGTGATCACACCATCATGCTTAACTGGGTCATGAAGATCTTTTGTGCACAATTCATCTGTGTTTTCTTGCCACCTCTCCTTAATAGCTTCTGTTATGTTTGTACCATTTATCTCCTTTATTGTGCCCCTCTTTGCATGAAAATTTCCCTTGGTATCCCCGATTTTCTTGAAGAGATCTCTAGGCTTTCCCTTTCTATTTACTTACTCTATTTTTTTCGCAATGATAACTGAGGAAGGTTTTATTTCTTCTTACTATTATTTAGGTCTCTGCATCTGGTCCCATCACTTCATGGGAAATAGATGGGGAAACAATGGAAACAGTGTCAGACTTTATTTTTTGGGCTCCAAAATCACTGCTGATGGTGACTGCAGCCATGAAATTAGAAGACGCTTACTCCTTGGAAGAAAAGTTATGTCCAACCTAGATAGCATTTTCAAAAGCAGAGACATTACTTTGCCTACTAAGGTCCGTCTAGTCAAGGGTATGTTTTTTCCTGTGGTCATGTATGGATGTGAGAGTTGGACTGTGAAGAAGGCTGAGCGCCGAAGAATTGATGGTTTTGAACTGTGGTTTTGGAGAAGATTCTTGAGAGTCCCTTGGACTGCAAGGAGATCCAACCAGTTCATTCTGAAGGAGATCAACCCTGGGATTTATTTGGAAGAAATGATACTAAAGCTGAAACTGCAGTACTTTGGCCACCTCATGTGAAGAGTTGACTCATTGGAAAAGACTCTATCCTGGGGGGGATTGGGGGCAGGAGGAGAAGGGGATGACCGAGGATGAGATGGCTGGATGGCATCACTGACTCGATGGACGTGAGTCTGAGTGAACTCCGAGAGATGGTAATGAACAGAAAGNCCCTGGGATTTCTTTGGAAGTTCAGTTCAGTCGCTCAGTCGTGTCCGACTCTTTGCGACCCCGTGGACTGTAACCTACGAGGCTTCTCCGTCCATGGGATTCTCCAGGCAAGAATACTGGAGTGGATTGCCATTTCCTTCTCCAGGGGATCTTCCCGACCCAGGGATCGAACCCAGGTCTCCCGCATTGGAGGAAGACGCTTTAACCTCTGAGCCACCAGGGAAGGAATGATGCTAAAGCTGAAACTCCAGTACTTTGGCCACCTCATGCGAAGAGCTGACTCATTGGAAAAGACTCTGATGCTGGGAGGGATTGGGGGCAGGAGGAGAAGGGGACGACCGAGGATGAGATGGCTGGATGGCATCACGAACTCGATGGACGTGGGTCTGAGTGAACTCCGAGAGATGGTAATGAACAGGGAGGCCTGGCGTGCTGCGATTCATGGGGTCACAAAGAGTCGGACACGACTGAGCAACTGAACTGAACCGAAGGTCCATATCTATCACAGAATGAATAAATTGTGCCATTTCAAGTGATGAATGCTATATAGCAATGAAAATAAATGAACTACAGCCACACACAATAGCATGGATTAATTTCACAGACACAGTTTTGAGTAAAAGAATGAACAAATGAATCTCTACTACATGGTTCCCTTTATATAAAGTTTAAAAGGTTGACAAGTCTACACAGATACAGAGAACAAACTAGTGGTTACCAATGTGGGGGCAGGGGGCAAATGACTGGGTGTAAGACAGGCTCAGGCATGTATTGTGCAACATGGGGATTATAGACAATATTTTATAATAACTGTAAATGGAAAGTAAGCTTTAAAAATTGCATAAAAATTTAAAACTAAAAATATTTTTAAGTTAAAAAAATAAAGCAGTTTGGTTCTAGAAGTCGTGTTCTTAACCACTAAATAAAATAAAAAAAAAAACTTCAAAAATCTGACAAGTCTAAACAAAAGTGTTTTATGGCAAAATTAAAAAGAAAAGTGAGAATGTCATTACCATCAAAGTCAGAATAATAGTCCCTTTGTGGGAAGTGATAACCTTGAGGAAACTGAAGGGGACTTCTCAGATGCTGACAATGTTTAGTTTTTTGTTTTTTTAAAACCTGAATGGCAATTACAGATATGCTCACTTCATGATCATTGACTGAGTTGCACATATTTTGTACGCTTGTATGTGTGCTATATTTTATAACAAAAAGAATAACAAGGTTGTTCTTTTTCTCCTATTCCATACCTGGCACAGCATAAAATTCAGGGGATCCTCTGGCTTTTCATAGACTAAGTTTTCAGTGATCTGCTGAGAGAGAGAAAGATATTACATTATGGTTTTGAACTAAACTTATGTGGTCTGATTATACTTCCTTACTACTGATAAGTTTAGGTAAATTAAGGTAAATTGTGGATGAATAAAGATTTAGTAATAAATAGCAGTGGGTATTTTTCTAGTTTTTAAGATCAAAGAGGTAGTGAAAAGGTTTTGGAGGAAGTTTTTATTTTGAGAATTGTGATTTTGCTAGACTGAGAAATCAATAAATAATTTACTTCAAAGAAACTTTTTTGAGTAAAAATTTTAAAACACTGTGATTTTTACATAGAAACTTCCTAAGGCATTTGATTCTAAAAGGTTAAAATGATGTTCTGTGTTTGTAATAATAAATGAGAAAGCATATCAAAGACTTCAGAGACTCACTTTCATACATTTTGTTGCTGTTGAATAACAAAAATTACTAATAAAGTAAACAGAATTCTCATTTGCAGGGAATAACAATAGGGCAGATTTCTGATATAAAGTATTCTGATCTGTTTAATGCATGCATGCTCATTAATCATTTCACATATATTTCTACTGAACACATTTATAACTAGTTTTTCTTATAACAGTATTCAATGCATAAGCACTGTTTTTTTCTTGACAGATGAAGAAAATTGCTTACAGAATGATTAAAATTCTACTTTCTAGGGCTTCTGTCCTTCAGAATTAGTAGTTCTTTGTTAAAGCCAGAAAGCCCAGAAGTTAGCATTCTCCCACAAAAGGACATTTTAAAGGAAGAGGAGGCATAGAATAATGTTAATAAAGTAAATATCACTTATCCCTTTTATATGAGGACACTGAGACTCACAGAAATTAGGTAATCTCCTCCAAATTACAAAGATGAAAAGGAGCAAAGTTAGCTTGGAGACTTGGGCTAATAGATTATATAATTTGTGCACTTTCCTCTACATCCTACTTCTTTAAACTTAAATTCTTCCAGCTTAAATGTTTTTATTTGAGGTGGGCCATTCTAACTTGGGCTTCCCTGGTGGCTCAAATGGTAAACAATCCACTTGCAGTGTGAGAGACCTGGGTTTAATTCCTGGGTTGGGAAGATCCCGTGGAGGAGGGCATGGCAACCCACTCCAGTATTCTTGCCTGGAGAATCCCACGGACAGAGCAGCCTGGCAATGGGGTCGCAAAGAGTCAGACAGGACTGAGCAACTAAGCATGCATTCTTATTACAACTTTATAACAACATGATAAAAAGTTACTTCATGTATGTATGTTATTATATATGTGTATATGCCTTGCTGGGTAATAATATTAACATTAAAATACACATGCAAGGAAAACAGAAACAAAAGCAATCCACAAAACAACAAAACTTTTAAATGTGATAATATATAATTCTATATTGGTCATGGAATGTCATACTTTAAGGAAGGTTCCAGCTCTATATCGTGAGGTCAGTAAGATTTGTAATTTTAAGAATTAAAAGCAATTTTTTTGACAGTTGATATAATTTTAATCATAATAGTATATCAGTGGATTATTTATTGACTCTAAGTAATTCTAGATCTTCATTCAGATAGTTGTCATTAGGCATCAACAGATAGGTAAAAGGAGAACTATAGCTTCATTTAATTTTTTAAAATTTATTTATTTATTTTAATTGGAGGCTAATTACAATATTGTGGTGGTTTCTGCCATACATTGACATGAATCAGCCACAGGTGTACATGTGTCCCCTGGACTGAACCCCCCTCCCACCTCCCTCCCCATCCCATTCCTCTCGGTTGTCCCAGTGCACTGGCTTTGAGTGCCCTGTTTCATACAGATGAAACATTTCAAATAGATGAACTTGGCCATCTATTTCACATATGGTGATATACATGTTTCAGNTGAACAAATGTGTATCAGAGATATTCTTATACCGAGCTAAGTTATTTTCATCTACAAATGTCACAGAAAGAACATCAGATGAATATGATTTCAAAAACATTTGACACATTTACTCCTCTAAAAATGATTTTAAAGTAGTTTCCTCTCAAATCATCTCACCCTCACCTTCTCCCACAGAGTCCAAAAGACTGTTCTTTACATCTGTGTCTCTTTTGCTGTCTGTATAGGGTCATTGTTACCATCTTTCTAAATTCCATATATATGTGTTAATATACTATATTGATGTTTTTCTTTCTGACTTACTTCACTCTGTATAATAGGCTCCAGTTTCATCCACTTCATTAGAACTGATTCAAATGCATTCTTTTTAATGGCTGAGTAATATTCCATTGCGGAGAAGGCAATAGCAAGCCACTCCGGTACTCTTGCCTAGAAAATCCCATGGATGGAGGAGCCTGGTAGGCTGCAGTCCATGGGGTCGCTAGAAGTCGGATGCGACTGAGCGACTTCACTTTCACTTTTCGCTTTCACACAATGGAGAAGGAAATGGCAACCCACTCCAGTGTTCTTGCCTGGAGAGTCCCAGGGACAGGGGAGCCTGTTGGGCTCCTGTCTATGGGGTCGCACAGAGTCGGACACGACTGAAGCGACTTAGCAGCAGCAGCAGCAATATTCCATTGTGTATATGTATCACAGCTTTCTTATCCATTTGTCTGTCGATGGACATCTAGGTTGTTTCCATGTCCTAGCTGTTGTAAAGGAGAAGGCAATGGCACCCCACTCCAGTACTCTTGGCTGGAAAATCCCATGGACGGAGGAGCCTGGTGGGCTGCAGTCCATGGGGTCACTAAGAGTCAGACACAACTGAGCGACTTCACTTTCACTTTTCACTTTCATGCATTGGAGAAGGAAATGATAACCCACTCCAGTGTTCTCGCCTGGAGAATCCCAGGGACGGGGGAGCCTGGTGGGCTGCCATCTATGGGGTCACACAGAGTTGGACACGACTGAAGCCACTTAGCAGCAGCAGCAGCTGTTGTAAACAGTGATGCAATGAACATTGCGGTACACGTGGCTCTTTCAATTCTGGTTTCCTCGGTGTGTATGCCCAGCAGTGGGATTGCTGGGTCATATGGCAGTTCTATTTCCAGTTTTTTAAGGAATCTCCACACTGTTTTCCATAGTGGCCGTACTAGTTTGCATTCCCACCAACAGTGTAAGAGGGTTCCCTTTCTCCACACCCTCTCCAGCATTTATTGCTTGTAGACTGTTTGATGACAGCCATTCTGACTGGCGTGAGATGGTACCTCATTGTGGTTTTGATTTGCATTTCTCTGATAATGAGTGATGTTGAGTATCTTTTCATGTGTTTGTTAGCCATTTGTGTCTTCTTTGGAGAAATGTCTGTTTAGTTCTTTGGCCATTTTTTGATTGGGTCGTTTATTTTTCTGGTATTGATCTGCATGAGTGGCTTGTATATTTTTGAGATTATTTCTTAATCAGTTGTAGAAGCAACTTCTAATTACTTCATTTTTCTGTGGTTTCTTGGGACTTTCCTGGTGGTCCAGTGGTTAAGACTTCGCCTTCCAATGCAGAGGGGTATGGGTTGGATCTCTTTGGAAGGGATGACGCTAAAGCTGAAGCTCCAGTACTTTGGCCACCTCATGCAAAGAGTTGACTCATTGGAAAAGACTTTGATGCTGGGAGGGATTGGGGGCAGGAGGAGAAGGGGACGACAGAGGATAAGATGGCTGGATGGCATCACTGACTCGATGGGTGCGAGTCTGTGTGAACTCCAGGAGTTGGTGATGGACAGGGAGGCCTGGCGTGCTGTGATTCATGGGGTCGCGAAGAGTTGGACACGACTGAGTGACTGAACTGAACTGAACTGATGGGTTGGATCCCTGGTGAGGGAGCTAAGATCCCACATGCCTTGTGGCCAAAAAACCAAAAAAATAAATAAAAAGAAGCAATATTGTAACAAATTCAATAAAGAATTTAAAAATGCTCCACATTTAAAAAAAAAATGTGGTTTCTTAGATGGTCACAAGTTGGTCATCTTTTGAAAGTATTATATTCCTGCCTGGGAAATCTTTTTCTCTTCTTTTTAATTGCCAATATTTTGTTCCTCCTTCCTCAGTCCAGCTCAAACTTTAACCCTTGACCAATTTTATTCCCCTAGCAACCAACCTATCAAATCTCTAATTCCTCTAAAGGGCTTCATAGTATGGTAAGAATCATTCATTTGGTGTTTATCATTTACTCCCTTAGATTAATACTCTTAATGCATTTACTGACTGACACTAAGATTATATCCTTTTTATAGCAAACACCTTTTCTTGTACCTTTTAAGAGCCAGGTCAGTGTTTGTCTTTTATATTTTAATTACTTTAAAACTCACATTTTAAAAAGAGATTGAGAGGTTTACCTGGAATATTTGCAGAATGTGGTGTTTCTCCATGTATCGAAGTGAAACTTGATAAGGATCTTCATATACTATAGGAGGGAATCGCCTCTTATAAGGTTGACTGTATTCATCAGAAATCCTTCTTTCCTGGTATGATGAAAAATCGTCCTAAAATGGAAATATCCCCCAAGAAAGTCTTTAATGAATAGAAAATTCCCAGGAAGTTCTGTTGCTACTGTTGATGTTGTCAGTGGAATTTGGTATTGACAGGATCTGAACTCTAGAAGCTAAAGACCTTATGAGAGACCTGGCTGATCCACCAGGCAATGTAATGTACCTCAGGTCTTGAGAGAGGCCTTAGACATCGCCAGTCTACTTTTCCCTTCACAGAGATATCCAACGGACTCCAAATTCCTTTCCTTTGGCAGAAGCTCAGAGAGGGGAAATGAGTTAGTTTCCCAGGGTTAGCAGCAGAACCAGGACTTGAAACCCAGGATTCCTGCATCCTGGTTCATTGATCCTGCTACCCTAGATAGCTGAGAAGGCAACCCATCTCATTATCACCCACCCTACTCCTGCCTTCCTGAATCCTCTCCCAGAACCATGGCTTGATCTCCAACCTCCCAGGTGGGTATCAAATGTCCTTTTAACCTACAGGCTCGACTTCCGTGGGCTGAGGTTTTTCTCGACTGATGATATAGTCCAGTTTAGATGAAATGGAGGGAAACTTTTCAGAGTAGGCCTGTTCTTTTGTTTGGAAAGTACTGTTATCAAATGGCATGAAGACTCGCAGGTCAGTTTCACTTTCAGTGTCACTTTCAATGGAAGTCTTAGATATGCTGGCATCTGTCTGGCTAGGCTCAAATTTGCAGGGTTGCACTTTGAAGTCATCCTCTTCTTCTTCCTTGCCATAGCCAAGCTGTCTGAATAATTTGTCGTTAGACTGTTCTCTGTAGTCAAAGAGGTTGTCTTCTGTGTAATCATCCTCTTCGTCCAGTAAGCCATCAGTCTGGTCAGATTCACCACCAGCCTTGTCAGAGTCAGTCTCAGGGTGTTCAGCTGGTTTAGTAGCCTGGTCATGCACTTTGAGGTGAGTCTTCGCAGCTCTTCTGTGGTCAGCTTGGTCAGATGGTCTCTGATCAGTTCGTTCATAAGTTTTTTTCTCAATCAGGCCGGACAATCTACTTTCGATCTGTTGAGCAGTTCTTTGGTCAGCTGGTCGGGGCATTCTGTGATCACTCTTCCCATGGGCTCTTTGTAAAGATGCCACAGAATGCTTTTGGTCAAACTGTTCAGAAGTTATTCTCTCAGCTAGGCTGGACGTTCTCCATTCAGTGTGCTCATAAGGACCTTGTTCAGGCAGGGGAGACATCTGGTTGTCAGTCTGTTCAGACCTGACACCATCAGCTTGGCTAGATGCCTTGCTGTCCACCTCTTCTGACATCCTCTGATTAGCCTGACCAGATGTTCTACCACTGGCAAAATTAGCATGGTCAGATGCTCTGAGGTCAGCCTGATCGGATGTTCTTTCTCCCATGTGTTCATCTACTTTGTGGTCAGCTCGATTAACTATGCTGGGTTCAGCCAGGCCAGACACCGTTTGGGCAGTCTGGTCAGCTTCTCTGTCCTCAGTCCGGTCATCTGCCTCCGCTTCATACTGGTTCTGCCCGCTGTCTTCCTGGCCATCTGTGTGGCTGTCATCTGGGGGCTTGGCTGGTCTCTGGATTTCTGAGGAGTCGGTGGGAGCCTCTTCTGGAGGCTCTTCCATTTTCTGCCTGGTACCCAACTGGTCTAGATTGCCAGACTCTGTGGGTGGGGCCGGACCCGGGTCGTCTAGGCAACCATTAGAGCGTTTGCGAGTGATAACAATGCCCATGGGCTTTATTCCAGGCCTCTGCGATGGTTCTTCCAGGCATGCTGGCAATGCTCGTGAGTGTCGGGCAGTGAGCGGAACTTCCTGCGGCTGCCTGGGGACCAGCTGCCTCTGGGCGCTCAGCGTGGATGCGAGCTCAAGATGCGAACTCAGCTCACCTTCTCCCAAGAAGAGGGGATGACTACAGGCTGGTGTCGCCACTGCCCAGTGAGCAGGCCTCAGGGCTCTGTGAAATGGTGCCTTAGAGCGCCCCCCTCCTTGTTTTGTTCTTGCAGAGGCCCAGAGTGTTGTGTGTGAAATAGGATCCTACAGGTATCTCTGGAATCATCAGAACACGCGTCCAACCACACGAGGGCGGCATACCTGAACAGAGGTTACTGCTGCCATCAAACCCATGATTCCTTGGCTACTTGTATAACCACAGTTGTAGTGCAGAGTATGATATTACTGCTGGGTACTGTCATTGTAAATGGTCCTGCTAAATGTTATTTTTCTTTATAAACTCTAATTGAAAACCAAACTCTGTTTTTTTTTTTCTTTAAAAAAAAAAAAATCTTAAAAAATACTGCCTTTACAAACAGTGCCAGTACTGTTTGTGGTGGTACCAGGAAGGCTTTGGTCCTTCTAGCACTCAAGGTACCAAAGATATATACGGTTGGAGGGCAGGATGGAGGAGAGAAAATGCGGTGAGAATGGGTTCTCAAATCACACCAACCAATGGTCTTACAGCAGAAAGGACTGTTAGGGTTAAGACCCAGAGTTCCAGAAAGAAAAGGAGTAAGAAAGGCTAGAGAGAGATAGGAGAAGGAATATTTAACAGAAGAGCTATCCCACATTGAAGGTCAGGAACGGTGGCGGTAAGGAGATACCCCTCGTCCAAGGTAAGGAGCAGCGACTGTGCTTTGCTGGAGCAGCCGTGAAGAGATACCCCACACCCAACGGAAGAGAAACCCAAGTAAGATGGTAGGTGTTGCAAGAGGGTATCAGAGAGCAGACACACTGAAACCATACTCACAGAAAACTAGTCAATCTAATCACACTAGGACTACAGCCTTGTCTAACTCAATGAAACCAAGCCATGCCTGCAGGGCAACCCAAGACGGGCGGGTCATGGTGGAGAGGTCTGACAGAACGTGGTCCACTGGAGAAGGGAATGGCAAGCCACTTCAGTATTCTTGCCTTG
>SJYT01013148.1:0-85358 GCA_006410635.1 Cephalophus harveyi | reverse complement strand
ACAGGGAGGCCTGGCGTGCTGCGATTCATGGGGTCGCAAAGAGTCGGACACGACTGAGCGACTGAACTGAACTGAACTGAACTGATGCAGATGACACAACTCTTATGGCAGAAAGTGAAGAAGAACTAAAGAGTCTCTTGATGAAAGTGAAAGAAGAGAGTGAAAAAATTGGCTTAAAATTAAACATTCAGAAAACTAAGATCATGGCATCCAGTACCATCACTTCATGGCAGATAGATGGGGAAACAGTGGAAACAGTGCTGACTTTACTTTTTTGGGCTCCAAAGTCACTGCAGATGGTGATTGAAGCCAGAAATTAAAAGACGCTTACTCCTTGAAAGGAAAACTATGACCAACCCAGACAGCGTATTAAAAAGTAGAGACATTACTTTGCCAACAAAGGTCCGTCTAGTCAAGGCTAAAGTGTTTCCAGTAGTCATGTATGTATGTGAGAGTTGGGACTATAAAGAAAGCTGAGTGCAGAAGAATTGATGCTTTTGAACTGTGGTGCTGGAGAAGACTCTTGAGAGTCTCTTGGACTGCAAAGAGAGCCAACCAGTCCATCCTAAAGATCAGTCCTGGGTGTTCATTGGAAGGACTGATGTTGAAGCTGAAACTCCAATACTTTGGTCATCTGATGCAAAGAGCTGACTCAGTGAAAATACCCTGATGCTGGGAAAGATTTGAGGGCAGGAGGGGAAGGGGACAACAGAGGATGAGATGGTTGGATGGCATCATCGACTTGATGGACATGGGTTTGGGTAGACTCTGGTAATTGGTGATGGACAGGGAGGCCTGGCGTGCTGCGGTTCATGGGGTAACAAAGGGTCAGACAAGACTGAGTGACTGAACTGAATTGAACTGATATATGAAGTAGAAATTGACAGGATCAGTCAGAATACTGTTGTAACTTGACAAACAAACAGAATTAATTGTCACATGCTTTACTCACCAAATTGACATTGCTTTATTTTTCAGTGCACCTCTCTTTCCAGAAACTATTTTCACTTAAGTACTTTTTAATCTTCAATATGCAATCCTAGCATCTCTTGCTTTAATACAACAGTGAAATCAAGATAATTGAAAATGAGTTTAATTTAAGCATTTTTTTATAGCTTGGAATTCATATTTCAGATGACTTAAAAGCCATAAAATTATTATAAATTTTGAGATTAGAACTAAATTATGTTGCAAATCATAAGGCCATGATTAATTTATGAATTTTCAAGTACAGTAAAACCTTAGTAATTTGGAAAAAACAGTACATCTGCATTAGAAAGTTTAAGTTATTGGAGCATTTAATATTTATTTTTAATTTTTTAGCTTTAAATTCTTTAAGAAAAAATCAATTTATTTATTTTAATTGGAGGCTAATTACTTTACAATATTGTAGTGTTTTTGCCATACATCGACATGAATCTGCCATGGGTGTACATGTGTTCCCCATCCTGAACCCGCCTCCCATCTCCCTCTCCATCCCATCCTGCTGGGTCATCCCAGTGCACCAGCACCAAACACCCTGTCTCATGTATCGAACTTGGACTGGTGATCCATTTTACATATAATAGTATACGTGTTTCAATGCCATTCTCCCAAATCATCCCATCCTTGCCCTCTCCCACAGAGTCCAAAAGACTGTTCTATACATCTGTGTCTCTTTTGCTGTCTCGCATACAATGGGTTATCATTACCATCTTTCTAAATTCCATATATATGCATTAATATACTATATTGGTGTTTTCCTTTCTGGCTTACCTCACTCTGTATAATAGGCTCCAGTTTCGTCCACCTCATTAGAACTGATTCAAATGTATTCTTTCTAATAGCTGAGTAATATTCCATTGTGTATATATGTACCACAGCTTTCTTATCCATTCATCTGCTGATGGACATCTAGCCATGCCCTAGCTATTATAAACAGTGCTGTGATGAACATTGGAGTACACGTGTCTCTTTCAATTCTGGTTTCCTCAGTGTTTATGCCCAGCAGTGGGATTGCTGGGTCATATGGCAGTTCTATATCCAGTTTTTTAAGGAATCTCCACACTGTTCTCCATAGTGGCTGTACTAGTTTGCATTTCTACCAACAGTGTAAGAGGGTTCCCTTTTCTCCACATTCTCTGCAGCATTTACTGTTTCTAGACTTTTGGATAGCAGCCATTCTGACTGTCATGAAATGGTACCTCATTGTAGTTTTGATTTGCATTTCTCTGATAATGAGTGATGTTGAACATCTTTTCATGAGTTTATTAGCCATCTGTATGTGTTCTTTGGAGAAATGTCTGTTTAGTTCTTTGGCCCATTTTTTGATTGGGTAGTTTATTTTTCTGGAACTGAACTGCAGGAGTTGCTTGTATATTTTTGAGATTATTTCTTTGTCAGTTGCTTTGTTATTATTTTCTCCCATTCTAAAGGCTGTCTTTTCACCTTGCTTATAGTTTCTTTGGTTGTTCAAAAGCTTTTAAGTTTAATTAGGTCCCATTTGTTTATTTTTGCTTTTATTTCCATTACTCTGGGAGGTGGGTCATAGAGGATCCTGCTGTGAATTATGTCGGAGAGTGTTTTGCCTATGTTTTCCTCTAGGAGTTTTATAGTTTCTGGTCTTACATTTAAATCTTTAAACCATTTTGAGTTTATTTTTGGGTATGGTTTTAGAAAGTTTCACTCTTTTACAAGTGGTTGACCAGTTTTCCCAGCAACGCTTGTTGAAGAGATTGTGTTTTCTCCATTGTATATTCTTGCCTCTTTTGTCAAAGATAAGGTGTCCATAGGTGCTTGGATTTATCTCTGGGCTTTCTACTTTGTTCCATTGATCTATATTTCTGTCTTTGTGCCAGTACCATACTGTCTTGATGACTATGGCTTTGTAGTATTGCCTGAAGTCAGGCAGGTTGATTCCTCTAGTTCCATTCTTCTTTCTCATGATTGTTTTGGCTATTCGAGGTTTTTTTGTGTTTCCATACAAATTGTGAAATTATCTGTTCTAGTTCTGTGAAAAATACTGTTGGTAGCCTGATAGGGATTGCATTAAATCTATAGATTGCTTTGGAGAGTATACTCATTTTCACTATATTGATTCTTCCAGTCTGTGAACATGGTATATTTCTCCATCTATTTTTGTCCTCTTTGATTTCTTTCATCAGTGTTTTATAGTTTTCTATATATAGGTCTTTTGTTTCTTTCAGTTCAGTTCAGTTCAGTCGCTCAGTAGTGTCCGACTCTTTGCGACCCCATGAATCACAGCATGCCAGGCCTCCCTGTCCATCACCAATTCCCAGAGTTCACTCAGACTCACGTCCATTGAGTTGGTGATGCTATCCAGCCATCTCATCCTCGGTCATCCCCTTCTCCTCCTGCCCCCAATCCCTCCCAGCATCAGAGTCCTTTCCAATGAGTCAACTCTTCGCATGAGGTGGCCAAAGTACTGGAGTTTCAGCTTTAGCATCATTCCTTCCAAAGAAATTCCAGGGCTGATCTCCTTCAGAATTTTTTTTTTTTTTTTATCGTAAATGGATGTTGAATTTTGTCAAAGGCTTTCTCTGCATCTATTGAGATAATCATACATTTTTAATGTTTCAGTACATCTGTATTAGAAAGTTTAAGTTATTGGAGCACTTTTTAAAAAGCAGGTGTGTTAGGGCAAATGGGGATAATAAACAGTTTAAGAAATGTCAATTATATTTTTAAGAAACTCTCTTTTGATAATTAGGCAAGAATGTTTTGAACTTTGCATGCATTTTGTATTGAAATGGATGCTTCTAAAGAAATTAAAAGTTGAAGAATTTCTCCTAAACTGTTAATATTATTGATTATCTAGTTAATATGACACTGCTCTCCTAAATTTTGGTAATATAATTAATTAAATCAATCTGATTAATAAATTCATCCTTTAAAATATCCTTTTATGACTTTTCAGGGCTTTGCACCATCAATTACCATCAACTACTCCTACCATCATCAATATTCCTTTCAGCTGACTTTAAACACGTTCAAGTTTCAAACCAACAAAACCCTCTTTAGGATCCCCTTCCGTTATAGCCCAGCATCTCAACATAGCAGCCCATATTTCTTAATCTTATGTTTTCATCCCTCACTTCTCAACTCAGAGCAATCTGGTTTCTGCCTCTGTCCTTATAATGAAATTGAGAAAATATTTTTTAGTCCCTATCTTACTCAGTCTCTGCACTATTTGGTACTGATAGCTATTCTTTCTTCACTTTGTCTTCTCTCTTGTCAATTTTCCTAAGTATTATGCCTTCCTAGTTCCCTTCTAGTCTCTTACATCATTTATTCAGAGGCTTCTGGTAGGAGTCCCCACTTTGGGTAGCTGGCCAGCTCACATTTCTTTCTTTATCTCATATATGGTATTAGATATACGACAGTGGTGAGTTTCTATGACCAGCTTTCCTGGTCATAACTAATTGATTCAGGGTTAGAAATCTGACCCAAGCTGAACCATCAGATGCATACAAAATAAATTATGAAATCTGGAATGAAGACAGGAACAAGGAATCACTGGTAGTAATCCAATCCCACTATGTCTAGCCTCCCAAGAGAAAGTACATGAATTTTTGGCTGAGGTTCCTGTAATTGCCCAGTTCCTTTCCCCCTCCGACTCAACTGATTGCTCAAACAGTTTCTTTTTGTTTCTGTGAGATACACAAAATAAATCCCTTCCCTGATTAAGTGCCCAACAGCCAATTTATTTTGTTTGTATAAATTAACAAGAATAGTTTTTATTTAAGCAAATAAACATCTTGATTGGCTCCTCTTCTCATCTCTGACACTGAACACTGACAGTCACCACAGGGTTCTCTCTAGACCTGCTTCTCATTTTAATCACTTTCCTTGAGCATTTTCACTCAAAGCAATTACTTCTTTTCATGTAATTTAACTTATGGATTTATTTTAATTAAAAAATTTTGTTTTATTTTTATTCATTGGATTTTTTCTCATACCTCAAAAATCTCCTCCTTTTGGTTACATTTTATAGTGTCCTCAACTCTCCTTGTTTCCCTTGCCTGAGTTGGAAAGAGGAATACAGAACTTTCTCTTATGCTTCTCTTCCTATCCATTTCATGTTGGAGTTATTGATTCTCTTCTTACTCTACATGCTTTTCATAACCTCTTTCATCTGTTATCTTGATGCTGAAAATTTCAAACTGTATGTCTCTAACTGTCCAAAATCCTTGCACATATCTCCAAGCACTTACTATACAATTTCACTTTGCTGATCCAAAGATCTCTTAAACTCAACATGCCCAAAATTTAATTCAAAATCTTTTTCTTAAAATGGCTTTTCTTCCAATGTTATAGGCTCACCACCTGCCTAATCTCCCTCTCCCATGCCTAGTATTGTGTTAGTAAATGATGGCATGGTCTGTCTTTTCTATGGCCTGCAAGCTGAGACTGGTTTTTTACATTTCTATCATATTGTAATCACTTCATGGCAAATAGATGGGGAAACAATGGAAACAGTGACAGAGTTTATTTTCCTGGGTTCCAAAATCACTGCAGATGGTGACTGCAGCCATGAAATTAAAAGACACTTGCTGCTTGGAAGAAAAGCTATGACCAACCTAGACAGCATATTAAAAAGCAGAGATATTGTTTTGCCAACAAAATTCCATCTAGTCAAAGTTATGGTTTTTCCAGTAGTCATGTATGGATGTGAGAGTTGGACTATAAAGAAAGCTGAGTACCAAAGAATTGATGCTCTTGAACTGTGGTGTTGGAGAAGACTTTTGAGAGTTCCTTGGACTGCAAGGAGATCAAACCAGTCAATCCTAAAGGAAATCAGTCCTGAAAATTCATTGGAAGGACTGATGCTGAAGCTGAAACTCCAATGTTTTGGCCACCTGATGCGAAGAACTGACTCGTTGGAAAAGACCCTGATGGGTTATAATAAAATAAACAGCAAGTTTACAGTTTTGTATTCCTCTGACCTGCAATATCTAATCTGTGTGGACTGTCAAGACCACTAAATTTTGGGTGTGCACCCAGGACATACAAAGGGTCAATAGGAAGCCAAACCGACCCTCTTGCATTCTTTCTCATTTATACTCTCTATCCTGTTTATCTATTACTTTGTGAGAAAGCTAAAGTGAAAGCAACTCTGGATTGAGTTCAAGCTGTCATTCTTGCCTGTCTCTAAACGCAGTTAGGAATCTGTGGTTTGGACTAGGGAAGACAGTTTTCTCTTGTTTTGCCTTGTTTTGTTCTTTTTGGTTGTTATTGTTCTGTCACTAAGTCATGTCTGATTCTTTGTGAACCCATGGGGCTGCAGCACACTAGGCTTCCCTGTCTTTCACTATCTCCTGGAGTTTGCTCAAAATTCTGTCCATTGAGTTGGTGATGCCATCCAACCATCTCATCCTCTGTTGCCCCCTTCTCCTCTTGCCCTCCATCTTTCCCAGCGTCAGGATCTTTTCCAATGGAAAAGACCATTTGGCTATACGAATAATGCTGTTATGAACATTTGTATATGAGTTTTTGTGTGGATATATATTTTAATTTCTCTTTGGTTTATACCTAGGAGTGGAATTGCTGGATCATATAATTCTCTTTTCTGATAAAATTGTATGTGGATTCCAATTTATCCACATCCTTTCCAGCACTTGCTATTATGTCTATTATTTTAGCCATATACCACAACTGCGAAGTGGTATATCTTTGTGGTGTTCATTTTCATTTCTCTGATGGCTGATGATGTTGAGCATCTTTTTATGTGCTCATTGGCCATCTGTATGTCTTTTTTGGAGAAATGTCTAATCAGAGTCTTTGCCCATTTAAACTTAATAAATAATTAAAATCACTTGTATTCACTATTGCATTGTAAGAATTATTTATATGTTCTAAACATAAATCCTATATAAAATGTATGATTTGCAAATATTTTATCCCATGCTGTGTGTTGTCTTTTCACTTTCTTGATGGTATCATTTGAAATACAAAAGTGTTTTTAAAATTTTTATTGGAGTAGAGTTGATTTACAATGTTGTGTTAGTTTTAGGTATACAGCAAAGTAAATCAGATATATACATATATCCACTCTTCTTTTAATATTCTTTTCCCACATAGGCTATTACAGAGTATTGAGTAGAGTTCCCTGTGCTATAGGTCCTTATTTAAGTTATCAGTTTTATATATAGTACTGTGTATATGTCAATACTAATCTCCCAGAGTTTGCAATCTCTTACCCTCTGGTAACCGTAACTTTGTTTTCTCATCTGTAACTGTATTTCTGTTTTATACATGAGTTCATTTGTTGGCTTGTTTAAGATTCCACATATGAGCGATAGCATATGATATGTCTTTCTCTAACTTCTCTCTGTATGACAGTCTTTAAGTCTATCCACGTCTTTGCCAATGGCACTATTCCATTCCTTTTTATGGCTGAGTAGTAGTCCAGTGTCCATATGTACCACATCTTTATCCATTCCTCTGTTGAGGGACATTTAGGTTGCTTCCCGTGTCCTAGCTATTGTCAACAGTGCTGCAAAGAACATTGGTGTGCAGGTATCCTTTCAAACATGGGTTTCTGCAGCTATATGCCCAGAAGTGGTATTGCTGGATGACCAAAAGTTTTAAATTTTAATGAAGTTCAATTATTTTTTTTTCTTTTGTGGCCTATGATTTTGGTGTCACATTTAAGAAACCACTGTCCAATCCTAGATCACAAAGATTTAGACCTGTTGAAGTGAAAAGACTCAATGTATCTCTGGTTTCCCAATCTGCAAAGAACGTGGATATTTAACTCTTTACCAATTATGAAGAAGAACTACAGTTTACTAAGGAAGATTGGATGAGTGTGTTACTGTTCTGATAACTTGTTGAAATTCATGTAGATGACTTACTCCAAGGAGTAATACAGGAGAGGGGGGAGGTCAGAGCCCCTGGATGGTGGCAGCCGTGACAGAGAAGCAGCAGCCATCCTGCCGCCCTGCTTTATGTTGGGACAACTGTCGATGATGCCATACAGATCTAAATTCAGTTAGCTTTAAGTAACCCATTTGGTTTGTGTGGGATCCAGTGGTCTAATAGAATAGGTCCCATGTATCCAAAGAGGTCTTTCTAAAAGTAACTATTTAAAAAATTTTAAAATGTGAAATCGATTTTTCATAATGTTATTACATTATATTACAACGTAGAACCTCCATTTCTCCTTTTCCTCACCCCTCCCAGGTAGGAAGAAGAGATGTTTCTGGTGGGACTTTTGCTCTTATGGGACTGCTTTTCTAGTATTGGTGAGTGACTTGGCATTAATAAAATTTTAGCAGTATCAGCAGTTATGATTTCTGATGGCCTTAGCCGAGGGGAGGGCTTTTATGATTCTGACCTCTTGTCTCATTCTCTTTTTAAAAAGTAATTTTATTTATTGCTTATTTATGGCTGTGCTAGGTCTTCGTTGCTGTGCAGGCTTTTCTCTAGTTGCAGTGACTGGGGGCTACTCTCCAGATGTGGAGCCTGGGCTTCTCATTGCTGTCTGTGGCTTCCTCTGTTGTGGAGCATATGGTCTTCAGTAGGTTGTGACACACAGGCTCAGTCGTTGTGGCTCCTGGGCTCTAGAGCACAGGCTCAATAGTTGTGGCTCATGGGCTTAGTTGGTCTGCAGCATGTGGGATAACCCTGGCCCAGGGATCAAACTTGGCACATTGGCAGGTGAATTCTTTACCACTGAGCCATCAGGGAAGCCTTTGTCACATTCTCTTATTAAAAGAAAATCTCCTATTTTACAACCCTGGGAAAAAATGTTCATTTCAAAAAATGTTTATCATATACTCTTGTGTGTCAGGTAAGGTGGACACAGTAGAAAACAAGATAGATAGTTTTTAACCTCAAGAACCTCATGTTCTAGAAAGAATCTTTGGTACGGAAGCAAGAAATTATAATTCTGTGTTAAGAGCTATAAAGGGAGAGACTTCACTGGCGGTCCAGGGATTAAGACTCCATGCTCCCAATGCAGGGGCCTGGGTTCAATTCCTGGTCAAGGAACTAGATCCCGCATGCTGCATGCTGCAACTGAAGACCCTGTGTGCTGCAATTAACCAAAAAAAAGAACTATGAAGGGAGAAGTACAAGCAGCTGTTAGTGCATGTAGGTGAGGCACTTAACTCTCAGCTGACAGGTGAGGAGCAGTGACGTAAGGGTGACATAAAGTCTGGCCAGTTTGTTGCTGTAGGGCTTCTGCAGAACCACAGTCCTGCCACAGCTCCAACATCTACCAGCTTGTCACCTTGGACACATTTCTTGATATTTACCACCTCCGGTTTTCTCATATTTGAAATGGGGAAAATAACAGTGCTCATCTTATTGGTTTTCTGTGAAAATAAATGTCAGTACGTATAAATTGCTTAGCACAGTACCTCAGTAAACAATAAAAAATAGTCATTATTATTTTGAGAACTGAAGGGTTATCAGGCTTCCCTGGTGACTCAAGTGGTAAAGAATCCACCTGCAGTGCAGGAGATGTGGATTTGATCCCTGGGTTAGGACGATCCCCTAGAGAAGAAAATGGCAACCCACTTCAGTATTCTTGCCTGGGAAATCCCATGGACAGGGGAGCCTTGTGGGCTACAGCCCATGGGGTCACAAGAGTTGGACACAACAAAGAGACTGAACCAACCCCATGAAGGATTATCAAGGGTTAAGAAGTAACTGAGTGATCAAGGTCAGGAGAAGAATATTCCAGGCACAGAGAAGAGCACATTGCTTGCCTGGAGGCAGAACAGATCATGGAGAGTTTGAGTAACTATGAGAGACTCATTATGCTGGAATACTAGGTATGAGGGATTGGAGAGAAACAGACAAGGCAGGAGACGTGGACAGAGGCCTGATCATAGAGATGTTTGGCCTTTATCTCAAGAGTATACAGAGTCATGAAAGGGTTTCTTGCAGGACACTGATAGGGTCTGATCTGAATTTTAGGTCATTCTTGTTATAACTGAAAAAATGGGTTTAAGGATAAGATAAGAGGTAGAGAGACTAATAAAACTTTATTATAGAGGCTTCTGTTTTTTCAGTGGCCAAGTAAAGATGGCACTTAACTCTTCTTCTGTCAGAAATTAATGGAAGATAAGAACAAAACACAGAAATGCAAATTAAATCTTTGAAAAAAAATTAGATGAAATCTCTACCCCTGAACCATAATATATGAGGAAAAGTTACTGAGAGCAACTGTGGTCAAGTAAGAATATGAATACTGCTGCTAAGTCACTTCAGTCGTGTCCGACTCTGTGCGACTCCATAGACGGCAGCCCACCAGGCTCCCCTGTCCCTGGGATTCTCCAGGCAAGAACACTGGAGTGGGTTGCCATTTCCTTCTCTAATGCATAGACACAGAAGATTGCTGCATGTACATGTTTCAGACAAAAATGACCGAGAAAAAATTTCCAGAAAAGACACTATACCCTAAGGAGAAAAAGCCCCCAACATTTCTGTAGTTTAAGTAATGGGAATGTGCTGTTATTGGGGTGAAGAGTAAAGAGGAGTATGAACAAGAAATAGAAATATATAAATTCAATAGTTGCTGATATTATGGAGTAATAGATACTGTCCAATAAAATAGATGAGTGCTGGTGCTGCTGCTAAGTCGCTTCAGTCTTGTCCGACTCTGTGCGACCTTATAGACAGCAGCCCACCAGGCTCCGCCTTCCCTGGGATTCTCCAGGCAAGAACACTGGAGTGGGTTGCCATTTCCTTCTCCAATGCATGAAAGTGAAAAGTGAAAGGGAAGTCGCTCAGTCATATCCGACTCTTAGCGACCCCATGGACTGCAACCTACCAGGCTCCTTCATCCATAGGATTTTCCAGGCAAGAGTACTGGAGTGGGGGTGCCATTGCCTTCTCCAAAAATAGATGAGTAAATACATTATAAGTTTATCGTTATTCCACAGATACACTTGCAAATGTGAAAAAGTTTGTGTTATTAAGGGGCAAAGCAAGGTCCTGAACAGAGTGAACAGAGGGGAAAGAAAACCAATATAAATACATATATGCTTGTGTATGGATAAAATGGGAGAAGGCAATGGCACCCCACTCCAGTGTTCTTCCCTGGAGAGTCCCAGGGACAGGGGAGCCTGGTGGGCTGCCGTCTATGGGGTCGCACAGAGTCGGACACGACTGAAGTGACTTAGCAGCATGGATAAAATGTCTCTGAAAGGACTTATACAACTTTGGTTAGCTGGGTCTCCTCTTTTTAAGGGAACTGTGTCACTGGGGGCCTGGGATGGGAGAGAAATGTTTATTGTATACCTTTGGGAAAGTTTTGAATTTTTTAACATTACTTTCAAAAAATAACTTTTCTTAAAAAGAAATATTTAATATGTATTTTTTTCCCTGGAATATGGTTGTTTTACAGTGTTGTATTAGTTTCTGCTGCACAATGAAGTGAATCAGACACATGTATACATAAATTCGCTCCCTCCCACCCGACTCCCATCTCGCCTCTCCAGGTCATTACAAAGCACCAAGCTGAGCTTCCTGTGTTTTATAACAGGTCCTCCCTAGCTATCTATTTTACACACTGTAGTGTATATATTGCCAATTTCAAGCTCTCATATCATCCCCCTCTTGTATCTGTATATCTTTTCTCTGCATATTAAAAATAAAAGCGAGAGAGCATTTAAGTCACGTGTGTAAGAGAAGATGGTGGCCTGAGCTGGCAAAGTGGCAGTGAGGATGGAGAGAAGTAGATAGAGTGGCAGTATTATCAGTTGGCATGGTGGTTGGTGAGGAAGAGAGGTCAAAGGTGGCACCTGAGTTTCTGCTAGCTTGGTAACTGGATAGGTGTGCCATTCCACAAGATGAGACACTCAGATTCCCTAACGATCTGTCCACAGGCTTCATCCTTCATCTATCTGTAGAGTTTGGTTATGTCATGCCTTTCTACCTCCCACCACTTCAGTTTGCACCTCTTTGTGAACAATTTTTGTATCTTTTATAAATTCTACTTTACCTGGATTGAAGGTGTTGGTCACTCAGATGTGTCCCACTCTTTGCGACCCCATAGACTGTAACCCAGCAGGCTCCTCTGTCCATGGGGATTCTCTGGGCAGGAATACTGGAGTGTGGACAGCCATGTCCTCTTCCAGGAAATCTTCCTAACCCAGGGATTGAACCCGGGTCTCCTGCATTGCAGGCAAACTCTACCATCTGAGCCACCACGGAAGTCCTTTTTCATGGTAGTCATTTTATTTTTTTGCTCAACTTTTTCTTACACTTTCTTACAATTTTTAAAAAACCTTTAATTTTGTATTAGAGTATAGCTGATTAACAGTACTGTGATGGTTTCAGATGAATGGCAAAGGGACTCAGCCATACATGCACATGTATCCATTTCCCCCTGAACTTCCCTCCCATCCAGGCTGCCACGTAACAGTAAACGGAGTTCCCTGTGCCTGTATAGTAGGTCCTTGCTGGTTATCGAGCGTGTGCTTCCTCCTCTCCCTGCCCTTGGCCCTTTCCTCAGAGGAGGGCAGTGCTGAAGCAAATGGGGCTCCTGGGCATACAGTGCTCATCTACGCTGCCTGTGTAGGTGACTGTGGTTCTACCTAGATACAGCTTACCTCGGAGTCTTTCCCCCAGTCCTAGCTGCCCCAGATCCAGTGCCTCAGCGCTGGAGGGTTCCCTGGGCTTGGGCTGGGCCAGGAAATTCGGCAGCTGCAGGACAGATGTCTGTCTGCCCTGCCTCGGGGACAAGACCCCTTTGTGTCTCCGAGCTGAGCCGTGTTCCCAGCCTCTGCTGTTGCTGATTGTCTTGAACCTGCTCTGCACGGGAGGTGAGGTCTGTGTGGTTTCTCTGTATCAGGGAGTGAGCTGTGACAAAGTGGCTGCTCCCAGAAAGCTGGACTGCCTCTAGGGCGCTGCTTGAAGAAGCACCAACAGTGGCCACGGCTGCCCCACCTAGGCTCCACCATGGGACAACGTGGCCTCCTCTGAGCCCCAGGGTTGAGTTTTTCTCCCCAGTTCTGGCTGCCTCAGCTCCAGTGCTGCGCTGTGTCGTGAAGTCAGCAGGTCAGGAGCGTTCGGTCAGTTCAGGCTGGGGCTGGAGGTGGAGGTGGGAAGCCCATCACCTCTGGAGCAGACCTCTCATGCCAAGTCATCCTGTGCACACTCTTCACAGGTAGAGCCTAGGCTTCTCCAGCCTCTCTTTCTGTCCCAACAGTTCTCTGGCCAGCCAAGGGGGCTTGTCTCCTTCACACAGGACCCCAGGACTGGGATGCCCAGTCTGTGGCTCAACCCACTCACTCCCTGGAGTGAGTCTCTGCCCATCTGATCTCCCTTTTCCTCTGAGACCCCTCCTGGGGGCACAGGTCCTGACTCATCTCTTCTTCTGTCCTACCCGATTACATGTGTATCTTTCTTACGGACTTGGTTGTATAGGAGTCCTTCTGCCAGTTTGCAGCTGGGATTGTTCCACCTGTAGATGTAGTTTCGATGTGTTCTTTGTGGGGTGACCTCCATGTCCTCTTGCTCTGCCGTCTTGATCGCTCTTTTCCTGAAGCATCTTGTGTCAGTGTCTCTTTCTCTATTGCCGTTATTCCAGCTGGAGTCCAGATTCTTTGGCCTGGACTCTAACGGTGGCCTTAAAACTGATCTCCTTAGCTTTAGACTTTCTCTTTTTTATCTTCTGAATTATAGTAAAATGTTTATTTCTAAAAATGTGAGTCTTATTGTGACGTCTTAATTCTTCCACTAACTGTTCTTGGAGATAGGAGAAAAGTACAAATTTCTTGGAGGGCATTCACAGCTTGCATGATTTGTAACTAACTCATGTTCCTGATTTCATTTCTGAATATATCTGCCATTGCATCCATGCCTGACTAGTCATCTTTTCCAGAATTCAATCTGTGCTTTTCCATTAATGTTTATTAGTTCATTTTTTCCTTCTATCTGAGGTAACTTTTCCCCTGTTTATTTTTATTGAAGATTTATCTGTTTTTCAAGAGCTTATTCATTTACTACTTACTTTAGGAAGATTTCAGGGCAAAATTTTCCCTTACTTTCATGTCTTTGAGTTTGTACCACCAACAGAATAGTACCCAAAGATTTCTTTCCAGTTTAGTGGTATATGTGTATACATACTTCTCTCTTTACATGTAGAGACTATATCTTTTTCATTTTGGTATACTCCACCAATTTTTTCTCTTTCCCAACTTTTGCACATTCTAGATGCCCAGAAAAAAATGTGGATTAAAGTTGAGGCTACTTGTGTCTCCTCTGCAGAGCTTCAGTGATCTGGAACTGGTTTGAAAACAGGTTAGAAACTAGAGGGATTAATCTGAGTATTTAAGTAATAACAGCTAGAAGTACTCTTGAGTGACTTGTTATACTTCTAAACGGCATTCTTCACTTGTGGCTTTTTGTTGCAATTTTCACATGTCTCTTTATTTTGAAATGTATTTATTACACTTGGTGCAAATTTAAAAAAATGAAACATACTTAATATGACAGACTTCCCAGGTGGACTAAATTACAAATGCAAATAAGTTTTCTACTGTAGATATTAATACAAATTTTGAAATAAAATGATAGGTATTTAGAAAAATATTGAATAAAAAATTGTTTTATTTTTTAAGAGGATGAGTCATTTAGCTGATAAGAATATGGCCTTCATGTGCATTACATTACTTTTTCCACTAGAGGGCAGGAGTGACTCATGATTGCCCCAGTTCAGTTCAGTTCAGTCACTCAGTCATGTCCGACTCTTGGCGACCCCATGGACTGCAGCACGCCAGGCTTCCCTGTCCATCACCAACTCGAGGAGCTTANAGAGGATGAGTCATTTAGCTGATAAGAATATGGCCTTCATGTGCATTACATTACTTTTTCCACTAGAGGGCAGAAGTGACTCATGATTGCCCCAGTTCAGTTCAGTTCAGTCACTCAGTCATGTCCGACTCTTGGCGACCCCATGGACTGCAGCACGCCAGGCTTCCCTGTCCATCACCAACTCGCGGAGCTTACTCAAACTCATGTCCGTCGAGTCGGTGATGCCATCCAACCATCTCATCCTCTGTTGTCCCCTTCTCCTCCTGCCTTCAATCTTTCCCAGCATCAGGGTCTTTTCCAATGAATCAGTTCTCATCAGGTGGCCAAAGTATTGGAATTTCAGCTTCAGCTGAAATTGATTGCACCAGGCAATAGTAAAATGCTTTGGGATTATTCTTGAAAGACAGTTTCCAATGCAAAACTGGACAAAATGCATTTGCAATTAATTTAAAAACCGTATATTCTGTTGACTTTCTGGCTAAGTGGAAATTAATCTCTAGTATTAGCTGTTAAGCTTAGTAGACAAATTGTGCTATATGTTAGAACATTTCTCTCACCTTAGTTTTCAATTTTATTTCTCATATTCATGTGTTAAGTTCTGCTTTGTGGTAGGCTCTGTGCTTTTCCTGGGGATATAAAGTCAAATAAGACATATCCTAGCTTCAGAAAACCCCGTTTCATTAAAAAAAGTTTTGAGATACAAATATGTATATGACATAATGCATTGAATGTGTACAGTGAATGAGGCACTGTTCTATTGTGTTTTACTTCTATTGTCTGACTTACTACTCTTCTTACGGACTTGGTTGTATAGGAGTCCTTCTGCCAGTTTGCAGCTGGGATTGTTCCACCTGTAGATGTAGTTTCGATGTGTTCTTTGTGGGGTGACCTCCATGTCCTCTTGCTCTGCCGTCTTGATCGCTCTTTTCCTGAAGCATCTTGTGTCAGTGTCTCTTTCTCTATTGCCGTTATTCCAGCTGGAGTCCAGATTCTTTGGCCTGGACTCTAACGGTGGCCTTAAAACTGATCTCCTTAGCTTTAGACTTTCTCTTTTTTATCTTCTGAATTATAGTAAAATGTTTATTTCTAAAAATGTGAGTCTTATTGTGACGTCTTAATTCTTCCACTAACTGTTCTTGGAGATAGGAGAAAAGTACAAATTTCTTGGAGGGCATTCACAGCTTGCATGATTTGTAACTAACTCATGTTCCTGATTTCATTTCTGAATATATCTGCCATTGCATCCATGCCTGACTAGTCATCTTTTCCAGAATTCAATCTGTGCTTTTCCATTAATGTTTATTAGTTCATTTTTTCCTTCTATCTGAGGTAACTTTTCCCCTGTTTATTTTTATTGAAGATTTATCTGTTTTTCAAGAGCTTATTCATTTACTACTTACTTTAGGAAGATTTCAGGGCAAAATTTTCCCTTACTTTCATGTCTTTGAGTTTGTACCACCAACAGAATAGTACCCAAAGATTTCTTTCCAGTTTAGTGGTATATGTGTATACATACTTCTCTCTTTACATGTAGAGACTATATCTTTTTCATTTTGGTATACTCCACCAATTTTTTCTCTTTCCCAACTTTTGCACATTCTAGATGCCCAGAAAAAAATGTGGATTAAAGTTGAGGCTACTTGTGTCTCCTCTACAGAGCTTCAGTGATCTGGAACTGGTTTGAAAACAGGTTAGAAACTAGAGGGATTAATCTGAGTATTTAAGTAATAACAGCTAGAAGTACTCTTGAGTGACTTGTTATACTTCTAAACGGCATTCTTCACTTGTGGCTTTTTGTTGCAATTTTCACATGTCTCTTTATTTTGAAATGTATTTATTACACTTGGTGCAAATTTAAAAAAATGAAACATACTTAATATGACAGACTTCCCAGGTGGACTAAATTACAAATGCAAATAAGTTTTCTACTGTAGATATTAATACAAATTTTGAAATAAAATGATAGGTATTTAGAAAAATATTGAATAAAAAATTGTTTTATTTTTTAAGAGGATGAGTCATTTAGCTGATAAGAATATGGCCTTCATGTGCATTACATTACTTTTTCCACTAGAGGGCAGAAGTGACTCATGATTGCCCCAGTTCAGTTCAGTTCAGTCACTCAGTCATGTCCGACTCTTGGCGACCCCATGGACTGCAGCACGCCAGGCTTCCCTGTCCATCACCAACTCGCGGAGCTTACTCAAACTCATGTCCGTCGAGTCGGTGATGCCATCCAACCATCTCATCCTCTGTTGTCCCCTTCTCCTCCTGCCTTCAATCTTTCCCAGCATCAGGGTCTTTTCCAATGAATCAGTTCTCATCAGGTGGCCAAAGTATTGGAGTTTCAGCTTCAGCTGAAATTGATTGCACCAGGCAATAGTAAAATGCTTTGGGATTATTCTTGAAAGACAGTTTCCAATGCAAAACTGGACAAAATGCATTTGCAATTAATTTAAAAACCGTATATTCTGTTGACTTTCTGGCTAAGTGGAAATTAATCTCTAGTATTAGCTGTTAAGCTTAGTAGACAAATTGTGCTATATGTTAGAACATTTCTCTCACCTTAGTTTTCAATTTTATTTCTCATATTCATGTGTTAAGTTCTGCTTTGTGGTAGGCTCTGTGCTTTTCCTGGGGATATAAAGTCAAATAAGACATATCCTAGCTTCAGAAAACCCCGTTTCATTAAAAAAAGTTTTGAGATACAAATATGTATATGACATAATGCATTGAATGTGTACAGTGAATGAGGCACTGTTCTATTGTGTTTTACTTCTATTGTCTGACTTACTACTCACAACAACTCTGAGAAGTATTTGGTATTAGTATTCCTGTTTACAGGTGTAAATGGAGGCTCAAAGAGGTTAAGTACCTTGCTAAGTATCACACAACATTTAAATGGTGGGGCCAGTGTTTGAATTTAGGTAATATAACATGACACCTGGCCTCTTCATCATTGTGCTACTAAAGTATTTCCCGCAATAAGGTCTATTCTCAGAAAATAATCACTTATGGAGAAATGAGACATCCTGGGGAAATAAATACCGTCTTATGAATTAAGTGCTTCCTCTTGAGGTCTCTGATAGAGTGTCAATAAATGTACTCGTCTTTCTCACCTGGATTCTGAAGTTTAATGAATAAGACGACAGGAGGAGCCAAATAAGACAAAAGATGGGGCCAAAATATCACCGTGATCGCCGATAGAAGCCAAATTGCAGGCTTTGGCTTTAGGTCTCTTTGCCAGGTGGGCCTGCTGATGCTGAGCTCAGGACTGGCAGTTTCCCCTTCAGCCTCTTGAAGGGGAGCCCAGGCTTAGTAAGCCTCACCTGCTGCCTTCCAGTCAGTGCTTGCTCCCAGCAGAATAGAGTCCCTAAAGGAGCAATGATACGAGTTTTTCCTATAGATACCTCCTACCCCCCAAAAGAAGGCAGACTCCAGGTCAAACACGCCTAATTTATTCTCCCCAAATTACCTACCAGATAAATCACCCCATCACCTTGGAGCAGAGAGACACCAGTAATTACAGTAAGTGAATTTTTTTTCTGGGAAGTAAATGCCAGAAGTAGCGGCAATGCATACCTCTAATATTTTCTAGCTCCTGTCAGCTACTTATTAGTTACTTTTTTTTGAGAAAACCATTGGGTTCCCCCTAAATATGTATACATCCCAATCCCCAAGCCTGTGAATGTTAGGTTACATGCAGCCCAGTGGTAAAGAATCTGCCTGCCAATGCAGGAGACATGGGTTCAATCCCTGGTCCAGGAAGATCCCACATGCCATGGAGCAACTAAGCTCATGTGCCACAACTATTGCGCCTGTGCCATAGAGCCTGAGCTGCCACTGCTGAAGCCCACACGCTAGAGCCTGTGCTCTGCAACAAGCAGCCACGGCAACAGGAAGCCGGTGCACCGCAACTAGAGAGGAGCCCGCACTTGTTGCAACTAGAGAGAGTCGCACAGCAACAAAGATACAGTGCAGCCAAAAATAAGTAAATAAATATGTTTAAAAGGAGGAATTATGATGCAGGTGGAATTAAGTTTGCTAATCTGCTGACTTAAAATGGGAGGTTATCCTGGTTTATCCAGGTGTGGTATGGACTGAGTGTGTTCCTCCACAATTCCTGTGTTGCAGCCTTAACCACTAATGTGATGGTATTTGAAGGGGCCTTTAGGCGGTAATTGGTTTTTGATTAGGCCATGAAAGTGAGGCCCTCAAGATGGGATTAATGCCCTCGGAAGAAGAGGAGTATCTCTCTATGAGCACCCATGGAAGAAAGGCCCTGTGAGCATAAAACAAGAAGGCAGCTGTCTGCAGGCCAGGAAGAGAGCTCTCACAGGAGCTCGGCTGAGCTGGCACCTGATTTTAGGCTTCCAGCCTCCAGAGCTGTGAGAAAATAAATGTCTTTTGTTTGAGTCACATAGGGCACGTATTTGGCTGCACAGCTCAGCTTGTGAGATCTTAATTCCTCAACCAGGGATCCAACGCATGCTCCCTGAAGTAGAAGCATGGGGTCCTATCCGTGGACTGCCAGGGAAGTCTCTGTGGTACTTTGTCATCGCAGCTCAAGCTAAGACAAAATGGGTACGGTCACCTTTAAACAGGAAGCGTCACACAGATGGCAGTGTGACAAAGTATAGGCCTCTAAATTGTGGAAAAACAGACTTTTTGACAAAACAGTGTTTGATGCAAGTGGGACTCCTGATCCAGAGGAGGGTATGGTGTGGATCAGAAGGAGTGAAGCTCAGTGAATTAAAAAGCAGGAACTCCACAGCTGTCTGCCTTACCTAAGGCCCCAGGAGATGAAATAGGGCCTGTGTGACACAAATTTATAGTCCATCAAGGTCAGTGCCACTTTCTCTGTTTCCCTATTATATGCCTTGGCATTTAATAAAGGCCTAAATGTCCAGTCTTTCCTAGCTATGCTCCTGGACGTAAAGAAAAGACACATTGTGCAGCTTGGAAGTATAAAGTAGCACAACTTTACAACCTAGAGGCAAATGTGAGTAGGGCATTAGTCATCTACAAGGAGACCCAAAGGGAAGAAAGAATTTCATACAGCGTCAGGAAATCTGATCGATCTAGTCCCTTTCTCCATTTGGAGAGTGCTTGGAGTTTCTGGACTTTATTATCATCAATAAAAGTTGTGTTTCCTTTTATGAAGTGAAAGCCATCTATATGCTCATTTATCCTAGTGGCACATATATGTCCAAGAGCTTGGGCCCTGAGGAGCAGGCCAGTTAAGAAAGCCTTGGGGACAAGCATGCCCACCAAGAGGTGCTTTCTCACCAAGATGAGTGCTTGAGAGATACGTCCATTTAACCATGGTAGATTTAATTTAATACATTCATTGCTCATTTGGTGACTCCTTTTTAAGTACTAAACATTGCACTTAGGTAGTTGCTAGAGATAAAATATGTAAACACGTAGTTCCTGTCCTTAATGAGCTCAAAGTGTACTTGGGAAAAAAGACATGTTCATGGATAGCTGGAACACAGTATGATATAAGTAAGAAATAAAGATGTTTATGAAGCAATCTTCAATGGCCCCAGAGCATCCCTGTGTGCTCTTGCTGGATATGCCAAGAATACCAGGCTCTGAGCTCCCTTTTCCTGAACCTTTCCTCAGGGTTGGGTTTGCAGCAGGCAATCTTGAGCATAAGGGAATGTCTCCTGAGACAAAAAATAGGCTTGCTGCTTACTCACTGTACAAGTGGCGAGCCTCCGCGTGCAGTGCTCCTCTCCTGTGATGCAGCCCACCGCACGCGTGGACAGCTCTCCAGACTGCCCTGTGCCATCCCCGTGAGCCTTGGGGGACCCGAGGACCCAGCACACAGGAAGCTTTGGCTGCCGCTTCTGTCGTCACGAAGTCCTCTGTCTTTGATCTAGACATCTCATGTCTTCTGCCAGCACCATGAAATAGTAATAAGCTAGCTTGTGAGCTTGTATGTAGACACTTCACCATTTCTTACTGCCTTGGGGAAGTAACCTGAGACTTGAAGAATGAATATGCACTGTCTGGGTTGACAAGAAGGTCGCATGTACCATTTGGATAATACTGACTCAGGCAGGGCTGCCCTCTGATGGCTTTCGCTCTCTTTAATTCTGAGCCGCATAGATCTACTTAGTTCATTGGTTCTGTTCTTGGAAAAATGATGTGCATATTCTCCTTGCAATAGGTCTGTAATAGTTCATGGTGCCCAGTGTAAGGGAGAGGGTATCTCTGATCTAGGCATGAGCCACAATCAGAAGTGTGTGTGTGTATGTGTGTGAGAGAGAGAGAGGTTGATTTAGATCCTTGCTTTTTCAAATAATTCTCTTTGTTTTGACTTTGATACTTTTTCTTAGCTCATTTTAATGTGAAAATTTCCTGAACCTTTAGAATGAAGAGGATTTTGGGGAAGAGATTTTGTTTGTTTGTTTAATTTCACAGAACTTCGCCTTTTGTGTGGTGTTAAAAATATGGTGGCTTGCATTCCAGGGTTTTCTTGCTTGTTTACCTATACTACTTTGGTCCAGAAATTCTTACGCCTTTTCTCATATTCGGCTCAATTTTGATGGCACTCCTATCTATTTCTCCTCATTGTTTTGCCCTTTCCTTGCATTCCTGACTCTGTAACAATTTCTCCTTCCTGAAGGATCTGACTGATAAAGGGGTTTTGCTGTCAAATCCATCAGAAGATGCCTTTGTTTTCCCCATAAAACAGACACAAGTACCATACAAGTTTTGTGGCTATTAATGGGTCACCTACACACCCATTTGTGTTTTCTGGTTTGTAAGCAGCATCTTGTCATTCAACTTTCAAATAAATGTTGTTCTTGGGTTTGTGACTTTGCTATCTAGTTACCCTTCCAGTTTTCATGTGAAGATTTGAAAAAATGAATAAATTATGCTGTCTCTGCCCCCTCTTCTTAGGATCCATATTAAAATTCTTATCAAGTATAACTATTTATAGCATTAGCTGGGCCACTGTAATCATGCCACATGCTGTCCCTGACGCCTCTACCTGAGGCATTTTATAAGAATACTTCAGCTTTATGAAGCTATCCTTGAAAATGTCTTCAGAGCATTTTCCCTATTGTATCTAGTATATTTTCTGATCTTAATTTGATTTCTCTCTTGGAAGCAATCTTGTTGATTAGCTGACATGAATAAATACCCTTGGTAGTTCTACTTATCATGATAAATTATTTACATATTCAGTTCAGATTAACCCTTATTTTGGTCCCATTGTTTGTGCCAGGCACTGTTAGCTAGGCATCAGAGACACAGAGTTGAATAAGCCATAGACCCTGCGTTGAAGGAGCTCACGGGTACATTTGTTTGCTGGTGTTAGGGGTGTGTCCTCATCTCTGATGATGTCAGACCCCTAAAAGCAACCTCTGATGTGGAGAAGAAATTTGGACATTCTATGATAACTAGTAGAATTTCCAGGAGGCGAAAGGAAACAGAAACTGTTACCGAACCTCGAGTTATTGTGGAGGACAAGACTTTGAGTACTGATATTAAAAGTCCCTGGTGTTTGTTAATAATCTCAAAATATATTATAAACACATACACCTGGAGAAGGAAATGGCAGCCCACTCCAATATTCCTTCTTGGGAAATCCCATGGATAGAGGAGCCTAGTGGGCTACAGTCCATGGGGTCACAAGAGTCAGACAGGACTTAGTGATTAAACAAAAACTACACACACACACACACACACACACATATATACACATATGTGTATATGCAGTGGATTGAATGTTTATGTTCCTCCAAAATGCATAGGTTAAAACCTTAATTCCCAAGGTGATGGTATTAGGAGATGAGCTCTTTGGGAGATAATCAGGTTGTGAAGGTTCTGAAGCCCTTGTGAATGGGATTAGTGCTCTTATAAGAGAGGCCCCAGAAGAGATCTCTTGCCTCCTCCACCACATGAGGACACACAGTGAGAGATGACAGGCTACAAGGAAGTGGGTCTCACCAGACACTGAATCTGCTGACACTTTGATCTCTGACTTCCCAACCTCCAGGCCTGGGAGAAATAAATTTCTGTTGTTTATAAGCCACCTAAACTATGTTTAAAAGAAAAAAATTATTGGAGTATAGTTGCTTTACAATGTTGTATTAGTTTCTGCTATACAGCAGACTTGAATCAGCTAATGTATTTACATGTATCCCCTCTTTTTTGGATTTGCTTCACATTTAGGTCACCAAAGAGCATTGAGTAGAGTTCCCTGTGCAATACAGTAGGTTCTCATTGGTTATCTATTTTTTACATAGCAGCATATATATGTCAATCCCAATCTTCCAATCCATCCCACCCCCTTACCCACCATGGTGTCCATACATTTGTCCTCTGAGTCTGTGTATGGTGTTTTATTATAGCTTCCCAAGCAAAGACTATATATATATATACATGTAAAATTTTTGTTATAAGAGTGCTTATCCTATAGATCAGTTAGATCACTTATTCCCAGGAAGACTAGGAAGGGAACTGGGAATAAATAATAGAGAAATAGTCCATGAAGTTAACTCAAGGAATTAGAAAAATAACCCACAATTTATAGTGCTTAGTGAGAGATGACAGGCTACAAGGAAGTGGGTCTCACCAGACACTGAATCTGCTGACACTTTGATCTCTGACTTCCCAAACTCCAGGCCTGGGAGAAATAAATTTCTGTTGTTTATAAGTCACCTAAACTATGTTTAAAAGAAAACAATTATTGGAGTATAGTTGCTTTACAATGTTGTATTAGTTTCTGCTATATAGCAGACTTGAATCAGCTAATGTATTTACATGTATCCCCCCTTTTTTGGATTTGCTTCACATTTAGGTCACCAAAGAGCATTGTGTAGAGTTCCCTGTGCAATACAGTAGGTTCTCATTGGTTATCTATTTTTTACATAGCAGCATATATATGTCAATCCCAGTCTCCCAATCCATCCCACCCCCTTACCCACCATGGTGTCCATACATTTGTCCTCTGAGTCTGTGTATGGTATTTTATTATAGCCTCCCAAGCAAAGACTATATATATATATATGTAAAATTTTTGTTATAAGGGTGCTTATCCTATAGATCAGTTAGATCACTTATTCCCAGGAAAACTAGGAAGGAAACTGGGAATAAATAATAGAGAAATAGTCCATGAAGTTAACTCAAGGAATTAGAAAAATAACCCACAATTTATAGTGCTACATTTGTGTTTAAATTGTCAATTGAGACTTTGTGATTATAGTTTTATCTTAAAACACAATACTAACAATTTATTTTGAAGCTGTGTTATCCTTACTGGGTACTCTTCTTTTTTATACCCCCTTGAGGCAGGATAGTTTTGTTTGTTTACCTTTGAGAACCCTGCTTGTTTTTGAAGTTTGGGTCACAGAGGCATGCTAAGTTGACATTTTCAGTGAAAGTTTATTGTGTCTTCCAGATCCTTCTCTTAGGATTTCAGTAAAATTTAGTTTTCTGTGGTTATAAATATTTGAACATACACACTCTGAAGACTAAACATAGATGAACAGAATTTTATGTTCTGAACAATAAGACTTAAAATGATATCAATTAAACTGAAATGTTAAATAATGAGCATGATTACAACTGTGCTTCATGAAATTTAAGGACATATGATAAGCAGTGAAATTTGGCATTGAAGTATTATCTGTTGAAGAATAGTGTAGACATAATCCGTAGAAAATACTATTGTATTAACTGTAAGGATGATGTTGAGATTATAAGATTTAAAACATTATACACTATTTTCTGTATTAGTACTCCTAGAAGAAATTTTTCTTTGTTTTTGGTACCTGGAATATTTATGCTGCTCCCAAACCACTGTTTTGTTTACCTTGTAAGAACCCTGGACCTTCTAACCGATTATGTTTCTCCTTGTATTACCTGTCAGGAAGCTCAGAGTCAAATCTGTGGCTGACCCATAGTAATTTGAGGGCTCTTCTGGCATATATTATCTGTCCTAATTTGACACCTCATCTTACTTTCACCCTGCCATTATTTATTTCCATTAATTTTTATTATAACATATTCAGTCAGTTCAGTTCAGTCACTCAGTCGTGTCCGACTCTTTGCGAACCCATGGACTGCACCCTGCCAGGCCTCCCAGTCTATCGCCAACTTCCGGAATTCATTCAAACTCATGTCCATTAAGACGGTGATGCCATCCAGCCATCTCATCCTCTGTCGTCCCCTTCTCCTCCCGCCTTCAATCTTTCCCAGCAGCAGGGTCTTTTCAAATGAGTCAGTTCTTCACATCAAGGGGCCAAAGTAGTGGAGTTTCAGCTTCAGCATCAGTCCTTCCAATGAATATTCAGGACTGATTTCCTTTAGGATGGACTGGTTCAATATCCTTGCAGTTCAAGGGACTCTGAAGAATCTTCTCCAATACCACAGTTCAAAAGCATCAATTTTTTGGCACTCAGCTTTCTTTATAGTCCAAACTCACATCCATACATGATTACTGGAAAGACCAAAGCTTTGACTAGATGGACCTTTGTTGGCAAAGTAATGTCTCTGCTTTTTAATATGCTGTCTAGGTTGGTCATAGCTTTTCTTCCTAGGAGTAAGCGCCTTTTAATTTCATGGCTGCAGTCACCATTTGCAATGATTTTGGAGCCCCAAAATATAAAGTCTGACACTGTTTCCATTGTCTTCCCATCTATTTGCCATGAAGTGTTGGGACCAGATGCCATGATCTTAGTTTTCTGAGTGTTGAATTTTAAGCCAACTTTTTCACTCTCCTCTTTCACTTTCATCAAGAGGCTCTTTAGTTCTTCTTCACTTTCTGCCATAAGGGTGGTGTCATCTGCATATTTGAGGTTATTGATATTTCTCCCAGCAATCTAAGACACAGTGAAGACTAATAAATGAAAGTAATGAGGAGTGCCCCCCATAGGCAGTCAGATGTTCAAAGCAATCTTGATTCCAGCTTGTGCTTCAACTAGCCCAGCGTTTCTCATGATGTACTCTGCATACAAGTTAAATAAGCAGGGTGACAATATACAGCCTTGATATACTCCTTTTCTGATTTGGAACCAGTTTGTTGTTCCATGTCCAGTTCTAACTATTGCTTCCTGACCTGCATACAGATTTCTCAGGAAGGCAAGTCAGGTGGTCAGGTATTCCCATCTCTTGAAGAATTTTCCATAGTTCGTTGTGGTCCACACAGTCAAAGGCTTTAACATAGTCAACAAAGCAGAAGTAGATGTTTTTCTGGAACTCTCTTGCTTTTTCGATGACCCAGCAGATGTTGGCAATTTGATCTCTGGTTCCTCTGCCTTTTCTAAAGCCAGCTTGAATATCTGGAAGTTCATGGTTCACGTACTGTTGAAGCCTGGCTTGGAGAATTTTGAGCATTACTTTACTAGCATGTGAGATATTGTTTTAATTCTCTGATGAGCCTCTAAATTTTAATTAAGAGATTCAAATAAACAAAGTGAGCAGCTCACATAAATAATTATAAGTGGTAAGTATTTACACAGTCAAGCTCAGTTGTGCTGTGTCGATACTGAATATGAGGAAGCAGAAATTTCTCTAAACTCTATATGAAGAACCCATAATGTAGAAGGGAACAGGAAGTCAGGCTTAATAATTTCTCTCATTGGTGCATCACACATCTTGGATGTTCTGAGGACTGTGACTTCAAACTCTCTCCTTTTTCTTCCCTGGTCTCTGTGTTCAGTGCTTGCCTTACAGTACAGATCCAAGAAATGTTACAAAGGGAGACTTCTTGCCCCCAAATATCTTCCTTGTTGCCTAAAATTCTACCAGACATAGGTTTATTTGGACAGCCAGCAAATGCCTGTGGATAAGTACAGCTTTATAAAAGTAACAGAACTTTAGAGAACCCAAACAACTTTCTTATTATAAATGAGGAAATTGAGGCTCCTTGAGGTAAAGCAATTTGCCCAAAGGTGTAAAGTTTATAAACGTTAAAAATCAGGACTGGAAGTCTTGACTCAGAACCCAAAGTGTATCAGAAAATAGATTTTTGAAAGAACTGTATGGCACGGTATAGTTTGTTGTATATATTGAGTATATACTTGGGCTCCCCTTGTAGCTCAGTCAGTAAAGAATCTACATTGGTAACATTCTCTACTGAAGGAGTGTTGCCTCTGGAGCTGGTGGGAAACCGCCTAGCTCTTAGAGGGTCAGTAATCATCTTGGTATGACGGTCATGACAATGAGAATGGAAATCCAATAGAGTGGGAAGAGGCGGACTGGGAAAATGGATATGTGAGAACAAGAAGCAAGAAACTGCAGAGGGGAAAAAGTAAAGGATAAGACTATGAGGAGAAGCAGAGGCAAATGGGAAAGACAGAGACAAAAGCAGTAGTGAAAGAGACAAAAGAAGGAGAATAAAAGGGAGCAAAATAAAAACAGACCAGAAAGTGGGACTATGAGAATGAAAAGTGAGTAAGAAAGACACAGTGAAGACTAATAAATGAAAGAGATGAGGAATGCCCCCCATAGGCAGTCAGATGTTCAACCACATGTTGTAAATAGCAGATGGAACAGCATATTTAATGCTTAATGCTAAAAGAAATTGGATATTTATTGTACTTTCTAATTTGTGGAGACACACCAGTATGTTGCCCTAAAATGAAATCAATCCAATAGTTAAAAAAGTAAACCAATAAATAAAACCCAAAACTTTCTGGATAAAATTTTAGAAGGAGGAACTTCATTAATATATTAATAGATTTTTGGTCTGCAGGGAAATAGTTACACTGGGCTATTAAAAACAACTGTCACCCTAGGTAGGGTCTATCTTCCTTTAAAGATGCAAATTAGGCAAGGACTCTCAAATGTTACTTCGGATAAGAAAGTTACAATTATCTGCTATAATAATGTGCTCTTTGGTTCTTGCTTTATTTCACAGTGGCTTTAATTAAGGGCCTAGTGATGTTGGAAAGTCACATTAATTATTCATCTGCAAACATTTACATAGACTTCCCTGCTCCCCTTCAATAAATTATCAACTTCACATCTCCATAATTTAATCAAAATGACTAAAAATACACCATCTCCAGTCCCTGCCCCTCCTCTCTGGGCTTTGTCTCTTTAGCATTATTTGTTACTGGAGAAGACTTCCCACTGTTATGAAGAAAGAAGAGAAGAAAATCTGTCTGCTGAAATTGTGTGGCTAGTGTTTACTTTTTTTCCCCACACTGTCATATTGATTGGAATAAAGCTGTGGTTTGCAAATGTCCATAATTTTTTTGGAGCAAGATAAGAGGTACTGTGGAATCATGCTATTATTAAAAGACAACATGATGTTGGGATATATTAATAGAAGTATAATAATTCAAGAATAAAGCAGCAGTTTCTCCTATAATTCTCTGAGTGTGAAGAATCAAAGCTTCAACCACTAAGCATATAGAAAAATCTTAAAAAGGGAAACTTTTAGGGGTTACAGTTGAAGGACAAGAATAAGTACAGTTAGACAGCCAAATGTAAAATTAGAAATACCACTTAAGAAAAATTTCTCAAGAAAGGAAAATGTGTGATTTGATAAGTACTTAGTAGGTCTACAATTTGGTCTAACTCTTAAAGATACGTTGGCAAATAGTTAATTCCAGGGAGTCATAAAGGATGGTAACGGGAAGAACATGGACTTTGGAGTCAGTTGGACCTGAGTTCAAATCTGAACTCGGCCATTTATGAGTGCTCTGATTTCAGAAACTTATTGAACTTTTCAAAGTCTTATTGATAATGCCTTGGCCCAGAAGCATTTATTTGATTATAAGGAGCAGAAATCCATTCAAGCCCAATTAAGCATAGCAGATTTACTATAAGGAAACAAAGGAATCCCGTGGAACACACATACACTAAACACAGCCCAGCTTTATAGAATTGGAAAGTTTACAGACAGCTTTTCTTATTCTCTGGATATTCTCCTAGATTCTCTTATTTATGATTCCTGTCTTAAGATTTGTACTTCCTGAATTAAAAAGGATCTAGATAAATGGAAGTACATCTTGTGTTTGTGGATCGAAAACTTAATATTGTTGAGAGAACCAGACTCCATAAATTGACCTGGAGAGTCATACAGTCCCTATCAAAATTCCAGCTCTTTTTTTTTTTTTTCTTGTATACATTGTCAAGCTGACTCTAAAATTCACATAGAAATCCCAGGAGAACTAGAATGATCTTGAAAACAAAGTTGGAAGACTCATACTTCCTGATTTCAAAACTAAATACAAAGCTACAGGAATCAAGACAGTGCGGTTTTGGTGTGAAAATAGACCTATCCAGTGGAACATAATTGAGAGTCCCCAAATAGATCTGTACATTTAAGGTCAGTTTATTTTTGACAAAGATGCCAGAATATTCAATGGTAAAGAATAGTCTCAATAAGGATCACTGAAGCAACTGGATATTCATACACCAAAGAATGAAGTTGGACCTTTACCTGTAGCACATGCAAAAATTAACTGAAAATGGATCAAAGAAAGATAAAAGTGTAAAACTCTCAGAAAGAAAATTAGTCTATATCATTATGACCTTGGATTAGGGAATGGTTTCTTAAATACGACACCAAAAGTGCAGGCAACAAAAGCAGGTAAATTGGATTACATCAAAACAAAAATATCTGTATATCAAAGGACACTATCAGAAGACTGAAAAGACAATCCATAGAATGAGAGGATGTGCTTGCAAATAATTTATCTGATAAGGGTCTAGTATTCAGAATATATAAAGGACTCCTGCAGCTCAGCAAGAGAAAAAGGCTCAAAATGAAATATAACACAATTTAAAAATAGGCTAAGGACTTGAATAAACATTTCTCTGAAGAGGATACACAATTAGCCAATAAATACATTACGATGCTCAGTACAATTAAGAATCAGGAAAACACATGTCAAAACCACAAGGAAATACCACTTCACACCTACTAGGAACTATAATCAAAGAGGTAATAATAATCAATGAGATGATAATAAATGTTGGTTAATATATAAGGAAACTGGAAACTTTAAACACTGTTAGAGAGAGTGTAAAATGCCACTTTAGAAACAGTCTGGAAGTTCCTCAAAATGTTAAACACAGAGTTTGCTATTTGACCCAGCAATTCTACTACCGAAACACAAAAACTTGTACCTGAGTGGTCATGGAAGGATTATTAGTAATAGCCTAACATGGAAACAGTTCACATATCCATCAACCAAAGAATGGATAAACAAAATATTGTATATCCATACAATGATCTCAAAAGAGGAATAAAGTTCTGATACATATTAGAACATGGATGAGCCTTGAAATAAACTATTAAGTGAAAGAAAACTGCCATAGAAAACCACAGACTGTATGATTCTGTGTATATGAAATGTCCAGAGCAGAAAAATGGATAGACACAGAAAGTATATTAGTGGTTACCTAGGCATTGGAATTGGAGAGTGACTGCAGATAAATATGGAGTGTCTTTGGGGTGATGAAAATGTTCTAAAATTTACAGTGGTGATGGTTGTACAACTTTGTGACTAAATATCATTGAGTTGTACACCTTAAATTGGTGAATAATGTGATAGATGAACTAAGTCTCAATAAGGCTTTTTTTTTTTTTTTAAAATCATATTTTCTGACCTGTGGTGACTCTAGCTTGCTTACTGGGAGCCATGGGGGAAGGATTTAATGTGACATCTAAGGCTCCCAAGCCAGGCTTCAGCAGTACGTGAACCGTGATCTTCCAGATATTCAAGCTAGATTTAGAAAAGGCAGAGGAACCAGAGATCAAATTGCCAGCATCCGTTGGTTCATCAAAAAAGTGAGAGAATTCCAGAAAAACATCTACTTCTGCTTTGTTGACCCTGCCAAAGCCTTTCACTGTGCGGATCACAACAAACTGTGGAAAATTCTTAAAGAGATGGGAACACCAGACCACCTGACCTGCCTTCTCAGAAATCTGTATGTAGGTCAGGAAACAACAGTTAGAACTGGATATGGAACAACAGACTCGTTCCAAATTGGGAAAAGAGTATGTCAATTTTATGGAGTATGTATATTGTCATCCTGCAATAATATATTATTATTAATAAATATATTATTTAACTTATATGCAGAGTACATCATGAGAAACGTTGGGCTGGATGAAGCACAAGCTGAAATCAAGATTGCTGGGAGAAATATCAATAACCTCAGATATGCAGATGACACCACACTTATTGTAGAAAGTGAAGAAGAACTAAAGAGCCTCTTGATGAAAGTGAAAGAGGAGAGTGAAAAAGTTGGCTTAAAATTCAACACTCAGAAAACTAAGATCATGGCATCTGGTCCCATCACTTCATGGCAAATAGATGGGAAAACAATGGAAACAGTGAGAGACTTTATTTTTGGGGGCTCCAAAATCATTGCAGATGGTGACTGCAGCCATGAAATTAAAAGGCGCTTACTCCTAGGAAGAAAAGCTATGACCAACCTAGATAGCATATTAAAAAGCAGAGACATTACTTTGCCAACAAAGGTCCATCTAGTCAAAGCTATGGTCTTTCCAGTAGTTGTGTATGGATGTGAGAGTTGGACTATAAAGAAAGCTGAGCACCAAAGAACTGATGCTTTTGAACTGTGGTATTGGAGACTCTTGAGAGTCCCTTGGACAGAAAGGAGATCCAACCAGTCCATCCTAAAGGAAATCAATCCTGAATATTCATTGGAAGGGCTAATGCTGAAGCTGAAACCCCAATACCTTGGCCACTTGATGTGAAGAACTGACACATTTGAAAAGACCTTGATGCTAGGAATGATTGAAGGCGGAAGGAGAAGGGGACAACAGAGGATCACATGGTTAGATGGCATCACCGACTCAATGGACATGAGTTTGAGTAAGCTCCAGGAGTTGGTGACGGACAGGGAAGCCTGGCATGCTGCAGTCCATGGGGTCACAAAGAGCTGGACACAACTGAACGACTGAAATGAACTGAACTGAAGGCTTCCATGACTGGATCATGGCATCTGGTCCCATCACTTCATGGTGAACAGATGAGGAAACAATGAAAATGGTGACAGACTTTATTTTCTTGGGCTCCAAAATCAGTGTAGATGGTGACTGCAGCCATGAAATCAAAAGATGCTTGCTCCTTGGAAGAAAAGCTGTGACCAACCTAGACAGCATTTTAAAAAGTAGAGATATTACTTTGTTGACAAAGGTCCATCTAGTCAAAGCTATGGTTTTTCCAATAGTCATATGTGGATGTGAGAATTGGACTATAAAGAATGCTGAGTACCAAAGAATTGATGCTTTTGAACTGTGGTGTAGGAGAAGACTCTTGAGAGTCCCTTGGACTGCGAGGATATCGAACCAGTCCATCCTAAAGGAAATCAGTCTGGAATATTCATTGGAAGGACTGATGCTGAAGCTGAAGCTCCAATACTTTTGTCACCTGATGTGAAGAACTGACTCCTTGGAAAAGATGCTGATGCTGGGAAAGATTGAAGGCAAGAGGAGAAGGGGATGACAAAGGATGAGATGGTTGGATGGCAACACTGACTTGATGGACATGAGTTTGAGAAAGCTCCAGGAGCTGGTGATGGACAGGGAAGGCTAGATTGCTGCAGTCCATGGGGTCGCAAAGAGTCGGACATGACTGAGCAACTGAACTGAACTGAAGACTCCCAAACTGGGTCACAGCTTCTCAAAACTGTAGTTTGAGAGTAACTGATGGTTATTTTCTAATACAAAAATATGTCGTATATTTCAATATTGGGAGAGTTCAATGAGATATAAGAAACACCAAGAAAAGTGCCTAATTAGGTTCTCCTTTACCTAACTGATTTACCTTTCACTTCTTGAAAGATTGAAACAACCATGGTTAGATATATTACAATTCTTTGTGGCACAGTTACCTAGGAAGATGAGGCAAACTGAATCTGTGAAAGTGACAAGGTGAAAGTGAAAGTGTAGTTGCTCAGTTGTGTCCAACTCTTTGTGATCCTATCGACTGTATGTAGCCGCCAGGCTCCTCAGTCCATGGGATTTTCCAGGCAAGAATACTGGAGTGGATTGCCATTTCTGTCTCCAGGGGATCTTCTGGACCCAGGGATTGAACTCAGGCCTCCCACATTGCGGGCCGGCTCTTTACAGTCTGACATGGCAAATGGTTTTTAAATTTGGTATTCTTAGTTTTGAACCTATTGAGTTCATGTAGTTAAATCTGATACTCGGGATTTCTAATAAAACTTTTGCTATATGAGTGTGATTTTTCAGATAAGGGTTAGTCTGTGGCCTCAGTCTTAATCAGATCTCTCATGTGCTGGCCATGAATAACCATCAGTGTTTCTGTTCATGTTTTCTTGTATGTTTCCTCTGAGAGAGCAGCCGTCAACAGATAGCAAGTCCTGCATGGGCACCTGGGGGACTTCTGATTATGCAAACTAAGCCTTTCTCAGAAGTCTGAATATTTATTTTGGTATCAGTTTCTTTATATCCTGAGATAGCATAAACTAGATTCAAGGAGATCAGATCTTTTTATAGTTACACAATTTTGCTTGGCTCCATTGGTGATGGAGAGCAGAATGCGTTGGCACTGGTTACTTTGACATAGCCAGAAGTATCTCTGAATGCTGTATAGTCTCAGAATATACAAAATTGCTTAGCAGTTTGAGAGCCAGGATCCAGATGATATTAAACACTTAGGCTGTAGATAAATATAGGGCAGTACTGCTGGTACTTCTGCATCTGTTTTATACGTGGTTTATTTTTAATAGGCTGGTTTCACACTACATGTTGTCACCACTTCGTGTTATAATAGGTAGAGTGGGAGAGTGGATAGAAGATGGAATTTATAGTCAGACAGACGTGTCAATTCCCCATTATTTCTACAAATAGGAATTACATTCCTTGTATATGTCACTTCACCTTTTTGTGATGAACATAATTCTTCTTCCTGAGTTGTGGTGAGGAGTAAATTGTGTATGTAGAACCATGCTGCACATCCTCTTGCTGAGGACCTGGCGTTAAAAGTTAGACTATTTACTTCTTTGGTCTAGAAGAACTGTAATATAGCGTGTGCTCTAAGGTCAGAACATCTGAATTCCAACTTCACAGCTTACGCAGTCTTGGTTAAGGTACCTTAGGGAACTCAGTTTCCGCCTTTGTAAATGGAAGATACTTCCCAGTAGTATTGCTGTCAGAGTTAAATGAGACAATGCAAAATGCCCTGCACCCAGCAGAGGCTCAGCAATGATCACTCCTCCTACCCAGCGCTTTTTCTCCCTGAGTTGTCTCTTACTTTAGAGAATCATTGCTATATGGAACTGCAGTGCCGGGAAGATAGAGATCTCCATTGCCATTGCCATGACAACAGAATCAGAGACGTGAAAAATTTCCTCCCAAAGCAGTGAGCAACTGTTAACAAACAGCACCTTTTTAATCGGTAGCAAGTATGTGATTTCTTTCCTCCTCTTTCCCTCTTCACTTTAACTAATGTCACTAATCCTAGCTGTTTACTGTGAAAGGATCAAAAAGAAAGGATGGAGACTGATTTTTTGATTGGGTAAATGTTAGCAGTGATATCTAATACATTATTATCACCTACCTTTTAATTGCTGGCTGCAGAGTACTGTAGAATGTACCTGGGGTTTTGTTATTATCTGAAATTTAGACCTTTGCAAAGTCAGTATCTGCATTTTCAGATGTATTTAAATTATACTTTACAATCTTTACAAGTTAAAATAGTTGTCTAGTCTTTCTTTCACCCTCCAAATAGGATTATTTCTAAGGAATTTTTCTCCTCTTTGATTTGACACACCTAAAGTTGACTCAGTTAATTTCTGTAGTAATATAGTTCACTCCCTCACAGTTGTTGTGGCTGTAATTAGCAACCCAATCTACTAAAACTTAAGCCTCTTCTCTCTCTTACCAATGATACAGATATGTTGATAGACTGTCGTCACTAATAAAATATATCTTTATATGCTTTATTTACAGTTAGAATCTCTTCTCTAAGATAGACTGTTGTCCTTTTATTACATTATATAGTATAATGCTATTTTAAAATAATATATTCCACATAAAACATATTTTAAAAGATTGCACTGAAAACCTAATTCCTTAAAAGCAGTTTGGTAGAAATCTGTGACCAAGGTCAAGGTTCAGAGATCAGTAAAGAAGTTATTTCACAAAGAAGGTTAGATGGCAAGTAGTTCTGTCTTAGAAAGCAGAGGGTGTGTCTTTGTATTTTATGGCCCAGCATTCTTGCATCAAACTGATGAAACAAGTGCCAGTTCATTGTTCCTGGAATCACCAAGGCTGTCCTGGAAGTACCAATCAATACAGGACCCAAGAAACATTTCCAATAGCTGAGCTTTAGCTTGAGGTACCACCAAGTGGCGCTAAACCACAGCTAGGACAGGAAGAGATATGGATCTAGCAACAGGACCTCTGGAATTCCTGGCCAGTTAGCCAATCCCTGGAGAAGGAAATGGCAATCCACTCCAGTATTCTTGCCTGGAGAATCCCATGGACAGAGAAGCCTAGTAGGTTACAGTCCACGGGGTCGCAAAGAGTCGGACACGACTGAGCGACTTCACCTTCACCTTCACCTTAGCCAATCCCAGCTATTTTTTTTAAGCCTCATACTACTGTTGCTATGCATTTTACATGCTATAATTGTTTATTTTACACTCAATAATTATGCCTGGATTTTTCCATGCCTGTTAAATTGGTGAGGGATTGCATGGAAGTTCTGCATTTTTAGTAGTGGGGGAAGGACAGGGTAGGGTTGGTTGTGAGACAAAGGTATTTGTTAAAGCAAATAAGCCTCGAAGTCTCTCATTTCAAAGATCCATACACAAGTTTGCTCAGTTTGTGCTATGGATATATCTTGATTCTAAACACTGCTGCTGCTGCTGCTAAGTCGCTTCAGTCATGTCTGACTCTGTGCGACCCCACAAATGGCAGCCCATTGGGCTCTGCCATCCCTGGGATTCTCCAGGCAAGAACACTGGAGTGGGTTGCCATTTCCTTCTCCAATGCATGAAAGTGAAAAGTGAAAGTGAAGTCGCTCAGTGGTGTCTGACTCAGCGACCCCATGGACTGCAGCCTACCAGGCTCTGCCGTCCATGGGAGTTTCCAGGCAAGAGTACCGGAGTGGAATGCCATTGCCTTCTCCATTCACTAAATGAATTCAAATAATTTGCTTATGGCTGCAAAAAGTTTTTGGTAAAAATACAAACTCCACGAAATGGATATTTTTCCTCATGATGGCAGACTTTCAAACAGAGTCAGTGATCTACACTAATGATAACAAGAACGGCAGATAGCATCACTTGCCAGGCCAATTATCTGCCTGTCCCTAGTAGCAGTAGTGTTAGTCACTCAGTCGTGTCCGACTCCTTGTGACCCCATGGACTGTATGTAGCCTTCCAGGTTCCTCTGTCCATGGGATTCTCCAGGTAAGAATACTGGAGTGGGTTGCCATTCCCTTCTCCAGAGGATCTTCCCAACCCAGGGATTAAACCTGGGTCTCTTGCTTTGCTGGCAGATTCTTTACCATCTGAGCCACCAGGGAAGTCCCTATAATAGGCATTTTCATATGTTACCTCATTGAATCCTTATGATAAGCATGAAGTAGGAAATAAGATCATTTTTATAAAGGATATAGTTGAGGCACAGAGAGGTTAGTTCAGTTCAGTCACTCAGTCATGTCCGACTCTTTGTGACCCCATGAACTAAGTGACTTTCTAAAAATTATTTAAAAATAAAGGAGAGTTGAAACTGAGCAAACCTTTTGTCATTTAGAAGTTCAAATGCAAACTCTACATTTGCATTTGCCATATTTGATTCTAGATATCAAAAAGGCACATGATAGAAACCTGCCAAGACCCATAGAACAAGAAGAAGTGTACTATTTCCAGAAATTTGATGTATAATATAAAAATATCTGGCTATTTAAAAAGCTACAGTAGAATCTCAGTAAGAGCCATATTACAGATATGTAAAATTTACTTAAGAGTAGGTCTCTTAGCCTGGGTTACCGCGAATATTTGTTTTGAATCAAAGACATATTTAGAGTTGGTTTATTTAAAAACTAAGTTCAGAAGAGAGGGTTAATTGATGGGGGAGTGAAAAGGGAGGAAGGAAAAGCCAGTTAGGTTGTGTTCATTGTCAGCTGGTTACTATTGCTCATGCCAGCACCTTCTGAGGACCTTTTGAACTGAGAGCTGTAGCTTGTATGCAAGGGAGAAGGATTATCCATTGGCTCCATCCCACGTTGGTCAAGAAGTGTCCCTGTAAGTGTAGACATCCCGTGCTACCAGATTCCTGCCAGTTTCCCAGGCAACAGTGTTGGAGAAGCTCCTGAGCAAGGAGGGGTACTTGGTATAGGCCACTCTGAACCCAGTCACTGTCAGGTTATTCAGTGAGAAGTTGAGCTAAGTCTTCAGCAAAGGCTGGAAAGAGAAGCAGGGCTGAGAAGATCTGAAATAGTGCACAAGAAAGGTCTCTAATACTGGGGGAACTTTCCTTTAGAATTATAGAGTATTAACATGTGGGTTTTGGTAATAACAAGTAAATACAAGTAAAGAATTGATGCTTTTGAACTGTGGTGTTGGAGAAGACTCTTGAGAGTCCCTTGGACTGCAAGGAGATCCAACCAGTCCATTCTGAAGGAGATCAACCCTGGGATTTCTTTGGAAGGAATGATGCTAAAGCTGAAACTCCAGTACTTTGGCCACCTCATGCGAAGAGCTGACTCATTGGAAAAGACTCTGATGCTGGGAGGGATTGGGGGCAGGAGGAGAAGGGGACGACCGAGGATGAGATGGCTGGATGGCATCACTGACTCGATGGATGTGAGTCTGGGTGAACTCCGAGAGATGGTGATGAACAGGGAGGCCTGGCGTGCTGCGATTCATGGGGTCGCAAAGAGTCGGACACGACTGAGCGACTGAACTGAACTGAACTGAACTGAACATGTGGGTTTTGGTAATAACAAGTAAATACATGCTAATTTTTCTAAAATGGTATTAAAGCTATGAACCAATTTATTAGAATGAAAATATTTTTTAGGCCATCTAACTTTTTCCCTATTGTGTTACTATAAACACCAGTGTGCCTCACTGTTTTTTAATTTGAATTCTATTTTTATGGGTTACTTCTGATTTTATTATTAACGGTGCACAAAATCCAGATATTATTGATTCCTTCAAGCTCATTAATTATAAAAGTTTAGATTAATTTTTAAGTGGGATGTATCCATTTAATTATGTAAGTCTATATCTTTTAAGGGAGAATATTCATGAACAGATTCAGAAGACAGGATAACATCTAAATCAACAATGTTTTAATATTAAAAAGTAGCAGAAGTATTATCAGTTCCGATAGTTAATCAGGTTGCTAATTCAAATAGAGATATCAAGGTCTAGTGGAAAGAACAGTGGCCTTTGCGTCCGAAAGGTTGGGTTTTACTATGTGGTTTTGACTACTTAAAGAGTTGAGTGATCTGGACAAAGCAGTTCAAAGCATCTCTGAATCTCAGTTTTCTTCAGTTGAAAACATGAGTAAAACCATGGGTTTTTTTGGTGAGGATTTATATGAGACTACATACACTGAAATACGTAACATGGTGCCTAGCATATAGTAAGTATGCCATAAATATAGATGAAATTAAATCTGAAATGTATACCCAACTGAATATACCGATCCACCTACTGATATGTATGTTACCAGACCAGAGGCCATCTTTTTGAAATATCTGGTTCTTGTCATGGCTGGTTTCTTCATATCTTTTGAGTACTAGCCTAGAAAGATCTCTGACGGCTGTCATCAAGTACGACCTTCCCCATTTGAAGTATGTTAGTATCTCTAACGCCCTTCTAGAAAGGAAAAACCCTCAGAACACTTCAATCCTAACGACAGTGTTCTTTGTGGCAAGCAACAGAAATGGATGGCGATTAATTAAAGCAGAGAAAGTCTAGAATGTTGAGTAACTCGTGGAAAAGATGGGAAGTCTAAAGGATCAGAAAAGAAGCCACAGCCCATGGAAGCCAGGTAGCCAAAATGACACTGGAGGAAGAATCCAGTGAGGACTCACTGGCCAGCTCCTGGCACCACCACCGCAGGCACCGCGCACTGGAAGCCGTCCCTGGCTGCCCTGACTACACGCTGGTTGCTAGGAGGCGGGGAAGCACCACTGGCTTCTGCAGTGGACAGTGTGCTGCTTCCCACTGAGAATCAAACTTCGGGGAATTCTATGAACACTGGAAGAGGGTCTGGACGCTTAACAGTCAAAAAATGTTAACAATCAAAACATTTGAGTCTATCCCTTCTGATACCCAACATCTGCCCACACATTTTTATGTTTACACTTAAAAACGGGCTTCCCTGGTAGCTCAGTTGGTAAAGAATCCGCCTGCAATTTAGGAGACATTGGTTCAATTCCTAGGTGAGGAAGTTCCCCTGGAGAAGAGATAGCCTACCCACTCCAGTATTCTTGCGCTTCCCTGGTGGCTCAGACGGCAAAGAATCCGCCCACAATGCGGGGGACCTGGGTTCGATCCCTGGGTTGGGAAGATCCCCTGGGGGAAGACATGGCAAGCCACTCCAGTATTCTTGCCTGGAGAATCCCCATGGACAGAAGAGCTTGGCAGGCTATAGTCCATGGCGTCACAGAGTCAGACACGACTGAGCGACGAAGCACAGCACAGCACATACTTAAAAACCAGAATCCCCATGGACAGAGGAGCCTAGCGCACTACAGTTCATGGCATCTGGAGTCAGACATGACAGAGCGACTAAGCACAGCACAGTACATACTTAAAACCATTCCCAATAGCTGAGCTTTAATTAAAGTGCTACCAGGTGGCAGTAAGCCACAGCCAGTCCAGGAATAGATAAGGATCTAGCAACAGGACCCCTGGAATTCCTGACCAGCTATTAATCCAGAAGGAGAAGAGGGCAGCAGAAGATGAGGTGGTTGGGTATCATCTCGGATTCAGTGGACACTGTTGTTCATTCGCTCAGTCATGTCTGACTCTTTGGGACCCCATGGACCGCAACACTCCAGGTTTCGCTGTCCTTCACCATTTCCCTGAGCTTGCTCAAACTCATCCGGTTGTCATCCAGTTGTCTCGTTCAGTGGACGTAACTTGGGCAAATACCAGGAGAGAGTGAGAGACAGGGAGTCCTGGTGGGCTGCAGTCCATGAGGTCTCAAAGAGTCGGACATTACTTAGGGATGGAAAAAACAATACTTAAAAAATACATAATGCGCGTATCTTCCTTACATTCGAAAAATAACCCAGTTCTCTTCCATTTTAGAAGACAATCCAAAGTCTAATATTAGTTACGTTTTCCAGATTTAAGTTCAATGGGTTGTTCTTCTGTCTTGATATTATTCAGTCTGTGGACTGACTGTAAAGTTACCTGCCACCATCATGTCTAAATAAAATAGTAAAGGAAAAGGAAAGAAACAGAAAGCTAGTTAAAATCGTTAACTATATAAATGACACAGGAAGAAATGAGATCATTGAGGTTATAGACCTTATTTCTGAAATGAATCTTTTTCAACCCTAAATCTTAGAGGTTATTTTAGCACACTCTTAGAAAGCATCTGAGTTTCATGCCTTGAGCCCAGAGTTTAGGAATTTAAGCATGTTATTTTCTTACCTTAAGCAGTCTAGTGCCATTAAAAGTAGTCCTACCCTATAGTTTTTCATGCTGAGTTTACTGTTCTCCAAGAGTGGGAACCAGCTTTCTCAAAGCCTTGCTTTCATAGGAACTTAATGAAATGGTTGTATAATTTTTTTCTCTCCTTTCATTTCTTAATGTAGTAAATAGCACTATTTTTCAGAAAACCCAATCTTATATTCCTGAAATAAATCCAATTGGTGTGATGTATTATCCTTTTCATATTTCACTGGACTTGATTGGTAATATGGATTTGCATCTCTTGAGATGATGAAAGTTGGACCCTTTTCCTTTCTCTCATTATATTTGCCAAAATTTGATATTCAGTATAATACTAGCATCATAAAATAACTTGAGGAGTGTTTCCTGTATTCTCATAGTTTGCAAAAGATTGTAATTTTTAATTTCCTGAATATGTGATAAAAAGTCCTGTTAAAATTGTCTGGATCTGAAGATTTATTCGTAGGAAGATTTTAAACTATTACTTTAATTACCTTAGTCATATGAGATTATTTAGTTTTTCTCTTTATTTTTGAGCAAGAGTTGATAAGTTATATATTTTCTAGGAATTTTTCTTATTCCTTCTAATTTACTTGGAGATATTTTATTTTCCTTGTCAAACTTCTTAAGCTGTATCTTAATTCATTAGTGTTTAGGCTTTCATCCTTTTTTTTTAAAAAAATTAAAGTATAGTTGATTTACAATACTATATAGTTTCAGGTGTATAACAAAATGATTCCATTACATATACTATTTTTTTCAGATTACTTTTCATTATAGGTTATTATAAAATATTGAATATTGTTTCCTGTTTTATGTATTTTTTTTTGAAAGTCTTTCAGTCGTGTCCGACTCTTTGAGACCCCATGGACTTTATAGTTCATGGAATTCTCGAGGCCAGAATACTGGAGTGGGTGGCCTTTCCCTTCTCCAGGGGATATTCCCAACCCAGGGATCAAACCCAGCTCTCCTGCATTGCAGGTGGATTATTTACTAGCTGAGCCACCAAGGAAGCCCGTTTTCCTATGTTATACCTTGTTGCTTATTTATTTTATATATGGTTTTGTGTATCTGTTAATCCCATATTCCCAAATTATCCCCCTCCTTTTCTTTCCTTTTTGGTAACCATAAGTTTGTTTTCTATGACTGAGTTTGCTTCTGTTTTGTAAATAGATTCATTTGTATTATTTTTAGATTCCATGTATAGGTGATATCTATAATATTTGTCTTTCTCTGATTTTACCTAGTATTATAAGCTCTAAGTTCTTCCATGTTGCTGCAAATGGCATTATTTCATTCTTTTTTATGACTAATAGTCCATCATGTCTATATGTATATATAGTACTTCTTTATCCATTCATCTGTTGATGGACATTTAAGTTGCTCCCATGTCTTGGCTATTGTAAAGAGTGCTGCTATAATCATTGGGGTGCCTGTATCTTTTTGCTTTAGAATTTTTATCTTTTCTGAATATATGCCCAGGAGTAGGACTACTAGATAATATGGTAGCTCTATTTTTAATTTAAGAAACCTCCATACTGTTCTCCACAGGGGTTGTACTAATTTACATTCCCACTAACAGTGTAGGAGGATTCTCTTTTCTCTACACCCTCCCCAGCATTTATTATTTGTAGACTTTTTGATGATAGTCATTCAGACGTGAGTGTGGTGCATTATAGTTTTGATTTGCATTTCTCTAATAATTAGTGATATTGAGCATCTTTTCATGTGCATGTTTGTCAACTGTATATTTTCTTTGGAGAAATGTCTATTTAGATCCTCTACCCGTTTTTTGATTGGGTTATGCTTTTGTTTTGTTTTTGATGTTGAGGTGTATGAGGTATTTCTATATTTTGGAAATTAACCCCATATTGGGTACATCATTTGCAACTCTTTTCTCCCAATTTGTAGTTTGTTTTTTTTTTTTTCATTTTATTTATGGTCTCTTTTGCTATGCAAAAGCCTTTAACTTTGATTAGGTCCCATTTGCTTATTTTTGCTTTTATGTCTTTTGCCTTGGGAGGCAGATCTAAGAAAATATTGCTACAATTTATGTCAGAGAATGTTTTTAGGCTTTCATCTTTTTTCATGTAAACATTTAAGGCTCTAAGTTTCCCTCCATATATATATTCTAGCTGTGTTGGACAGGCTTTGATATCTTTATTATTGTTTTCTTTTAAATACTTTAGCTTCCTTTATGATTTAATTTTAGGTTTTGAGTTATTTAGAGGTGGCTTTATTAGCATCCAAATGTGCATGTGTATGTGTGTGTATTCATCCTGTTACTGATATACAGCTTAATATAATTGTGGCCAGAGAATGCATTCTGATTAGTTTTAATCCTGTGAACTTTTGCTTCAGTCACTGATCTATCTATTAGAATGGTTATTCAGTGTCAGGTGGCTCCATGTTAAAGAATCTGCCTGCCAGTGCAGGAGGTGCAGGTTTGATCCCTGGGGCGGGACAATCCCCTGGAGAAGGAAATGGCAACTCACTCCAGTATTCTTGCCGGGGAAATACCAATGGACAGAGAAACCTGGTGGGCTACAGTTCATGGGGTCGCGAAAGAGTTGTATACAACTTAGCATACATTTCTTAGTGATTAAACAAAACAAGTATGTAACAAGCACTGTTAAGGTACCAATATTTCAGCCATAAATGAGACAGATCAAAGTCCCAGTCCTCATGGGTTCTATGGAGTGACACAGACAATAAACAAACCTGATTATTAAGTAAACTGTAGTGTATTAGAGATGGAGTGCTAAAAAAAATACAGTAGGGAAAGGTATTTTAAAATGTCTTTAAAATTTTATTTTACATAGAAGGGTCAGCTAAGGCCTCACTTCAGGTGACATGTAGGACTTAAAGGAAGTGAAAGGAGCGGTATGCAAAGATCTAGTGAAAGAACAATTTCAGTGGCCCTGAGGTAAACATTTCCTGACAAAGGTCCATCTAGTCAAAGCTATGGGTTTTCCAGTAGTCATGTATGGATGTGAGAGTTGGACTATAAAGAAAGCTGAGTGCTGAAGAATTGACGCTTTTGAACTGTGGTGTTGGAGAAAACTCTTGAGAGTCCCTTGGACAGAAAGGAGACTGAACGAGTCTATCCTAAAGGAAGTCAGTCCTGAATATTCACTGGAAGGACTGATGCTGAAGCTGAAGCTCCAATACTTTTGTCACCTGATGTGAAGCACTGACTCCTTGGAAAACACCCTGCTGCTGGGAAAGATTGAAGGCAGGAGGAGAAGGGGACGACAGAGGATGAGATGGTTGGATGGCATCACTGACTCGAAGGATATGAGTTTGAGTAAGCTCTGGGAGTTGGTGATGGACAGAGAAGCCTGGCATGCTGCAGTCTATGGGGTCACCAAGAGTTGGACATGACTGAGCAACTGAACTGAACTGAGGTAAACACGTTCCTGCATATTCAAGAAACATTGGGGAGATCACTGTAGTGAGAGCTGAATGAGCCAGGGGAAAACAGAAGAAGCGATTAGAGAGATAGTAGGGGGCTACATCGCACAAGGCCTTGTGGTAAACAGAATAACGTCCTTCTCCCCACCAAAGATGCCTACTTCCTAACTCCTAGAGCCCATGGATATGTTGCTTTACATGGCAAAGGGGAATTATGGTTGCAGATAGAGATAAGATCTCTCTTCAACTGAACTGGAGATGAGGAGATTATGCAAGTGGGCCCACTCGAATCACAAGAGTCCTTAAGTGTGGAGGGAAGCAGGAAAGAGAGTCAGAGGGATGGCAGTGAGAGAAGGTGAGAAGGTCTATTTTGATGGCTCTGAAGATGGAGGAAGGGGGCCATGAGCCATGGAAAACAGGTAGACTCTAGAAGCTGACGAGGTAGGGGAATGGATTCTCCTTTAACAGAGGCAGCTCTGCTGCCCTCTGTAGATGAGAAAGCTACCATACAAGACTTTGGACTTTTGACCTCAGAACTACTGGATAATAATTTGTGTGATTTCATGCCATTATGTTTACATTGATTTGTTACAGCAGCAATAAGAATCTAACACAAGCACTTTTGTTTATAGCAAGGACTTGTACTTTCACTCTCAGTGAGACAGGAAGCCATTGGCAGGACTTGGGTCGAGGAGTGACTTGACCTGACCTAATTAGGGTCACTCTGGATGCTCTGTTGAGAATAGCACCTACTATTAATAGAAAATTCCTTCTTTCTTCTAGATTTTAGCTTGACTTTTCTATATTTTATTGAGAGCTCATCAATTTATGTAAGATTAAAAAAATAATTTCACATTTTTTGTAAGTCAAGGTCTCTCATCTATTTTGTTGTCAGCAATTAAAGTCTGATCTATACTTTAAACTTCTATGAAAAACTCATAGAATTTGAAAAACATAATATTATTGGTTGCTAATACCCCAATATATAGAATCAAGTGACAGGTTGAAACAGATTATTTTAGATTCATGAAAACTGGTAAAGAGAATTTGAAGAATACTTCAAAATTATTTTCCTTATAAGAAAGAGAATACAAAAAATTTTCAGATGTCGTAAAATGCTTCTTATGCTATTGCCCTTTCAAGTCCTAAAAATCCTAGTGGTTCTATTTAAAATTTGCCATTACAATGAATTAAATAGCACTGTTAAACTGAACCCTGCTCAGAGAATGACTTTGTCTACAAACAAATGTGTTCATACTAAAATAGTTTCAGGGGAAAGAGCTAACTTTTCCCAAGATGAATGAAGATGTGGAACTTCACTTTGGCAATACTCACCATAGTGATAGGGATTGGCTACAGTGAGGGCGTGGGGGGGCGGAGATGCTGTTTGCCCTCCTGAAGCAACAGTTAGAACTGGACATGGAACAATAGAGTGGTTCCAAATAGGAAAAGGAGTACGTCAAGGCTGTATATTCACCCTGCTTATTTAACTTATATGCAGAGTACATCATGAGAAACGCTGGGCTGGAAAAAGCACAAGCTGGAATCAAGATTGCCGGGAGAAATATCAATAACCTCAGATATGCAGATGATCAGACTTTAATTGCTGACAACAAAATAGATGAGAGACCTTGACTTACAAAAAATGTGAAATTATTTTTTCACAGAAAGTGAAAAAATCCTTATGGCAGAAAGTGAAGAGGAACTAAAAAGCCTCTTGATGAAAGTTCGAACTCCGGGAGCTGGTGATGGACAGGGAGGCCTGGAGTGCTCCGGTTCATGGGGTTGCAAGGAGTTGGACACGACTGATGGACGGAACTGAACTGAACTGAAGTCTTGTATAGCAAGCATTAACAGAGGCGTAGGCAAAAACAGATATAAGAAAGACTAACCTGTCTATCTAAGTTATAAATTGATCCAAAATTTGAGCAGGGTGTTTTAAAATAATAAATGATCTATTTGTGTCTTAACATACAATAGACACTTGTTAGTTTGCTTGTTGCTTTATTCTAATGATTCCACTATTATCTTCTCTACTCCTTTATTATTATTTCAGAGACTTTACTGTCTCTTCTCAAAGGGGAATGGGGAAGAGTTCCTCTCAAACTTTACTTTTAAAAGGATCAGGCTCATAAGAAAAGAACTAAACAGTGCCATTTGCAGCAACATGGATGTACCTAGAGATTGTCTACTGAGGGAAGGAAATCAGAGAAAGACAAATATCACATGATATTACTTACAGGGAAAGTGAAAGTTGCTCAGTTGTATCTGACTTTTTTTGACCCCCTGGAACTGTAGCCTGCCAGGCTTCTCTGTCCATGCAATTCTCTTGGCCAGGATACTGGAGTGGGTGGTGTATCCCTTCTCTCGGGGATCTTCCCAACCCAGGAATCGAACCAGGGTCTCCTGAATTGCAGGCAGACTCTTTACCAGCTGAGCTGCCAGAGAAGTGCTTCACTTATATGTGGAATCTAAAAAAAAGTGTACAAATGAATTTATTTACAAAATAGAAATAGAATCACAGATGTAGAAACAAACTTATGGTTGCCAGGGGGAAAGTAGGGAGGCGGGATAAACTGGGAGATTCGAAATGACATATAAACACTACTGTACTTAAAATAGGTAACAAATAAGGACCTACCTTATAGACAGGGAGCTCTACTCAATACTCTGTAATGGCCTATATGGGAAAAGAATCTAAAAAAGAGTGGAGATATATATATATATATACACATATATATATATGTATAACTGATTCACTTTGCTGTATAGCAGAAACTAATACAACATTGTAAATAAACTATACTCCAATACAAATTGGAAAAAAAAGGACCAGGCTCTGCTCTAGACTATATGGTTATAAGCACTGAGGTTAAAATAATTACAGAATGAGTTACTGGCTCAAACAAGGATCAAAAAGAAATTTTCTAACTTTATGAATGATATTCTTATAAAATATTCCATAGACATTCTCAAAACATAAATTAACCTTTAATTACATACATGAATGGAGAGGGATAGGTGGTATTAATAATTTAAAATAGCTAATTAAAATAATTTATATTTAGCATTGTGAAGCCTTATAATTCCCTCCATAGTTTTTCTTTCCTAATTATGTTTCTCCTAAACTAATCATAAATTTAATTTTCTCTTCTTGAATGCAGAGTAACTGACTGTGGAAAGAGATGGTCTCGCATTTTGATGGGTGGAGAAAAACTGGTGTAGGACTAAAATTTGAATTTGGATAACTCCTTTTTAAATATTGACACATTGACTGTGTTAGAAGGTCATCAGCGTTTTTTTTAAGATTTTGTTTTTTTTTTTAATGTGGACCATTTTTAAGGTCTTTATTGAATTTGTTATGACATTGCTTCTGTTGTTTTATGTTTGGGTCTTTTGGTCATGAGGCACGTGACATCTTAGCTCCCCAATCAGGGATTGAACCTACACTCCCTGCATTTGAAGGCAAAGTCCCAACCACTGTAAGAAGACCACCAGGGAAGACTAGGTCATCAGTGGTTTTGATCCAAGATTAATATTCACTATAACAGAGTCCCTTGCCCCAGTTGTTTCTCTCTGCATTTCTTCCTTGGTCAGATAGAACAACCCCAGCCCCTCCAGAGGTGAGGGTGGTGCTTGTTTTATTCAAGTTTTACAGCTATTCCTGTGCTGGTGGGTGGTGGCGGTAGTGGGAGGAATGTTGGGGAGGCAACATCAGTGTACCCCACAAATAGCTTTAAGACATTATGGTGGATATAAATTTCTTTAGATGTTGGTCTATAAAGAGAGAAAAGAGAGACTCTGTGGTGTGGTTGAAAACTTCTGGGTTGGTTCTGGCTCTGCCCATTGGTGTCCATTGATCTTTTGGAGACTTAGTGTCTTAGTTGAGTGAAGAAGGGCTAATACTACTTGCCTTACATACTCCCTGGGGTTGCTGTGAAGATCAAATCAGACAATATATGTGTAAGCCCTTTGAAATTTATAAAGTCTTATACAAATGAAAGATGCTGTCTGTTGCTCTAGCACTCAGAATAATTAAGAGATTTAAAGAAATCCTACTGTGGTTATAAGGCAGACTAGGATAAGAGAGTTGGTAAAACTCATTACTAATAAAAATTTTACTCAGAGCACATGCCAGGAGTATAAGCTCTGTGAATTAAATAGCACAGTTTTTTTCTTTGTTTCCTGTGAGAGTGTCCTTTTGAATGCCTCTGTGCAGCAATTGGAGTTTCCAGTACTCCGATCTGCTTCCTTTGAGTCCACCATCTACCATCTGCCCCCATGCTTCTGGGCAGCCAGATTGCCTCCTGAAATCTGATCAGTCCCAGTCTCACTTCAGAAGCCACGCTTCTTTTTCAATTAGAAGGACTGTTCCACTGAACTGTGAGCTCTCTATCCTCTCAGTAACACAGCAGCTCCTGTTTGGGAAGGCAGAAGTGCACTATGGTGACAAAGAGGCAGGACAGCTCTTTCTGTGCTGATTCATGACACTGTAGATGTATCCCAAGAGCAACTGGAAGCCTTGTAAGGGTAAGGGTCATATATTTTGTGTTCAGCCTTCAACCCAGTGCCTTCCACAGTATACTCAGTAAATATTTACTGAATTGCTAAAAAAAGTGTATCATATCAGGTAACTTGCTTTTTCAAGGCTTTTCAGCCTCAATTACTAGCTTATTTAATTATAGAATAAGTATTCTATCTCTGTATTTAAATGTAGGATTATTGTGAAGCAAAATTCTGCCCCAAGTAACACCTTGCTCTTCTCCTTATATTACTGACTCTTACCCTACTTGGGGCTAGGTTAGAATGTAGGAATAGGTACAAGACAAAGTCAGGAACTGAACTGGACAGATTAAAAAGAAATCTAGTCCTTACTCTGGAGTTTAAAAGAATGAACCAAGTGATGAAATATTTAAAATATTAGATTTCTGTTAATATAAAAAATTCTACACTGTCATATCATTCATTTCTTGCCATTAGAGATCTAGCCATGGATTCTAGCAAACTGGAAATAGCAAAATGGAGGCATTTAAAATTAATAAACAAACTGTAACTTTTCAAGGTATTCTTGTTAAGTGATTGGCATTTCTTAATGTGGTTCTTTTTTAAACTTGAAATTGTAATAGCAACATTTTCAGAAAAGAAAAAATGCATCCCTAATTCCACCATCTTGATACTATTTTAATTTTTATGTATGTCTCCCAATCTTTTTCCACATGTATAGGCATTTTTTTTTTTTAATTTTTGTCTTTCTTCTGTGCATACTATTTTCATTTCTGAGTTGTCCTGGGAGGATTGCATCTGCCAGATGGGGGCTCAGAATTTCTGAATGGCTCCAAGAATTCTAATATATGCTGCTGTAGAAATTAACAAGGACAGTCTGACATTACAGAGGGCGGTATGTATGTCCTCAAATCTAGAAGGCTTGGATAAGAGACTGAAGTAGAATGGGACTATGGGCTTTAAGAAAGAGAGCAGCAACTTCATTGTCAGAGAAATGAAGATAAGGTTTTATAAGGAAAGATGTAGGTAGATATTTCAGTAAAATAATTTCAGATGTCATGAAGGTCTCTCTTCCCACCCAACCAAAACAAGAAACAAAAAAATAGAAACCCAACCAAAGTAATCAACTATCACAACAAAAACATCTCTAGTTAACATGAAAATAAAAATTTCTAGTTTTACTACTCAACAAATACTTAAAATTAGTTTAAGAAAGCAAAAAGATTTAAAACGAAAATTTTAAATACTGTTAAGTTGACCTAAGTCTTCCATGGTACAGCCCCTACGCTCCTTTGAAGGAAGAAAGGGGTAGTTAGAAAAATAAAAGATATAGGACAAACTTCATCGACTCTTAACTTTGCCAGGGTCAGGGTTTTTTTTTTTTTTGACTATTTAGGCAAAAAAAAGGACTGGGAGAAAGTGAAAGGGCGAAACAGAAATCTGAAAAGAATCTTGGCGGTGGGGACGCAGGCTGTGGTGAAGTGCCTCGTGGAGCTCTCTGGGGTTCAGGACTTTCACCACGAGTCCGGGAAGTGGATCCGGGCAGGAGAGGGGCCCTGGCTGCCTGCGAGGAGGACGCCCGCCTTCGGGCCCGGCGCTCGCGGAGGCGTGCGGGGAGCGGGCGTTTCAGCTCACAGGTGGCCAGAGCCGCGCCAGCTGCGCGCCGCGCCCGCTCCGCGGGTGGGCCGCCAGGCGTCGCGCCGGAGCCGCGGTTGCCCGGGAGACCGAGAGGGGCGAGTGGGCGGCGCTGAGCCGAGCCGCAGCCCGGCTGCCGCCCGAGTAGCCGGGCGAGAGTTGGGGGGGAGTGGCTGTCCCCAGGCGGCGCGAGGGGCCGGCGGGTCCTGGGGCAGTGCGAGGTGGCCGTGGCGCCGCGGGGCGAGGCCGGCGAGCCCGGGAAGCACCTGCGCGCAGCTCAGCCTCTGCAGAGCCGGGCGGCGCGGGAGCCGCGCTTGCCTCGTCTGCAGGACCCATCGTCCCAGCCCCGCCGGGCGGACTGCGGCCAGGAGGATAGTCTGGGAGGTTCCGGCTGCCCCAAGAGCGCCGAGAGCCCGGCCCGCGCCTCGGCTGCTGCGACGAGGAGCCAGGCGGGCGGCGGGCGCGCTCCCCGCGGCCCCGGGATGACTTGTCGGGGCTCCCCTCTGGCGCCTCTGCTGCTCTTTTCTCTGCACGGTGAGTGGCCCCCCATCCTCTCCCCTCCCGGTGGGGCCAGGCGGGGCCGGCGGGCCGGGGAAGGCTGCCTCCCCGGGGCTGGTCCCGGGAACCCAACTTTCTCGGGGGCCATATTCGTGACTGTCGGCGAGGCTCGCGCTCGCACGCGGAGCCCTCTGCCAGCGCCCCGCACGGCTCCGTCTCAGGTGTTAGGATCCGAGAGGTGACTGCGCCCCCCGCCCGCTTACCGCTGGTCCTGAACTGGACTCCGACCGTGACCGCGCTCTTTGCCCCCTTTAGATAACGAACTCCCTTACTTTCTGGGTCCAGGGAGAAACGGGGTTTAGAATCGTTTCCGTTACCAGGCGGCTGCAGAACACTGGAAATGTTTTAAAAATAATTTGGAACACTTTAAGTTGCAGTTTTCACCAAATCTTTAAAGAGGATGTGTAGGTTATGACTGAAAATGTGATCTTTATTAAACAAACAAACAAACAAAACTTTACAGTAAGTACACTAGATTTGAAAACAATTTATTTTTTAATGGTCGAGCTTCTTCCCCAAGGAATTTAAGTCGACTTTACAAAAATACATAGAACATAGCCATATTAGAACAAAAGAAATAAACGTGTTTAACTTTCTTGTTAACTGTTTTCTAAAAATATCCATTAAAATTTTGATTTCTACTTAATCTTCTTAAATTTTACGTTCTATGACTAGCTGTCGTGTTGAGACCCTGTTTTCATTTTATACAAGTGACTTTGTGTGTGTGAGTTTCCTGTCCTGTGGAATCAAGTTTTCTGTTCCATTTAATTCATTGTTGAGATTTACTGAGATTTATTCTGAAAACTTTTATTTAAAAAGCGGGATAACTGGTTTATGGAGTTCTGTGGTTAATACTGTTTCTTTTTGAAGATACTAGTATGTTTCCCATAATTTTATAACCTTATTTGAACTGTTAATGTACCCATAGATCTTGAAGTAACTTAATTTTAGCCGACTTAAATTTGTACAGATTCAGTTTAAGGGAAGGGAGAAATACAAAACTTGCATATCTTTTCAGCGAGAGAAGGAAATGTTCAAAATTACAGATAACTTTTCAGGACCTCAATTGGTATATATTTGGTGATGATGTACAAAGTGACATTTGTATGTGCTTTATATAAACATGTGCTTCCCAATTAATTTTGTCTGGTCACTATTTTGAGAGGGCCAGTATTTTTCTCTGTCCTACTTTCTTTAAGCGTGAAATGAAATAGAGTAAGCGAACTTTTAAATAAACCCTCGAACACAACTGAAACTGTTTTAAATATTTCTGTTAAGAACAGCTGACTTTTTTGGTAAAAAATACATTGTTAGCCTTCATCTGTTACAATAAATGCCACCTCTTCTTGCGATTCAGTCAGTTTTTGTATGGTTGGGTTTTGAATTATTAGGCAGTACTTTTTAAAAGAGTTGGTGAAATTTGCAGAATCAGCCTTACAAGGTCATCTGATGTGTTTCTTTTCCTTCAGCAGAACTATTCCTAAACATACTGGGATGTTTTTAAAGACTTCCAAGGACATTTCAGCCTTTGTGATAATCTGTTTTGTAGAGGCACTTGTCACCCTCAAAAAACTGTGTTCATTTGTTCAACGAGTGTTTACTGAGCCTCCACTCTGGGCACTTGGGTGGGGCAGGATGGTGGTGGGAGACAAAGATGCACGAGTTTGTCCACCTTCTGTAAAAAATACGTTGTCCACCTCCTGCAAGGAGTTTGCAGTTTTCAGACAAGCTGCAAGCATGCACAAGTGAGTTATGATACAAGGAATATATATATATATATAAGTGCCATTTGTTGTTGGTGGTGGTGATATCAAGGGAGACTTCATGGAAAAGTCTTTTGATCTGGACTTTGAGTAGAGTTTGAATTGGCTGAGATGGGAGTGTTTGGTTTTCTAAGCCAAAGGAACAGCCTGGCTGTAGGATACTACGTGGAAAGTGCAGGGGCATATTCTGGAAAGGTCAGGCTTATAGCTGCTGGAGCAGGAGATATGTATGCAAAGCAGGAAGGGCTAAAAAGGTAATAAAAGGATGATAGAGAATGTTGAATATTGTCTTTAGGTTTTATTCAGTGGGCGATGGACAAGCCACTGATACTGTTTGCTTAAGAGGGGGAGGGGATGAGGATGAACAGCTGTTGAGTGCCCAGCATAACAGTCTCCAGGAGAGTACCTTGTCTTGACTGCATATTAAATTCTTGAACCAGACAATGGCAGTGTTGGCATGGATGGACTAGGGCCCATTCCTAGAATTTACATTGTGGAAGGAGGGGGAAAGGTGGATTTCAGGTGCAACAAAGTTGGTTCCATTACAGAGGGGCAGAAGGGAAATGGATGCCAGATAAATAACCATGATGGCCGTGGCCACTAAGTGGGAGAATGCACTTAAAACTCAACATTAAACTCAACATGTAACCAAAGGTAGAAATGGTCTTTTACATTTTTGAAAGAAAATTATTGTCAAGAAGTTTCTGTTTTTATTTTTATTTCGTTCTCTGTGGAGTAACTTCAAAGGCAATTTTATTTGAAAAGTTGACTTCTGTTGTGTTCTACCAGTGGGTTCAGTTCAGTTCAGTCACTCAGTCGTATCCTACTCTTTGCGACCCCATGGGCTGCAGCATGCCAGGCCTCCCTGTCCATCACCGACTCCCGGATGCCCTCCAACCATCTCATCCTCTGTCGTCCCCTTCTCCTCCCGCCTTCAATCTTTCCCAGCATCAGGGTCTTTTTAAATGAGTCAGCTCTTTGCATCAGGTGGCCAAAGTATTGGAGTTTCAGCTTCAGCATCAGTCCTTCAAATGAATATTTAGGACTGATCTCCTTTAGAATGGACTGATTGGATCTCCTTGCAGTCCAAGGGACTCTCAAGAGTCTTCTCCAACACCACAGTTCAAAAGCATCAATTCTTCGGCACTCAGCTTTCTTTATAGTCCAACTCACATCCGTACATGACTACTGGAAAAACCATAGCTTTGACTAAGTGGACTTTTGTTGACAAAGTAATGTCTCTGGTTTTTAATGTGCTGTCTAGGTTGGTCATAACTTTTCTTCCAAGGAACAAGTGTCTTTTAATTTCATAGCTGCAGTCACCATCTGCAGTGATTTAGGAGCCCCCCAAAATAAAGTCAGTCACTGTTTCCACTATTTTCCCATCTATTTGCCATGAAGTGATGGGACCGGCAAGGCTATGGTTTTTCCAGTAGTCATGTGTGGATGTGAGAGTTGGACTGTAAAGAAAGCTGAGCACCGAAGGATTGATGCTTTTGATCTGCGGTGTTGGAGAAGACTCTTGAGAGTCCCTTGGACTGCAAAAAGATCCAATCAGTTTGTCCTAAAGCAGATCAGTCCTGGGTGTTCACTGGAAGGACTGATGTTGAAGCTGAAACTCCAATACTTTGGCCACCTGATGTGAAGAGCTGACTCATTTGAAAAGACCCTGATGCTGGGAAAGATTGAGGGCAGGAGGAGAAGGGGATGACAGAGGATGAGATGGTTGGATGGCATCACCGATTCAATGGACATGAGTTTGGGTAAACTCTGGGAGTTGGTGATGGACAGGGAGGCCTGGCATGCTGTGGTCCATGGGGTCGCAAAGAGTTGGACACGACTGAGCAACTGAACTGAACTGATGGGACCGGATGCCATGATCTTCGTTTTCTGAATGTTGAGTTTTAAGCCAACTTTTTCACTCTCCTCTTTCACTTTCACCAAGAGGCTCTTTAGTTCTTCACTTTCTGCTGTAAATGTGGTGTCATCTGTGCGTATGAGGTTATTGATATTTCTCCTGGCAATCTGAATTCCAGCTTGTGCTTCATCCAGTCCAGCATTTCACATGATGTACTCTGCATATAAGTTAAATAAGCAGGGTGACAATATACAGCCTTGATGTACTCCTTTCCCGATGTGGAACCAGACCACGTGACCTGCTGCCTGAGAAATCTGTATGCAGGTCAAGAAGCAACAGTTAGAACTGGACATGGAACAATAGACTGGTTGCAAATTGGGAAAGGAGTACCAGTGGGTTAGGTATATCTAAAGTGTTTCTTGTATTATTTGTGGTTCCTTAAAATAGCAGGTAACTTTCCAGAATCTGGAGAAAATACATAAAAGACAACATGAAATGAAAACGAGAAGAATTATGAGCCTGAGTGTTAGCATTATGAAACATTTACTGTGAACTTCCACTGCCTAGCTTTAACTTAAATTATGGAACTTTTTGGAAGGATTCACTTTTTAGTAAAAATTTATAGTTTGACCTACATAAAAGGTGACAGCCACTGGGTGAAAATTTTAGAGAAATTAAGTTCAATATTCAACACAGACTACTCAGGAAGCAGTTTACATATTAAATCAGCAAGCGCTTCAGAAATGTTATGCTTAGAACTGTTGTCAGACCCAAGATAATGATGCAATGGGTAAAGACTTTTTCCCCCCAGCAACAGTATGTGGCACATTTTCAAATGTGTTTTCACACTTTGATAGTGGAAGCATTTATAATGAAAAGTCTCATTTGAATCTTCATACTTAAGCCATATGATTTAGTGTCAAACAAGGTAGTGTGCTGGTGCGCAAGATTCTTTAGTTGGTCTGAGTTATGCAGAACACCATTCTGGAAGTGAAAGTTGGGAAAATGGTGGCGCTCCCCTAAAATTCTCATCTGTAACTGGTTTATTTAGAAGAGGAACTCTGAGTCTGTGATCTACACCTGTGATATCAGTTTATATTTTGGGCAGTTTGAGGAAGGATTACTGACTTTTCTGGTAGTCTGATGATCTCAGGTGAACATGGGCTCCTCAATTTCCTCCTCCCTTGTTCGATGAGGACTCCCTGGCACTTACACATCTAACCCTGTGTTTTGAGAGCAGCTTCAGAACATCTGGAGGCTCTGAAATCCTCCCTTGATTGTACTTGGAGAGAAGCTAGTTTAAGAGAGGTTGTCAGTTCTTGGGTGGTATTCAACATGCCATCCGATTTGAGCTGATTTTGGTCTTAAAAGTGGAAAGTTAATTAGTTTACTTATTAGTTAAGCTGATCTTACTAAACTGGAAGGATTTCTTCCCATTCCAGTTTGGGTAATTGATTTCCTCTGTGCTTGGTTTCCTACCACGTAACAAGGACTGTAGTAGTAGTTTGCATCTGTGATGGTTTTAAAATTGCAGAAATGTGAAGTCAAAGAAAGAAAAATCTGGTTTCCTAATTTCATAAATCATAGACTCAGTCATTGGTCTGATATTGGTTCATTGTTTTCATTATTAGGTCCTATGTAGAATGCTATATTGGAGAAGGCAATGGCAACCCACTCCAGTACTCTTGCCTGGAAAATCCCATGGACAGAGGATCCTGGTGGGCTGCAGTCCATGGGGTCGCGAAGAGTCAGGCACGACTGAGCAACTTCCCTTTCACTTTTCACTTTCATGCATTGGAGAAGGACATGGCAACCCACTCCAGTGTTCTTGCCTGAAGAATCCTAGGGACGGGGGAGCCTGGTGGGCTGCCGTCTGTGGGGTCGCACAGAGTCGGACACGACTGAAGCGACTTAGCAGCAGCAGCAGAATGCTATATGGTGTGGTTCTGCCTCACTAATGTGTTATAGGGAGATCACGTTTTCATAAATATCATTAATTTTTTGTTTTTGTAGAACAAGATTAAACTAATGCAATTTACCAGTGTGAACAAGAAGTCTATTCAATAAAACATTCTTAGAAGTAGTCTACTTACTGGTTTCTCTTGATTTAGCATTTTCATCTTGAGAGAGGTAACAAACTGACAGATGAGATGCACACTTATTTAGAAGAGCATTGCCTGTGAAGAAGTTGAGGTCTCAGAAGTGCTGAGTTCAGGAAACTCTTGTATCACAGGAAGTTCTTTGGGAGACTCTTCAGAGAATTAGGTTAACACTGTTGTTTTTCAGTAGCTAAGTCATGTCTGACTCTTCGGGACCCCATGGACTGCAGCACGCCAGGCTTTCCTGTCCTTCACTTGGTTAACGTTAGTGGCTAAGAAAGATAGTGGGTCAGGGTTTAGGGTTGGGATGATGGTTAAAGTATAGTAGGTTTGTGGGAAATTCAAAATTTTTTGCATGGAGGATCACAACTATGTAATAATAATGCAATCTGACATTGTGAATGTAACTCTAATGTAATAGTGCCACTTCTGGGCCGTTCTTTCTTTCTTTTTTAAAATTTAGTTTTCTATTTTAATTAGAGGGTAATTACTTTACAGTATTGTGATGGCTTCTGCCATACATCAGCATGAAGTGGCCATAGGTGTACATGTGTCCCCTCTCTGCTGAATCCCCTCCCCCAGCCCTCCCCACCCCACCCTCCAGGCTGTTACGGAGTGCCTGCTTTGGTTGCCGGTGTCACACATCAGACTCGCAGTGGCTGTCTGTTTCACGTATGGTAATGTGTATGTTGCAGTGCTCTCCTCTCAAATCATCCCACCCTCTCCTCCTCCCACTGAAAGACATAAAGAAAGTCTGTTCTCTGTGTCTGTCTCCTTCACTGCCCTTCATAGAGGATCGTTGGTATTATCTTTCTCGATTCCATATATAAGCATTATTATACATTATTATACGTTATATATTGTCTTTCTCTTTCTGACTTACTTCACTCTGTATAAGAGGGTCCAGATTCATCCACCTCATTGGAACTGACTCAAATGCTTTCCTTTTTATAGGTGAGTAATATTCTGTTGTGTATATGTACCACAACTGTCTTATCCATTCATCTGCTATTGGACATCTAGGTTGCTTCCATGTCCTAGCTATTATAAACAGTGCTGCAATGAACATTGGGGTACATGTGTCTTTTTCAATTATGGTTTCCTCAGGGTATATGCCCAGTATGGGGTTGTTGGGCTGTATGGTAGTTTTATTCCTAGTTTTTAAAGGAATCTCCCTACTGTTCTCCATAGCGGTTGTAGCAGTTTGCATTCCTACCAATAGTATAAGAGGGTTCCCTTTTTTCCACACCCTGTCCAACATTTATTGTTTGTAGACTTTTTGATGATGGCCATTCTGACTGGTGTGAGATGATACCTCATTGTTGTTTTGATTTGCATTTCTCTAATAATGAACAATGTTGAGCATCTTTTCATGTGTTTATTAGCCATCTATAGGTCTTTTTTGGAGAAATGTCTGTTTAGGTCTTTTGCCCACTTTTTGATTGAGTCGTTTGCTTTTCTGGTATTGAGCTTCATGAGCTGCTTGTATATTTTGGAGATTAATTTTGACATTTCTTTTATTTGCTATTATCTTCTTCCATTCTGAGGGTTATCTTTCACCTTGCCTATAGTTTCCTTTGGGCTTCCCTGATGGCTCCCACGGTAAAGCGTCTGCCCTGGAGAAGGAAATGGCAATCCACTCCAGCACTCTTGCCTGGAAAATCCCATGGACGGAGGAGCCTGATAGGCTACAGTCCATGCGGTCGCAAAGAGTCGGACATGACTGAGTGACTTCACTTTATAGTTTCCTTCATTATGCAAAAGCTTTTAAGTTTAAGTAAGTCTCATTTGTTTATTTTTGTTTTTATTTCCCGTTACTCTAGGAAGTGGATCGTAGAGGATCTTGCAAAGTGTTGAAGACTGCATCAGTGGAAGCTTAAGCAATGTTCACATTTGTTTCCTCATTAATGTTGTTTCTTTTCTCTCTTTCCTTCCCATCTTCTTCTTCCATTTTGAAGAATGTTATGTTCTGTTAGTAGAGTCAGATTCTTCTTCAGTAAATAAATCTAGCTACTGGATATTGTAGTTACTTCAAGTTATTTTGTTTTACCTATTCCAGGATTGATATCAACAAATAAAACCCCCGTAGCCAACCAAGCAGACCCAGAAATCACCTTAGAAGCTACAATTGGTGGGCTCGTATGAGAGTTGTGGACCTGGTTCTACAGTTTCCCCTTGTTCCATGAGGTTAACCTTATCATATAATTGTGTATGTGTATATGTGTGTGTATACATTTTCCCTAAAAGACAGTACCATGCCTGGCATAGAGTAAGTGCTCAGTAAATAATTGTGACTGAATGAATGAGTGGTTACTAAAGCAGGTGGTACTCCTCTGTGCTTGGGGTGCCTGAAAAGCATGCTTTCTTCCTGTTAAAGAAAAATAATTTCTTTAAAATTTTCCTTAGGGATTTGGTTTGATTGTCAGCTTCAGCTGATCTTTAAACCTTGCTGTATGTTTTGTGAAATAGAGGTGAAAGAGTTCTGTTTTCACAGTCTTTTCAAATTCTGTGACTTTAGAAGTTTATGTAGAAATGCTGTATTTGTAGACCTTTTAAAATTTTGCTTCTTAGCTTCTCTTTAATCCTAAAACTTTGAAGTTGTCCATCTCAAGACTATTTTTTCTTCCCCTAAGGAATTTCTAAAGATTTTGCTCCATGTTCTGAAGAGTGATGTTGGAACCTTGGGAATCCATTTAGAACCTCGAAGTTTCCCATTTATATCACTGGTGTTCTTAGTCCTGAAGGCCTATATGTTGGAACTAGTCTCCCAAGAATGGAGATAATTAATTAACATCTCATATGGTCTAAGCTTCTTAGGTGGTAAAGAATCTGGCTGCCAACTTGGGAGAGGTGTGTTTGATCCCACAGCGGGGAGGATTCCCTGGAGGAGGAAATGGCAACCAACTTAAGTATTTTTGCCTGGAAAATCCTATGGACAGAGGAGCATGGTGGGCTACAGTCCATGGGGCCTCAAAGAGTTGGACGTGACTGAACACCTGAGCATGCACATGCATGGTTTAAGCCCTCTCTTCCCTTCCCCATGTCATGTGCATACAGCACTGCAGAAGCTTTTTAGGAAATAGGCGCATTAAACTCTGCCAGCCTCACATGGGAGGCATTATAACCCCTCCTGGTGGAGCTTGCTAGTTGTCCTTCCCTCTCATTCCCTTCCCTTCCCCTGAAGTCTGTGTACTTCAGGCCACAGTTTCTTCCTGCTGTGATTCATTCCTTTAGGTATCCTTTCAGTCTGCAGTGATGTTTATATCTCTCAAAATGTCCAAAGTTGTTTTCTAATTATAACTGCATCCTCAGCAATGTGCTTGCAAATGCTTTGATGTTAGCATCCTTTAAATTTAAGTATCATCAGTTTGAAGTCTCATTATACTATAATTGTTTCTTTGGACCAGGCACATCACTGTCAGCTCTACAACTTCTGTCAGCCCTCACTGATCAAGATCATTTGCCAGAACACAAAATTCGTGGCAAATGAAAAGGCTGAAGTGTAGTGAACATCACTTGTTGCAGAAGACATTCAAATCAGACTAGCTAGCTTTTGATGTTTTCATTGGTTAAGAAAGTTTATAGTACAGTTAACTTATGTGTATTGTCTGTGTGTAAATACAGATTGTTGTACTTGTTGGCCAAGACTTAAGACAGTATGAAGAACACGTGAAAAATGTGTTAACAGTACACTTCAAAGATTCTCAGACTTTTTGGTGTTAAAGATTATTGGGACCTTAAAGATTATTGAGGGCCAGAAGTGCTTTTGTTTATGTGGGTTATATCTGTCAGTATTTACCACGTGCTGTGCTTAGTTGCTCAGTGGTGTCTGTCTCTTTGTGACCCCGTGGACTATAGCCCACCAGGCTCCTCTGTCCGTGGTTTTCCAGGCAAGAATACTGGAGTGGGTTGCCATTTCCTACTCAGGGGATCTTCCCAACCCAGGGATTGAACCCACATCTCTTGTGTCTCCTGCACTGGCAGGCTTATTTACTACTAGCACCACCTGGGAAGCCCACAGATTTACCATATTGGAAGCCAAAAGTGAGAAAATAAAAAATATGTACTAATCAATTTACAAATAACAGTAATATATTCATTATATGTTGACATAATACATTTCCATGCATATATGGGTTTTTCTCAAGCCAAAAAATATTAGCAAGAAGAGTGGCATTGTTTTACATTTTTAGAAATGTCAGGCTCACTGGAAGACAGCTAGATTCTGTCTGTTTTTGTATTCAATTTATTATGATGTATTGGTTTGGTTGAACTACATGAAGAATATCTGGCCTCTTACAACTGTGTATTTGGAAAAGGAAGGAGTATGTTGATAGCATTTTCAGATAATTTTGTTTATTCTTTGATATTCCACCAAAACACTTAAATTGTAGTATCTAAAAGATTGGGCTTCCCAGGTGGCTCACTGGTAAAGAACCCACGTGCCAATGCGGGAGACACAAGAGACAGGGTTTGATTCCTGAGTCGAGACGATTTCCTGGAGGAGGAAATGGCAATCCACTCCAGTATTTTTGCCTGGAAAATTCCATGGACAGAGAAGCCTGATGGGCTACAGTCCATGGGGTCTCAAAGAGTCAGACACGACTTAGCAGCTGAGCACACATGCATCTTAAAGATTGGTTGTGGTGAAGATTCTGAAACCATGGCAGTAAACATTTCTTACTCTCTTATATTAAAGACCACTTTAATAGATTTTAGACATTGCACTTTAAATGGATCTTATACTCATGTGTTTTTTTTTTTTTTGTAACGTTATTCATTGATTTTTTGAAAAAATACTGGTTCACTGATGCAGATCTTACAGATGTTGACATGTATTGCATTTTATAAAATGTAAAAAGATAATCACGTTTAATACCACCATTGACCTCACCAGCACAGCCTTTTAGTGTTGGGAAACTGTTAAAGTTCACAATGGCAGATACAAGCTTTCCAAAATTTTAATATTTATTCAAGTTTTATCACTGGCAACAGATAGTTGTTGGTTACTTCCCTCAAAATGAGAGTCTTGCTTTGTTCCGTTTTGAGAAAATGTCATCCAGATTCCTAAGTCTGTCTGATTAGTCTGTGAGTTGTTCTTTCAAGTACAAGGGCTAATCCAGGGAAAAGCGGATGGTGGAGTTAGCCTTGAGCTCTAACTGCTGGCCCAGCACTTCTCCTTAGGACCCCACTTGACTCTGTAGCCGCATATGGGATTCCTGTTTCATGTTGCCCATTGGGTCACACAGAACACTAGGTGAGGATGCAATGAAACTGCTGTTGTTGCTTCACAAAGACATTTAAAAAAAACCTGGATTTCCTTTTTTAACCGTGTGTGACGGTGATCACTGCAGCCTTCTCCCACGGTTTCGTGACAGCGCCTTGACTTATGCCAAGGCGCCAACAGCTTCACCCACCACTGCTTCTGCACCATAAGTACAAATGTCAACTCGGGCAAAAAGAGAGATAATACTTTACCAGTACTAAGGAAAAAAGCTTTTACCTCTTGGACTTTCTGACAGGATCTTGGAGACCCCCATGGGTCTATGGACTAGTCTTGAAATGCTGGTATAGTGTAATGAGATGTTAGTATTTTTTTGTTTTTTTGAAAAAAGTTTTAGACACAAATAGCTTCACAATTATTCTATGTTATGGGGGATGGCATTAAATGGAGTATGTATGCATTTAAAAAAATAAATACTATACTGTAAAATTCTTTTTTTTTTTTTTTTTTTTTAATTTTATTTTTATTTTACTTTACAATATTACATGGTATCTTACCACATCTATTACATTATCCTTAGTGATCATTCGGTATTTCACAGCATGTATAATTTATTTAGCTGTTTCTCCATTATTGGATATTAATGTTTCTTATTTTTTTTATATTAACTATGTAGCAGACATCTTTGGACATGTAACCTATAAATCTGTGTAGAAATTTTTATCGTCTAGGTTGCCCAAAGTGAAATTTTTTGGTTGTACACGTTTAGCATCACATGAAAGTTTATGGGTTTGTAGAGAGAGACAGCTCAGATTTGAATTCTTGACTTGTCATTTATTTGTTCTGTGACTTTGGGAATGTTATTGATGTCCTGAGCTTGGGCATGATTATCTTGTAAAGCGGAAATAGCCTTCTCAGTGTGTTGAGAAGTACTAAATTAAATGAAATGACACATCTCTAAACTGTGTAGCATAGTACCTGGCAAGTAGAAAATGAAAATGCCTGGTTAGTGGCAGCTAGTCATAAGGATTGCTAAACCCCAGTTCGAGTCAGGAAGCAAGAGCCCTCACCAGGGTTATCAGTGGAGGTGTGACCTGGGACCCATCAAACTGCTAGCTCTCCAGGCCTGCTTGCTTTTGCAAAATGAGGGATTACGTGGTTAGGTGATCTCTTCTTTTCCAGCTCTGTGTCCTCATGGTTCTTTAACTTGGCTCCCAAGTATTGAGAGTATCGGCAATAAAATAAGCTGGAGAAAGCATATGGCTGTTGTTAACATGTTTATAAAGCTTTTCCTAAAATAGTTATTTGATTTACCTCGCCCTCTCCCCTATCAATTTAATAAGACTTTTTGGTGATACCTATTCTAGGAATTAAAACCATCTTCATCTGTTATAGAAAGATTATAAAAAGTGGTTTCAAATATAAAGAGTTATATTTTTAAATTAATTTCTGTTCACTTTAGCTCAGGCTATGTACATGCATCATTATTTTCCTAAATCCTTTGTAGCATAGATAGGTATTGTATGTGCCAGGAGAGGGTCAGTTGTGAACAGACTTAAGAAAAAACATTTTACCACAATCACTGTATCCTAGTCCTTTAACTTGATTTTTAGGACCTTTCTCTGCTTTTATCGCATAATGACTGCTCTTGGTCTAAGCTAGGCATTTGTTGTTATTCAGTCGCCGAGTCGTGTCCAATTCTTTGTGACCCCATGGACGGTAGCCCACCAGGCTCCGCTGTCCATGGGATTCCCCAGGCAAGAATACTGGAGTGGTTTGTCATTTCCTTCTCCATGGGTCTTCCTGACTCAGGGATTGAACCCACATCTCTTGCATTGTCATGTGAATTCTTTATCACCGAGCCACCAGGGTCTAAAATGTATCTGGACTTGTTTACATGATGTATATAGACGTTTTTGTAGTGCTGCTGTTGATTAAAAGTGAAAAGCTTGTGAGCTTTTAAAAACCATTGGGTTTTAGTCAAGGAGGCAGTGATGAAAGCTTTGGAGGGGTGTGGTTGGACATGTCTTAACTCTGACTTATGTCATTGATAGTGTTTCCCAGCTGTTCTTTGTGCATTTTCATGAAAGAGGATGTTTTTATACACAACCAGGTGGTCTCCCAAATGGACAGTTAGTCACATTGGCAGAACTTCCAAATAATTCTAAGATTTTGTAAACTCACTGCCCACTGTTTTCTTGATATGATTTGTTTTCAGATTAAATTTTTTCTGAAACTAAAACATGCTAGTAGAGAAGATTCTTAAGGTTTGTCCTGCAAAATAGTTATAGAAACTTAAACATGATTCATTGTCATAAAAATACTTGCTGAAAATGTGACTTTGAATTCTTGCTAATTTGTGATTTCATTGTCTTTAGAGCAAAGCATGTTTCAGTTGCCCGTTGATATCTACAGTTTCCATGTTAACATTTGTACTTCTTTGGACAAATAAATTGTGCTCTTCCCTCCTCCCTTCCTAGTTACTTTGGATTCACGTGGTTGAGTTGTCTTTCTCATTAGTAAGAAAGTGTAATGTTGTGAGCCACAGGGAGCTGGACCACTGAGGTCTCTTAGAGCCCTTTAATTCCATAATGTCCTTGATCTGACGAAGCCGCTCAGCAAATCTCTTCACAATTTCCATGACCAAGCCATCTGCCTGCATTGAAATAAATCAAATCTGCTTACTCCGTCAATGTCTAACGAGTTTTCTATAAACTGATGATGTTGACCATGAGCACGAAAATAATTTGCAATCTTGAGCACTTCCTCTTGAATTCTCACCCAAGATTCTCTTGACACAGTGGATGTTGGCCTGCCAGCTTTCTCTTTGACTTGAGTCAGAGTGTAATGGAGCTGTTCCCCCGCTCCCTGTGGTGTAGTTCACTTAGGGACAGTGAGTAAATTTCTTCTTCAGCTTTTCCACATCCAGGTTAAACTTCACAAAACCTGTACTTGCCCTTCTACTTTATATATACTTGCTATATAGAAACATACACACAGTTATCTAATTTTACATGTTGCAGTTTGCATGCACACACACACATTTATGTTTAATTCTCAGGCAGATTGATTTTGTATGTGGCCCAAGCTTCTGATATTGTCTGGACTTTGGACACTGTGGCAGCGTCACACTGGGCAAGTGTATAATCCCATGGCCTGTGCCTAGGCAAAAATAATAATAATAATAATGATATTTTTCACATCTGAGAACCACCAAATCTAAACCATTTCTTCTTAGTGTTCTTAATTTCTTGCTGTCCTTTCTTTCCTCACTACCTTCATTAATTTATATCCTTAAGTGTACATTATTCTGACACTTTTCTAGTGGGTCTTTATTTTGCCTTTCTTCTCTTTGATCCATCCTTTATTCTGTGCCAGGTTGATTTCCTGTGGAACACACTTTTCATTATATCCCTCCGTTCCTTCAATAGCAATAACAACTGCATAGTCTGAAAACCTTTGATACAGTCACTCATCCTTTTCCTTTATGTGAGCTAAGTTTACAGTAGCTTCCCACTTTCTTCTAACATGTTCCTGCTGCCTTTCTAAAATTCGTACTTTGTTCAGTCCACTGAGGAATAATGACATACATACTTATTTTGGGGATTATATTTCAAAGTTGTGAAAAGAGAGTAGTGACCAGGACTAAAATTTTTTAAACCATAATATACACAAAATACTTTGGCCACCTCATGTGAACAGTTGACTCATTGGAAAAGACTCTGATGCTGGGAGGGATTGGGGGCAGGAGGAGAAGGGGACGACAGAGGGGATGAGATGGCTGGATGGCATCACGGACTCGATGGACGTGAGTCTGAGTGAACTCTGGGAGTTGGTGATGGACAGGGAGGCCTGGCGTGCTGCGATTCATGGGGTCGCAAAGAGTCGGACACGACTGGGCAACTGAACTGAACTGAACTGATACACAAAATAGTGTAGTAACGTTGAGTAGTACTTAGTGAATTATCATGTCATATCATACTTAGGTAACCATCATCTAGATCCAAAGGCAGTGCACTGCCCACATCCAGTACCCCCCAGAGACCCTCTCAATCATCCTGCTGTTCCCTGTTCCCCCAAGGTAACCACTTTTTAAAAAATGTATTGAAACTATAGCTGGCTTACAATGTTGTATTAATTTCTCCCTACAGCAGTGTGATTGAGTTATGCATGTATATTCTTTTCATTATTCTTTTCTGTTGAGGTTTATCACAGGATGTTGACTGTACCTCCCTGTGCTATGCAGTAGGACCTTGTTGTTTATCCATCCTGTATTGGATAGTTTGCGTCTGTGAATTCCAAACTCTTGATCCTTCCATCTCCTTCTGTCCTCCCTCTCGGTAACTGCAAATCTGTTCTTTATGTCTGTGAGTCTGTTTCTTTGTTATAGATATGTTCATTTGTGTCATATTTGAGATTTTACATATAAGCGATGTCATATGGTATTTGTCTTTCTCTTTCTGACTTTGCTTAGTATGATAATCTCTGGATCCATCCATGTTGCTACAAGTGGCACGATTTCATTCTTTTCCATGACTGATACTCCATTGTATATACCTCATCTTCTTTACCTGTTTATCTCTTGATGGGCATTTAGGTTTTTTTCATGTCTTGGCTATTGTGAATAGTGCTGCTTTGAACATAGGGTTGCATGTATCTTTCCAAATTATAATTTTGTCTGGGAATATGCTCAGGCGTGGGATTGCTAGGTCGTAGAGCAGCTCTATTTTTAGTTTTTTGAGGTACCTCCACACTGTCTTCCATAGTGGTTGCACCAGTTTACATTCCCACCAACAGTGTAGGAAGGTTTCCTTTTTTCCATTTCTTCTCCAGCATTTACTATTTGTAGACTTTATAATGATGGCCGTTCTGATTGGTGTGAGGTGATACCTCATTGTATTATTGATTTGCATTTCTCTAATAATTAGCAATGATGAGCATCTTTTCATGTATCTATTGGCCATCAGTATAGCTTCTTTGGAAAAATGTCTGTTGAGGTCTTCTGCCCGTTTTTTGATTGAATTGTTTGGTGTTTTTGTTATCAGTTTGTATGGGCTGTTTGTATGTTTTGGAAATGAAGCCCTTGTTGGTCACATCATTTGCAGGTGTTTTCTCCCAGTCTGTAGGTTGTCTTTTTGTTGTTGTTGTTGTTAATGGTTTCCTTTGTTGTACAGAAGCTTATAAATTTGATTAGGTCCCATTTATTTTTGCTTTTATTTCTATTACTTTTGGAGTCAACAAAGGTAACCACTTTTTGACTTCTAATACCAGAAATTAGTCTGTTTTTAAAATTTATATAAGTAGAATAATTCTTATTCAGTATGTATTCCTTTGTGTCTGCCTTTGAAAATGCACCACTGGTTATGTGATTTATCCACACTGCTACATGTAGCTGTAATTTCTTCACCTCTGTTACAGTATAGCACTTCAGTGCATGAATAAACCACTATATGGATTTATCCATCCTACTGCTCATAGACGTTTGGGTGGTTTCTAGTTTTGACAATGAACAACACTGCTGTGAACATTCTTGTATGTGTCTTTGGACACATAATCAGAGTTAGGAATACACCTAAGAAACAAATTGCATGTATTCAGCCTTAGTAGGTACTGCCATTTTCCCAAAGTGACTGTGCTGATCTTTACACCCTCCTAGCAGTTTATCCATTTTCTCTGCATCCTGGTGAATATCAAGTATTGTCAACTTGTTTTACTTTAGTCATTCTGATGGGCAAATAAAGGTATCACACTTTATGTGTGCCTAGTTTGCAGGTATTTTGTACTTGGGTTGATTACTAATGAGGTTGCCCACCTTTTCTCCTTCTCACTGGCCATTTAGGTATCTTCTTTTGTGAACTGTCTGTTCAAGTCTTTTGCCAGTAAAAAAAAAAACAGTTTTATTGAGATATAATTAGCATACCATATTTTTCACTTGTTTAAATTATGCAGTGATTTTTGGTGTATTACATTGGTAATTTTTAGGAATTATGGTAAAATGTTACATAAAATTAGCCATTTTAAATTGCCAACATCTGTTGGATCATAGAAAAAGCAAGGGAATTCCAGAAAAACTTATGCTTCATTGACTATGCTAAAGCGTTTGACTCTAGATCACAACAAACTGTGGAAAATTCTTAAAGAGATGGGAATATCTGACCACCTTCAGTTCAATTCAGTTCAATTGCTCAGTCGTGTCCGACTCTTTGCAACCCCATGAATTGCAGCACCAGGCCTCCCTGTCCATCACCAACTCCCAGAGTTCACTCAAACTCACATCCATCAAGTCGGTGATGCCATCCAGCCATTTCATCCTCTGTTGTCCCCTTCTCCTCCTGACCCCAACCCCTCCCAGCATCAGAGTCTTTTCCAATGAGTCAACTCTTCGCATGAGGTGGCCAAAGTACTGGAGTTTCAGCTTTAGCATCATTCCTTCCAAAGAAATCCCAGAACTAATCTCCTTCAGAATAGACTGGTTGGATCTCCTTGCAGTCCAAGGGACTCTCCAGAGTCTTCTCCAACACTACAGTTCAAAAGCATCAATTCTTCGGCGATCAGCCTTCTTCACAGTCCAACTCTCACATCCATTCATGACTACTGGAAAAGCCATAACCTTGACTAGATGGACCTTTGTTGGCAAAGTAATGTCTCTGCTTTTGAATATGCTATCTAGGTTGGTCATAACTTTCCTTCCAAGGAGTACGCGTCTTTTAATTTCATGGCTGCAATCACCATCTGCAGTGATTTTGGAGCCCAAAAAATAAAGTCTGACACTGTTTCCACCGTTTCCCCATCTATTTGTCATGAAGTGATGGGACTAGATGCCATGATCTTCGTTTTCTTAATGTTGAGCTTCGTATCCTGATAAACCTGTTTGCAGGCCAAGAAGCAACAGTTAAAATGGGTTCCAAATTGGGAAAGGAGTACATTAAGGCTGTGTATTGTCACCCTGCTTATTTAACTTATATGCAGAGTACACCATGCAAAATGCTGGACTGGATGAAGCACAAACTGGAATCAAGATTACTGGGAGAAATCTCAACAACCTCAGATATGCAGATGATTCCACTCACATGGCAGAAAGTGAAGAGGAATTAAAGGGCATCTTGATGAAAGTGAAAGAGGAGAGTGAAAAGGCTGGCATAAAACTCAACATTCAAAAAGTGAAGATCATGGCATCTGGTCCCATCACTTCATGGCAAATAGATGAGGAAACAGTGACAGACTTTATTTTCTTGGGCTCCAAAATTGCTCTGTATGGTGTCTGCAGCATGAAATTAAAAGACACTTGCTCCTTGGAAGAAAAGCTATGAAAAACCTAGACAGCATATGAAAAAGCAGAGACATCACTTTGCCAGCAAAGGTCCATATAGTCAAAGCTATGGTTTTTCCAGTAATCATGTCTGGATGTGAGAGTTGGACCACAAAGATGTCTGAGCACTGAAGAATTGATGTTTTCAAATTCTTCTCCAGAATTGGTGCTGGAGACTCTTGAGAGTCCTTTGGACAGCAAGGAGATCAAACCAGTCAATCCTAAAGGAGATCAACCCTGAATATTCATTGGAAGGACTGATGCTGAAGCTCCAGTACTTGGCCACATGATGCTAACTCATTGGAAAAGACCCTGATGCTGGGAAAGATTGAGGATAGAAGGAGAAGGGGACTACAGAGGCTGAGATGGTTGGATGACATCACCGACTCAATGGGCATGAGTTTGAGCAAATTCTAGGAGATAGTGAAGGACAGGGAAGCCTGGCATGCTGCAGTCCATGGGGTTGCAAAGAATAGGACACAACTAAGTGACTGAGCAATAGCAAACCATCTTGCTATTCAGTGTGCAATTCAGTGGCATTAAGCACTTTCACAGTATCATACAACCATCATCACTGTCTATTTCTAAAACATTTTTATCATCCCAAACAGAAATTCAGTAAATATTAAGTAATAGCTGCCTGTTCCTGCTTCCCCCAGGCCCTGGTAACATCTGATCTATTTAGATATCTTTTAATTTGCCTATTCTAGGTATCTCATGTAGGTGGCTGCTGTTGCTGCTGCTGCTGCTAAGTCGCTTCAGTCGTGTCCGACTCTGTGCGACCCCATAGACGGCAGCCCACTAGGCTCCCCCATCTCTGGGATTCTCCAGGCAAGAACACTGGAATGGGTTGCCATTTCCTTCTCCAATGCATGAAAGTGAAAAATGAAAGTAAAGTTGCTCAGTCGTGTCCGACTTCATGACCCCAGGGACTGCAGCCTACCAGGCTCCTCCATCCATGGGATTTTCCAGGCAAGAGTACTGGAGTGGGTTGCCATTGCCTTCTCCGCATATAGGTGGAGTCATACAGTATTTATCCTTCTGTGACTTTCTTCACTTAGCATGATTTCAGGGTTCATCCATGTTGCAGCAGGTATCAGAACTTCATTCCTTTTAAGGCCTGAGTATTTCATTGTTATATATATGCTACTTTTGTTTATTTACCTTTTGACAAACCTCTGGGTGTTTGCCAGTTTTTAAACTTTGAAAGTCTGTGTGTCTTTTTTTCCCCTTGATTTGTATAGGTTTAAAAAAATATGTTTGCTGAAATACAGGCACTTTATTGGTTATATGGGTCACAAAATCTTTTAACTGTGACTTGCCTTTTCACCTTCATACTTTAGTGTCTTTTAAAGAACAGTTCTTAATTGTAATTTATTTGGTTTTGACACTTTTTTCTTTTTGACTAGCACTTTTTGTGTCTTGGCTAAGATATCTTTGCCTGTGATCTTTTAAAAGCTGTATTGTTTATCTTTTATATTTTGACCTGTAGTTCCCTTGAAATTGGTTTTTTACATGTGTGATGAGAATTGGGAGTCAAGGACTAAAGCTTACTTTTTGTGGTACTTTACTTTTTTACTTTTATGTTTAGTCTTCTGGGTTAAATAGGTGCTTTGAGTTGGTCTTATATTTCATTTTATCTTCAGGAGCTAGCGTATTGCCTTGTACCTAATAAGAGGTAAGTAAATGCTTATTAATAATGGTCAGGTTGTAAAGGCCCATTTCCCAAAAGACACATAGGGACCCATACAGAACAGTATGAAATGTAACTTTCTTCTTAAATTGTTTAGTTGCTAAATCATGTCTGACTCTTTTGTGATCCCATGGACTATAGCCTGCCCAGTTCCACTGTTGTGGGATTTCCAAGGCAAGAATCCTGAAGTGGGTTGCCATTTCCCTCTCCAGGGGATCTTCCTGACCCAGGGATCGAACCCACATCTCCTGCAGACAGGCAGGTTCTTTGCCACCAAGCCACAAAGGAAGCCCACTTCTTCTTAAATAGCATTCATATATTAATTTCCTCTTTGTAGCATTAATTTCTTCTCAGCGTTTTTTGGAGACCTATCTCCCTCTTCCTCCTCTGTTGCCATTGCTATCTTTGCTATCATCATCCTTCTCCTTCATTAATACCATCCTCAACAGCTGGAACTGAAGTTGAGTTCTAAATCTCGCAATCTTAATTTCCCCATTATGTAGTACTCTCCTTTTAAGGTATTAATTTTAGTTTTATAATAGTATTTTATATTGTTGAGTACCTTGCATCATAACAACATCACCTTCCATTTGTTCTGTTCCAGGAATTTTAATCCATGGCCCAAAAATCATTTTCAGAGATGTCACAGAAATTTTTGTGTTGTGTTTGGTATTCTCAGTGAGAATATCTCAGCCTTTAAAAGTTTATTCTTTAATTTTCCAATAAACTGTTCATAAGCCCATTCTATATACACCACTGTACTTAGGCATTGTGGGTCATACAGAGTATTCGATATGGTACCTGGTCTTAAAGAACCTAACACACGTGTTCAGTTCACTTTAGTCGCTCAGTCGTGTCGGACTCTCTGTGACCTCATGGACTGCAGCACACCAGGCCTCCCTGTCCATCACCAACTCCCGGAGTTTACTCAAACTCATGTCTATTGAGTTGGTAATGCCATCCAACCATCTCATCCTCTGTCATCCCCTTCTCCTCCCGTCTTCAATCTTTCCCAGCATCAGGTTCTTTTCAAATGAGTCAGTTCCTTGCATCAGGTGACCAAAGTATTGGAGTGTCAGCTTCAACATCAGTCCTTCCAGTGAATATTCAGGACTGATTTCCTTTATGATGGACTGGTAGCTATGGTTAGAATCGTAAGCACAATTACAACTTGGAGATTTATGTGAATCAGAAAAGGAATAATTGTGGGACACGTCAGAATCAGGGGAGGAACTGAAGTGCAGATATGTATTAAAGTGTTAAGTGGAAGAAGATAGAGGCCATGTGCACTGCCCATCTGGTCTTCATCCCAGTTGATGAGGCAGAACACCTTTGTTTTTTCTGTACTCAGCAGTTTTTAAAGAGAAAAACAAAGGAAAAAACAGGCTTATTATGGTTCAGGCATCTGAGGATAGAAAGATTAAAAAGTATACAGTCTAGCCTTTAGGACTCCGTGAGTTTAGTCTAAAAGACAACATGATTGAGCTCATTATTATTGAATTCATTACATTAATGATATGAGTGCAGTCTTGTCTTCTTCTCAGTCCTCATTGTTGTTTTGACAAACCAAGTCATTTTCCTAGGTGGTGTGGTTCTTGGGGTTTGCCAGCTCTGCAGCCAGTGACTTTCAGCATGCACTGGAGTGATGGCTTGGAGGCTTTGGCAGAAGGCAGGTGGCCTCTGAGGCGGTGGTCCTGGTCCCCAGGGGCCTGCATGAAATGTGAGAGAGACCTGGTAGTGCTTGTGCATCCTGGCGAGGGGACCATAGAGGTCCTCAGTTAGAATGAAGAGATCTGCATGTGCAGGAATTTCAGCATCAGAGACAAGTGGCCAGTACCCCTGTAAGGATGGGAACCAGCACATACCCAATACTGTTCCGCATTCAGCATGACCACTGGAAAAACACCCCGCAGAGCACCAGTCTTAACCTGCTACTCCTAGACTAATAAGTGGTGAGTTAAGATACTTTATGGGAGAGCGGCCAGTAAAGACACAGAGGACTTTGTGTGGCTATGAGGGTCAGCTCTCTTCTCTGCCATGGGGTAGTTTGAGAACTCTCTCCTTCATGCAGTCAGATAGCATCTTGAAGAAAAGCAGGATGAGGGGAAGGAAATCTAAAAGACTGAGTATTTATGTGAGCCGTCTAAAAGAGACACCTGTAAGATTATTTAAAGAAGTTGTTCAGATTATTGGATCAGCCTTAGACGAGTAGATTGCGCTCAATTTGGTTATTCCCTTCATGCCCACTATCCATCCTGTTTTGGGGTGAGTTGTTGTGCGGTGAGAAGTGGTAAGAAGATCATATCAGTTTGAGAGAAAAAAGACTTTTTTTTTTTTGCATATGCTTGTTTATTAACAAAGAAATACAAATTTACTTATTGCTGTCCTCTTGATAACATTAGGTTTAGATGCGTGGCCAATCTCATAGAATCTAATGGCCTCCTCTGGCCAGATGCGCTGGTATTGAGCTTTGTCCTAGTTTTTAACTTAAGCTGATGTACCAACATGGTAGCAAATGTGTAAGCAATTGCAGGAACCATACTACAGTGGTTTATTGAATCTCAATAAGTGATCTTTTCTTTGAAGAAAAGCCTCTTTATTTGCTTGATCACTTGGAGTGCTTTTAAAAATACTTGGATTTGGCAGGCTTTTTGGATACTGAGGTGCCCACAGTGAACTGAATGTGGTTAAACAGCTTGGAACGTTGGAGCTGAATAGGCTCTGGGCACATGTGCCAAGGGGTAGCAAGCCAAGCCGTCCTGTCTCCAGAGCCAGCCCTGCCAGGCTTCAGCTCTGCTGCTCCACCACTTCTGGATGCCTCTCTAAGTCAGCACGTTTCTCATGCTTTTAGCATCCAAGTTTCCAGTCTAGATGTCAAGTTTCCCTTAAGGTCGTAGGTGCCATGATTGGGGACTCTGTGCCACGTGCCAGTGCCCAGGCATTTTAGGTATGTTTACTTGGTGATCCTTAAGACAAGCCTGTGAAATAGATGAATATTAACCATGTTTCCAAGCAAGAAAGTTGATTGTGTGGTTGGAGGGTGAATGAATTTCAGTACCTAGAAGAGTAAGTGCCTAGAAGAGTAAGTAAGATAATATCTAAAGTGCTGTGTCAGGCTCAGACAGTGTCTGGATTACATTTTCTCTTTTAAACTAACTTTGTGGTGGTTTTGTCCCCATTCTGCGACCTCACTGGACAAGAATTTGGGGAACATCTATTTGAGCTGTTTGAGCAGGACTTAAATCACCTTTAGAACCTAAGCATGCGGAGATTATGGTGCTCCAGCCTGTGAAAGTCAAAATGAAGCCTAAACTGTGAAGCAGGAGTGAGCAAGTCCAACACAGCTGTGTTTTTCCCTTCAAGAGGACTGCTTTAATCTTTGCTCTCATGTATCAGATACGAACCTTAAAAACCCCTTTTTCTGCCTCCTTCCCCCTGTCTCTCTCCCCTTCTACCTTGCTGGTGCCTTATGTATTTGCTTGGTGTGCCTGGTAAATAGTACAGCATGAGCCGTAAGAGAGTTTAGAACTTTGTTTTTATGTATTTCACATAAGTTGGCATGATGGAAGATTTGTAAGTTCTCAGATTCAAAGGGGAATGATTGAAAAATTATAATTCCAAGAAGAAACTGTGCTTGACCTGAGGGTTAGACACTGCAGCTGGTAGAAGTACACAGCTCCGCTCCTGCCTGCATTGAGTTGACAGTTTCCAAAGAGGGAGGGAGGAAACAGTTTTTTGAATGCTTACTAGATACTCGCCCTTCAAATATACATGATATAATTAATCTTTACCACACCCTTGACTATTTCCATTTTATAAACAAGGAAAGGTTAAGTAAGGCCACGGCTCTTATGTCTTTGCTATCCAGAACCTACCCTCTTCTCACGTCAGGAAAAGGAGAGCAAGAGAACACAGTCATTTCAGCTTGAAATCCCCTTTTCTCCTCTTCCTTCCAGGCCTGGAAAATAAGGCTTGTGTTTCTGGACCCAGGTTGGATGTCACCTCCCATGTGGTCTCCTAGAGTTGGCTTTTTCCCTCCCTAAATCCGTAGCGTGTCATTCGGACTTTAGCCCATCCTGTTATCCTGCTCTCTGTAATCTGCACACTCACTTCTTTGTTTTACCCTCTTCCTTCCTTACCTTTAGGCACTGTGCCTGGCACACAACCAGCGCTTAATAGATGTTTGCTTTGTAAAAACTAAGTGATCAAGGTACAGTTCAAGCTATACAGACAACTGAACTTCCGAGAGACATTATGGAGCAACTGGGAACTGGCAGTCTCTCACAGCATCTGAGAAGGATTAAGCTGAGCCCAGGGGAGGCGGGGCCCAGCGGACTGGGGAGGGTGGGAGTGGGAGGCGGGGACAGCCTTGGAAGTGGTCCCATGTAGAGGAGCATTGCTGGCTCCTGTCAGGAAGCAACGTGAGTTAAATTTGGATGCCGCATTTATTATTTCAGCTCTTTGAAAACTGCCCCTAATGATATCTCTTTTCTTTTGTTTCCTCAAAATTAATTATCTTTTTGTAGCTATGGCAACTCATTTGAAACTCTATTATGCCTGTAATCTGTACCCATTGAACTATTTGCTTCAGCATTCTAAACATTTTCCTGCATAGTCAATAGTTCTATATTTACAGCGTTCTCTTCCTTCTGGTGAAAATTGGCTTTTCCCTTTAGATTTCTAAAGATGATTTAAAAAAGAATTAGGAATGACAGCCTGACTCATAAATTACCATAAATGACCATCATCTTTGTCACTAACGTTCATGCCATCATCTGCTCCTGCTGACATATTTCTAGGCCGTCTTTACTTTGAGGAGCTTTGAACGCATGGCACACACCACCCTGGTTTCCCTGATTTCCCTGGTTCTCAGGGCCCCTTTACCCTCACCCCTGAGAGTCACCTCCCACCCTCCCTCGCAGGCTCCAGCAGTCCAGCGGGACACCCTTTGTGCCTCCCGCCTAGCTTTGGTCCAGCTGGTGACACCGCGCGTGTGCGTGTGTGTGTACTTGTTCTCTTCCCATGCACTGTTCATTCTGTTGCTAGCCTTCCCAGCTCAGCCTTTCTCCTGGTCTCAGACAACTTGTCTTTTAATGTTCTGCCTGCAGGACTTTTGCACCTGCAGCCCAGCTCTTGTGGGTAGACTAGATGGTCAGAGGGTTCCCTGTCTCCTTCTCTTCTTAGGTCAAGTTTGTTTAGCCTTCAAATCTTTTTCTTCATTGGAATGTGAGGCACAAAACAATTCCACCATTGAGTGGCTGACTTAGATGAAGAGATGGCCCTAATGCATGTGGTGCATAGAAGTGTGTAACACTGAGTCCCTGTGTCACCTTAAAATGCCTGTTCACTTATAATGCATTGGTAGACTAGGAATAATGTATTAATAGCTGACAGAGAAAGAAATTGTGTTAAGAACTTTAGTCTCCTGTCTCCTTAAGTCACAGTAAACATGCTTTTAAAGCTTTTATAACCTTGTGATTGGTGTTTGCATCCTCCCAACAGATCAGTTTCCTTAGTGAAGTTACACAGTGGTGGTGATTACAGTCTGTGCTGGGTCTCTTGTCTCTGAAACACTTGGAGTTGTGTTAGATAAGCTGGATCTTAACATAAGAATTTGAAGCTGACTCCTGTTAGTTGTATGGTTTTTATCTCTAATTAAGTGACTCCCTGTCGCTAAGAGCAGTAATAAAAATGTTAACAATTTAGTCTGAGACTGTCATTGCTATAGTATTACTTACACCACAGTAGCTTATGCTGGGAAGATATTCAAGAAAGGTTTATGGACCCAGAAAATGGTTATTTCTCTGAGAAATAAGCTTAGGGGGCTTTATCAACAGTTATAGCCAATGTTTATCACCAGTTGTAAACAGCATCCTGGATAATGCTTGTTTCTCTTGTCCTTTTACCTTATTTTTTGTACTTTAGAAATGTAAAATCATTCTGTTTCAATTGTGTTTATTTTAAAAATACTTTTAAGTTGTTTTAGTATTTGCTGAATATTTACCTTCCAACATTGTGACATATACTTTAATGGTAATAAAAAAAGCATATAAATAAATATTGATTGATCTGCTTTTGGGTTTACAGTTGAACATTTCATACTAGAAGGGCAAACTTCTTATGCTTGCAGGGGCTTTTTGAGAACACTTCTGCAGCTGTCATACAGTCCCAGAGTGGCAGATCCAGAAACCATCATCAGTCCCTGGTTTCTTTTCTTTGCTCACCGCTTTCTTCCTTCCCCTCCTGCCTCTATTCTGGCACTATTCAGGTTGTATAATAAGGAACAATAAAGTGTAAGTGGAAGAGTTGAGACCAGAATCTAGGTTAATGCTCTTTCCAATAAAGGCCAAGCAATGTTTCAGTTACTTTCTCTGTCTTGTTCACACTAATTTTAGCTGCTGTAAGGTCAAACATCATCTCTTCCTAGTGTCTGTCTCTATCACACCACCACCTCAACAAAATATTACATGAGAAAATTGTACATATACCATGAGTGTACACAGGTGTGAATAAATAGCACATGTATTTGTGTGATTGTGGTAGGGTCATTTAAACCCAATGGAGGTGTTGTGTGCGCTATATAAAATGTACGTATATATGTGTCTGTATATCTGTACGTATATATTAGATTCCCTGCCCTTAGCTAGTATTATGCTTCTATCATGTCTTCTTATTCTAGACTGGGTAAGAGGAAGCAGACAAGAAAATACGCACATTTCATTTCAGAATCTGTAGCAGCTGGAGTGAACGTCAAACAGATGGGCTTTTCCACCCTGATTATCCTAACTTCCTAAATTTAGAAATACATGCTTTAAAAAAATGTAAATTACCCGAGGGGGTGGTGTAGCACATGCCAGGCAGTGCTAACGAGTGCAAATAGATGTCATCTGCTGACTTAGATGAATCTCATCTCCACTTCTGGGTCTCTGTTATTTCATTCCCTTTGGATTTGTTTTATGTCACTGCTTCCCTTTCTGAAAGTGTAGTGTCAAGCCTCTTTCCACATATAGGTGAATATTATTTTAAAATGGTTGAAATTTATATAGTGTCTTAAACCAAAACAGTGTTTAATCTGTCTTACTACTCAAAATTCTTTCTAATTAGTGGGAAACAATAGGAAAGAGATGTTAGATGAGCAGTTTCTCGTATCTTAACTTTGCAGCTAATTAGCCAGGTGAATTTGGACAAGATACTCTGCCATCAAATGGGTGAACTGGCCTCAGTGGTCTCTTAACATACCTTTCAGTTATAGTGTTCTTTGTTTCTGAAAATTATCTGTATCTAAATTATTTTGTGCAGTGTTGTGGCAGAAAAATCTAGCTCAGTGCCTGGCAGATAATAGGTATTTAATAAACATTATCAAAAGAATCAATACAGTCTTACATTTTCAATTTATAAAATTCATTGGGCAAATTATTTTAGAGCTAAGTGTTTTATAGCCACCCTGTCCCTATTAGAATAAGTATATATATTTCTCTTCCTGTGTCTTATAGTTGAGATCAGCAGTCATCCAGGGACGTAAAAAGCAATATCCAAATAAATGAGGAGGTTTGAATATACACATAACCTCCACTGGAATGTGAGTTGAATGAGGAAGCATATTTTATGCAAGTTAACATGTCGATGGAATCTCCTTTATTCCAAAGTTACAGGAGGGAAAGCAGAAGATGATCTGCAAGTCCGTCACCAAGGGAGGTGAATGATCGTTGGCAAGGTGAGATCAGAAATGACCCAAAAGCTTCACATTAGGGGGTGAGTAGGAGTTCAGGAAGTAGGGGGTAATGTTGAAGGGAGGGGCACAGAAGAGCCAGCCGTTTGTCAGAGAGAGAGGCTGAGCAGAGTTACAGAGGCATAAAGCAGCCTGGCCGCCAGCAGTTCTGCGTGCCCGGGGAGTGGGTTCCACGGGAGCAGGGGCCAGAGGTGGGCCCTGAGGATAGGCCAGCACACGGATCTGGGCTGCCCGGTGAGCGGCGGGAAGCCGTCCCAGGTTCTTTGGGAGGAATAACTTGTTCAGCTTTGTTCTTCTGACAGTTTGACTTTAGCAGCAGGGCGGAGGATGGATTGGAAGTGGACCTGAAGAGAGATGGTGAGGTCAGCTAACAGGGTGTTGTGGTAACTCAGGATCACGTGAGGTTCCTCATGGGTGCTGATAGATGACGTCCAAGAAGAGAGGCACGCTCTCGGTGAATCTTTCACGGTTAAAGTCGACACTGATTGCTGTTTCAAGCTGTCCTCCCCCCGAAGTGAAGATTTGTAAAGAGAATATTTTTCTGCTCAGAATGATGAAAATGTAAGAAGGAAAAAAGTGTTTGTGAGAGTTTCATTAATATATGGATAAATGTGAGTAATTGAAGTATGGAGCCTGAAATCTAGCCATTTGCGACTATGTCCTAGTTCTGTAGTGGATGCCGAGACCAGACCTTAGCAATCTAGATAGCATGGTAGACAAAAAAATTCAGTTTCAGTTAAGACAGTATTCATCTGAGCACAAACTAAACCAAATCAGTGATCTCACCTTGCAAAGGATCATTCACCTTCCTTGGTGATGGACTGACAGATCATTTTCTGCTTTCCCTCCTGTAACTTTGGAATAAAGGAAATTCCATTGACAATGTTAACTTGCATAAAATGTGATTCACCTTTTAATGGGGAGGTGCACAATTATGAGGGCTTCCCAGGTGGCACTAGCTGTAAAGAACCTGCCTGCCAATGCAAGAGACATAAGAGACATGGATTTGATCTTTGAGTCAAGCAGATCCCCTGAAGGAGGGCATGGCAACCCACTTCAGTGTTCTTGCCTGGAGAATCCCCATGGACAGAGGAGCCTTGCAGGCTACAGGCCATGGGGTTACAAAAGAATCTGACGCGACTGAAGCAATTTAGCATGCACGCACACAGTTATGAGTACATGAATAAAGCACGTAGAGCCATAGTGGAGCCCTTATTTGGGAATTCTGTAAGGTTTGGGAAATGTCATAGTGAATAATCCTGAGATTATCCTGAGGTTCTCCAAATCTCTGACAATCTGTGGGCCTCAAGGCTCTTTTCAAAGATTCTGATTAAGTTGTGTCTTACACTTCCTGGAATGGGTCCTCTCCCGTGGTCTGGGGAGGAGGGAGCAGTGTTTCCTCTTTCCTTTTACCTTCGACTCCCCAGTAGTAGTATATTAAACTAAGGTAGCCTTATTAACTCTAGCTTCCCTCCCACACACCACAGTGAAATGGTTTTAAAAAATTTTACTTAGGGTATTTTTGTTATGGAAATGGAACATGATTTATTTCTTTAGTTTGGTTGAGGTAATTACAGCCTTTACTGAACCATGATTTTGTGGAAGGTGGTAAGATGGTGAGTTGCCTGTGACCTGGTCACTTACTTATTGTAGAAGATGAGTGGACATTGATTTTTAAAAAGAATCCACTTTGATATGGTATAGTTTGAGTACAAAAACCTGCATCCATTTTAAAGTATACAGTTTCATGACAGTTGTATATATCTCTGGACTCGCCACTGAAGTCAGATATGGAACATTTCTACTGCCCCCTGTAGATTATCTGTCTCATTTTGCATCCCTCCCTCACTCCCTCTTGTCTCTTGCCTCAGGAAACCACTGATCTGCTTGCTGCCACTGTGTCGAGGTGTGCATTTTCCGGAATTTTTGTAAATGGGATTAAGCAGTATGTGCCCCTTTGTGTCTAAATTCTTTCACTCAGCGTGGCAATTTTGCCATGTGGTTGCATGCATCGATTTGTTGCTTTTTATTGCTGAGTAAAATCCTTTTGCAGGGATATACTACAACTTGCTTTTCCACTATCCTATGGAGGAACATTTAGCTATTTTCCAGTTTGGGGGCTATCCTTGTGTGAATCCTTGTGTGAACACAGTCCTTTGGGGTAAATAATTTTTAGTCGAATGGTTGATGTTTAACTTTCTAAAGTGAAAGTGGAAAGTGAAGTCACTCAGTCGTGTCCGACTCTTTGTGACCCCTTGGACCACCAGGCTCCTCCGTCCATGGGATTTTCCAGGCAAGAATACTGGAGTGGGTTGCTGTTTCCTTCTCCAGGAGATCTTCCCGACCCAGGGGTTGAACCCAGGTCTCCCACATTGTAGGGAGACGCTTTACTGTCTGAGCCACCAGGGAAGTCTGCCAGACTGTTTTCTAAAGCAGTTGAGTCTTTTTTTTTTTTTTACCCTAACTACTAGTGTGTGAGAATTTTAGTTGTTTTCCATTATTGCCAAGACTTGTGGTCAGTCTTTTAAAATTTTAGCCATTCTAGTGGGTGGGTAGTGTGTTCTCATGGTTTTAGTTTGTATTTCCACGATGACTAGTCATGTTGAGCATCTCTTCATTTGTTTAATAGTCATTTGTGTCACTTCTTTAGGGAAGTGAAAGCGAAAGTCACTCAGTCGTGCCTGGCTCTTTGCAACCCCAAGGACTATACAGTCCATGGAATTCTCCAGGCCAGAATACTGAAGTGGGTAGCCTTTCCCTTCTCCAGCGGATCTTCCCAACCCAGGGATCAAACCGATTTGTATTATTTCTTTAGGAAAATGTTTGTTCAAATTCTACTGCCAATTAAAAAAGGTCTGTTTGTCTTATTATTGAGTTTTAAGAGTTATTTGTATACTCTGGATAACATTTTTTTTTTGTCAAATATAAGTATTGTGAATGTTTTTTGCCTTTTTGTGGATTGCTTTTTTACTTCATTAGTGGTGTCTTTTGAAGAGCAGAAGGTTTTAATTTTGAAAAGTCCTCTATAATTTTTTCTCTTTTATAGTTTTTGTGTTTTGTGTCCTATCTAAGAAATGTTTACCAAAAGTTGCAGGTATTTTTTCCTATGTTTTCATCTATGAGATTTATAATTTTAGCTTTTACTTAAATGTCTGTGTAATACTTGGAATTGATTTTTGTAATTCAAGCTGAGTTAAGGGTAGATATTCATTTTTTTAAAATGCAAATATTCAGTTGTTCCCAGTACTTTTTGTTTAAATGATGTTCTTTTCCTCCATTGAATTATCTGATATCCTTATTATTTCTTTCACTCTATTTAATTAGTCTTTGCTCTTCTTTTTCTAGCTTCTTTCAGTGGAACCTTAAGTTACTATTTTAGACCTTTTTTCCTCTCCAACATAGGCAGGAATAGCTTTAACTACTTCCTAAAGGAGTAATTTAACTAGGCTAAACTCTCTGGCTTCTAAACTGCTTCTCTAAACTGCTAGGGCTTCTTATTGCAGTAGCATCTCTTGTTGCAGAGCAGGGGCACATGGACTTCAGTAGTTGTGGCACGTGGGCTCAGTAGTTGCAACTCCCAGGCTTTAGAGCACAGGCTTAATAATTGTGGCTTACAGGCTTAGTTGCTCCACACCATGTGTGATCTTCCTGGACCAGGGATCAAACCTGTGTCTCCTGCATTGGTAGAGAGATTCTTTACCTTTGAATTATCAGGGAAGTCATTCCTTTTAAACTGATTGCAACTTGTTTTGTGGGGAAACAGATGCTAGCTTTTGACAAATGTACAATGTGCACTTGAAAATAATGTGTATTTTGAAATTATTGGAGGTCATGGTGGTTGATAATGCTGTTCCAATCCTCTGTTTTTCATTATTAGTATTTTGTTATCTCTTTCAATTGCTGAAAGATGGGTGTTAAAATCTTCTATTGTTGTGGAATTATTTGTTTCACTTTAGTTCTGTCTGTTTTCGCTCATGTGCTTTTAGTGTCTGTTATGAGGCTCTTACACACTTAGATTGTGATGTCCTCCTGATCAGTTAACTCTTTTCTTATTATTATGCATCATCCCTCTCTATCTTTGGTTATATGCTTTGTCTTTAAGTCTATTCATGTAGTATTACTGTATCTCCTTGAGACTTCTTATACTTGCTGTTTATTTATATGGTGTGTTTTCCCCATTGATTTATTTGCAGTCTATCTGGGTCTTCATATTTAACACATATCTCTTGGAGATAGCATGTAGGTGTGTCTTGCTTTCAGTGTATTCTGATGATTATCTGTTGTGCGTCCATGCTAAGTTGCTCAATTGTGTCTTACTTTCTGCAACCACACAGAGTGTACCCACCAGGCTCCTCTGTCCATGGGACTTTCCAGGCAAGAATATGGGAGTGTATTGCTATTTCCTCCTCCAAGGGATCTTCCCGAGCCAGGGACTGAACCCATGTCTCAGGCATCTCCTGCATTAGCAGGCTAATTCTTTACCACTTATTCTTCTTTACATTATCCTTTTTTTGGAGATTGCTCTAGAGATTATAATATACATCCTTAACTTGTTGTGGTACATTTAAATTTAATATTGTATCATTTTATCTAAAATATAAAATCCTTACAAACATAAAAATCCATTTACTATAATTCTCACAGTCCTTTATATATTATTGACATATGTCTTGCTTCTACATGTGTTATAAACCTAGAAGGCAATTTTGGTGTTAAATGGTCATACTTATTTTAAAGAAATTGAGAGAAAAATATTGCTTTATGTTTACCTAGATAATAGACATTTCTGATACTTTTCATTCATTCATGAAGATTCAGGTTTTCCTCTGTCTCAATTTCCCTTCAGCCTGAAGAACTCCTTTCAGTTCAGTTCAGTTCAGTCGCTCAGTCGTGTCTGACTCTTTGCGACCCCATGAATCGCAGCACGCCAGGCCTCCCTGTCCATCACCAACTCCCGGAGTTCACTCAGACTCGCGTTCATTGAGTCAGTGATGCCATCCAGCCATCTCATCCTCGGTCGTCCCCTTCTCCTGCCCCCAATCCCTCCCAGCATCAGGGTCTTTTCCAATGTGTCAACTCTTCGCATGAGGTGGCCAAAGTACTGGAGTTTCAGCTTTAGCATCATTCCTTCCAAAGAAATCCCAGGGTTGATCTCCTTCAGAATGGACTGGTTGGATCTCCTTGCAGTCCAAGGGACTCTCAAGAGTCTTCTCCAACACCACAGTTCAAAAGCATCAATTCTTCAGTGCTCAGCCTTCTTCACAGTCCAACTCTCACATCCATACATGACTACTGGAGAAACCATAGCCTTGACTAGACGGACCTTAGTTGGCAAAGTAATGTCTCTGCTTTTAAATATGCTATCTAGGTTGGTCATACTTTTCTTCCAAGGAGTAAGCGTCTTTTAATTTCTTTTAGCGTTTCTTAATGTGCAAGGCTGCTCACGACAAATTTTCTTTGGTTCCTTTGTCGGAAAATGTCTTTGTCGCTCTTTCATTCTTCAAGGGTATTTTTGCTGAATATCATTGCCAACATAGAAACAGGTTGGCAGTTTAAAAAATTATCTGTTTCTTTGGCTGCGCTGTGGGGTCTTAGTTGTGGCATGTGGAATCTAGTTCCCAACCAGGAATCAAAGCAGGACCCCCTGCATTGTAAGCACCAAATCTTAGCCACTGGGCCACCAGGGAAATACCATAGGTTGGCAGTTTTTAGAACTTCTTTTTCTCTTTCACAAAGAATATTGTTCTGTTGTCTTCTGCCTTCTGTGATTTTGGATAAGAAATCTGTAGTCACTGAGATCATTTCTTCTCTGTATGTAAATGTTTCCTTTTCTCTGACTGACTTTAAAATTTTTCTCTTAGGTTTTTTTTTTTTTCCCCAAGCATTTTGACTGTGACTTCTTAGGTGTAGTTTGCTTTGAATTTATCTGGTTTGGGTTTCACTTTTTGACTGTGACTTCTTAGGTGTAGTTTGCTTTGAATTTATCTGGTTTGGGTTTCACTGAACTTCTCGAATCTGTAAGTTTATGCCATTTACTGCATTTGGGGAATTGGTGGTCATTGCTTCTTCATATATTTTTCTCTGCCCCGTTTGTTCTCTCTTTTTTGAAATACAGTTACTGTAAGCCAGCATTCTGAAGTTGGTACACATTACCTATTTCTTAGATTTTGTTTCTGTTTTTTAAATCTTTTCTTTCTTCTTGAGTGTGGATGGTTTCTATTACTCTGTTCTCAAGTTCATTTTTTTCCTTCTTTTATTTCCTATTCTGCTTTTAAGCTTACACAGCAAGTTTTTATTTATTTTTAAAAATTTATTTTAGTTGGAGGCTAATTACAATATTGCAGTGGTTTTTGGCATACTTTGATATGAATCAGCCATGGGTTTACATGTGTTCCCCATCCTGAACCCCTTTCCCACCTCCCTCCCCATCCCATCCCTCTGGGTCATCCCAATGCACCAGCCCTAAGAACCTGTCTCATGCATCAAACCTGGACTGGCGATCTGTTTCACATATGATAATATACATGTTTCAATGCTATTCTCTCAGATCATCCCACCCTCGCCCTCTCCACAGAGTCCAAAAGACTGTTCTATATATCTGTATCTCTTTTTTTGTCTTGCATAGAGGGTTATCATTACCATCTTTCTAAATTACATATATATGTGTTAGTATGCTGTATTGGTGTTTTTCTTTCTGGCTTACTTCACTCTGTATAATAGGCTCCAGTTTCATCCACCTCATTAGAACTAATTCAAATGCATTCTTTTTAATGGCTGAGTAATATTCCATTGTGTATATGTGCTACAGCTTTCTTATCCATTTGTCTGTTGAAGAACATCTAGGTTGCGTCCATGTCCTGGCTATTATAAACTGTGCTGCGATGAACATTGGGGTACACGTGTCTCTTTTAATTCTGGTTTCCTTGGTGTGTATGCCCAGCAGTGGGATTGCTGGGTCATGTGGCAGTTCTATTTCCAGTTTTTAAAGGAATCTCCACACTGTTCTCCATAGTGGCTGTACTAGTTTGCATTCCCACTAACAGTTTAAGAGAGTGCCCTTTTCTCCACACCCTCTCCAGCATTTATTGTTTGTAGACTTTTGGATAGCAGCCATTATAACTGGCGTGAAATGGTACCTCATTGTGGTTTTGATTTGCATTTCTCTGATAATGAGT